>VZRL01005849.1:61260-144404 GCA_013397895.1 Origma solitaria | reverse complement strand
CCGGTGTCCCACCACTGTCACACGGGGTCACACACCGGTGTCTCACCACTGTCACATGGGGTCACACACCGGTGTCTCACCACTGTCACACGGGGTCACACACCGGTGTCCCACCACTGTCACACAGGTCACACGCCCATCATGGCCGTGGCAGTGTGCCCTCCTGCACACCCAGGTCTGGTGGCACCTCAGGCACAGCCACTCCTTGGCACCATCACTGGGACAGCTCGGCGTGGCCGTGGGGCTGCCCTGAGGAGCAAACAGCCCTTTCACAGGGAAAGCTCGGGCAGATGGCAAGGATCAAACACACCTCTGGAGCTGGGGCGCAGGAGGGACGAGTTCGGGGCTCAGCCTGAGTTCAGCACTGGGTCAAGAGGTTGCTGGAGGCACTGTGGGATCACAGGGACACAGCTCACCCAGCACCTGATGCCCGAGGAGCGCCCGTCAACAGCTCCACAAACCTCCATCGGTCCCCACTGGCCCCTCCGCCCATCCCTTCACCCCACGAGACGCCTGACTTGGTTCATTAGCTGGGTTTGCCGGGCTGCTTCTCATTAGATAGCCAACAAATTCCAGGAAGACAGGACACCTACTGGGCCTAAATGAAATTAGAGAACAGAGCGCTGCTACAAGTGGTTTAATTCAAATTACAGCAAGATATTATCGCCAACTGCAAGTGCTCAGAGCCATGAGTCAGACCCCCACAAGGAATGAGACGGGTTTAAAAAAATCATGACTTGTTAAGTATATAATTAACTTTGGGGTTATTTTTATTTACCTTCCAGTTTTTAGCCTTCAGGAGTCAAATTTTTGAGCTTGTTGGGAACAGCTTAAAATTAAAGAGGGGAGGAGGAAGAAAAGAAGAGGAATGTGCCCACATTCCTCTTGCCAGGAGCTGGGGATTTAAAGTGACACCATACGAGAACCATTCCAGAGCCAATGGCTGTTGGGGTCCAGAAGCATCCCCATGTCTAACTCTGGTTCCAGCCAGGAAGCTCAAAGGGAAGCACAACAAACTCCACAGAGGTTTTACCCAAACCTGCAAATGTGTCAGCCACACATCCTAGGCAAACACCAAACACTTGCCCGTACCTGCTCCTCACAGACCTCTGCAGCTTCATCTTCCTCCTCAGTTCCCAACCAACCCCACCCCACGGGCTCTGGGTCTGCAGGGACTGGGTGGAATTGTTCCCTCAGACACTGTAAATCCCAACAGCTGAGGCTGAGTCAGTGCCAGTTCACCAACTTCTGTCTGCCTGAGCTCTGCCTTGTGCAAGCACCACACTTGCCACAGGATGTGCTCCCAGCCCATCTCCTTCTGGGACAGGAGAGTTTTTTCTGGAAGACAGACCTGCACAGGACACAACTGCAATAGCTGAGGCTTGTGCAGCACCATGGCTCTCTCAGAAGAGCACAACGGTGGGCAACAAATTATTGGAAAGCCCAGACAGGGTCACCACATCATTTCAGATCCACCAAGGAGAGGAGCTCTTGAAACCAAGAGGGAGGACAGAGCTGAGCAGTTTGCTGGGTCAGAGATGAGTTTCTCAGTGTCCCCAAGCTGCTCACACAGCCTCTGAGCCATTGTCCTCCACTGATTCTCATGGAGCCTCCTCTGCTCCTGCCTCAGGTCCTGTCTTCCCATTTCCGCTGAGCAGAGAGTACCCTGCTATCTTTCATTGAAACATCATGTCCAATTTATCCCTTGATTAAACCCATATTTTGCTTGGCTATAAGTCAAATATAAGAGGGCCGCACTCAAGTGAACTAATCTTGGTTTACTTGCCAGTAAGTAATTTGATAGACAATTTGGCAGACATCCACTCTAGAATTAAGCAAACCTGAGCAATAAAGATGTAGGAAAACAATCCTGAAAAGCCATAATGAGACGTCGAGTTCCATTCAACAGCAACTCATTCCACTTATGTTTGTGCTGACACTCAGGATGGCGGTGCTGCCAGTGCCCAGCCAGGAGGGCATGTCCCGTGCCCAGGCAGGTGCCAGCGAAGCCAAGAGCAGCGATCCAAGCTCTGTTGGTGTGATTCTCAGTGGAAAATGAGTCCAGCTTTGGCAGCCCCAGCCCTGAGGCCAGGCGAGCTCATGAGGAGACAGCAGCAGCGTTTTGCCACATCTCAGAATCATTTAAGTTGGAAAAAGCCTCCAAGATCATGGAGTCCAAACTGAAGTCTCAGCTGAAGCACCCACAGCACAGGACCTACTTTTGCCACCTGTAAGTATCTCCCTTACCAACCATGACCCTGACCGGGATGGCAGTCTTACTGGGATGGCGCCCTTACTGGGATGGGGGAGCAGAAGTGTGTGGGCCACACCTGGGGGTCCCTCCTTCAGGCAGACCCTGCCCAGGGCAGTGCCATGCTCGGGGCGATGGCCGGAGCAGAGGGGCTGTCAGCCCGCTGCTGCTCCATCCCTCATAATGCCATTATGTATTGCTGGCATTAATCACCCCGCTAGGTAAGCATTATGGCACTTTTATGGTAGCTTTGAAGCTAATCTGTCACTAATGCCTGCTGGATTATCATGATTTCTTACAGTTGTGATTCATTAACTCAGATGCCTAATAGAATTAGTATTAAACATCTTCCATAGATTTCTGCCTCAACATGTTGAGTTTTGAAAGCCTTTTCAATATTTCATTGTGTTGTATTAAATGGCATGTCAGGCACATTGTGTGGTCTCCCGGAGAACCTGGCGCAGCCGGGGCTGCGGTGGGGGCTGCAGCAGGGGAGGGGGCTGAGCTTGGAGGGGTCGGGGTGGCTGGAGGGGCAGCAGGGCTCTGCTGGCTCCTGGGGACCCTCACAGCCATCCTGGGGCCGCGTGTGCTGCAGTGTCACAAGTTTGGAGAGTTCTCCCGGTGAAGGTAATCCAGTGGCACGGCTGCTGCCTCCAACTCTGGGTAATTAAGGTGATGCAGAAGAGGTTAATCAGGTTTGAGGACACAAAGTACAGACACTAAATATGATTGTGATTATTAACTGCCCCTGGAGGAATCCTTTCCCTAGACACTGCAATGCTAGTCCAAGTAGGAATCTTATTCCTAATAATCAATATTAATTCTCAATGCATTCTCCAGGGTTTAGAATGACTTTCTTGTTTAGGATAAGATCTAGATCTTGAAGCAGGGTAAAAAGAGGAATTATTACTATTATTATTATTAGCATTATCATTATTATCTTGGGCTTAAAAAAAAAAATCTTATTTAGATAACAATCTCCCCCAGCAGCAGATTGTGGAGCTCACAGGCCTTTATCTGGCTACTTAAATCCGCATTGTGGGGAAGAGAATTTTACAGTTATTATTATTAATAATGTAAGGCCAAGACCAGAACAACATTGCATTAGGCTGCATGTGTGTGTGAGGCTGACGGACCCGTACCACAACCCTGCCTTGGTTCTCCCAGTTTTTTTTAAGAGGGGATGGATCTCCCCTGCCCAAATTTCCAAGTGGCTTTGCCAGTGGCTCCAAGGCACGAACCCAGGCCCTGACAGGAGCCCTGATAGGGAGGATGCTCACGCCCGGCACTGGGAAGAGCTGAGCTTTGGGATGCTGCCCTGAACTCGCCGGCGAACCTTTCTGCTGCCCTGACCCCGGGAACCCCGCGTCGAGGCCGTCAGCCAGGAAAACACCGAGGGGGCACTTCAAAGCGGGGATTAGAAGCAGCTGTGCAAATTGACAAATCCGTGCGAGGAGCCGGGCTGGGGACCGCGTCCCCGCCGGAGCCAGCCCGGGGCTCGCCCGGCACCGGGGCCAGCCGCGTCCCCCCGGAGCCGCGACATTCCTGCGGTGGGGCTCGGGGAAGAAACGCCGCTTTTAGAAACGCTCCTGTGGAAAAAAAGGTCAGGTTTGGGGCAGGCACTGGAGCGATCAGGGGAGGGAGAGCGGCGCACGGAGGCTGTGGAAGGTGGTTTGTCCCCGTGCCAGAGTCAACCTGCGCCCGCGGCCGCGTCCTGCCCCGCGTCAGCGCCATCCATCACCGCCCGTGCCCGGGGGAAAACACCGAGGTTGGAAATGAGGAGATCTCCCGGGGCTGCCACCCCCGGCGAGCACCTCGGACAGGGGACACGCATCCCTCCGGACCCGGCACGGGAGGGCACAGCGAGGTCCCCCCTCCTTCCGTGGGGACAAACCCCGGGGCACGGACAGGGATGAGCTCTGGCCGTGTCGGAGCTGTTTGGAGTGTTTTTTGCCATGGAAATGATTGATTCCCCATCTGTGAGTGGCCTCCCCGTGGAACCCTGTGATTTTCCCCTTTCTTCTTCCCCCTGCATGAGCGAAATAATGCGCACATTTAAGGGGAAAAGAAAACTTGAAAACTTCTTCATTATGTGACATGTCTAAAATGTGCATTTAACCCCTCCTCCTCAAGTTTTTGGTTACAGAAACACTTCGGTTTCCCCCTAGATTGCTTTTATGCAACCCTGCAGCATTTCAAAGCGAAGCCTTGCTGGAGAGGAGCAATTCCTTTGCTTCTCATCAAAATGCCGCTATTGATGTCACGGCAAGAGAGGAATCTTGGGAAGGGGGATGGAGAGCATGAGGTCCCACCGCTGTTTTACGGGTTCTGAAAACATTTTGAATGATGCTTTTCAGCTGACTCTCCCACTTTAGCAGGAGGAAAAGTGCGGAGTTCCAGACCTGGGATAAATACTCAGATTTTCAGGGAGTGTAAAGGTTGGGAAGGTGGTGCTGGCGGTGCTGGGGTGCCCGGGTGGGCGCAGCGCTCGGTGCGGTGGGGAAGGGTCCCCTGCCAGGCTCCAGCTTTGCCGTGGCTCCAGAAGAAAAGGCCGGCCAAGCATGGCCAGGGCCGGACGCTCCGGCTGCCCGGAGCTGCTGAGTGCAGCCTTTGTTTTAGGGAGTGAAAGGGGCGGTCATGGGACAGCAGTCAGCCGGGCGAGCACGGGGGAGGCCGGGGGAAAACTTTAATTAGGGTAACTTGAAGGCAGGCTTTAACCGGCAGCCGCAGGAGGGCCGGTTTGATCTCCTTGTGGGATAGACCCTGTGATTAATCGCGGCCCTGTCGAGGGGACGGACACCTGCCTGTCACATGCTTTGATTCCCAGCACAGGCTTTGATCTCGCCTGCCTGCGTGGGAGGGTGTACAGCAATCCCTGGGCCCAGGTCGCTTTTATGCCGCCTGCAGGGGGTCCGTGGGGTGGGGAGGGGGTCTCGGCCGCCGGCCCGGGGTCAGCCCAGGAGGTGCCGGGGCCAAGCCGAGTTCGTCCGAAGGGGAAAGTTCATCCCCATCCCAGGGGCACGAGGGGCTTGCTGCTGTCCTGGGGGAAAGTGGCCAAGAGCGGAGTGGGGATGCTTGGCCATGTCATCGCTGAAGAGTGGAGCAGGTCCGGGGAGGTCACCTTGTCCCCCTCGCCCTGCTCCAGCCCAGAGGGCTGTGGGTGAGGAGCTGAGGTTGAGGCAGACGAGGGGTACCCTGGGAGGCGTCTCCACCTTTCCCTGCTCTCGCCACCCTGCTGAGAGCCTGCACCCGTGCCCCATGACCATTTCTCAGCAGCCTGGCACAACTGGAGGCACAGAATCAGCAAGGCTGGAAGAGATCTCCAATATCATCCAGTCCAACCATCAACCCAGCACCACCATAATCACCCTGAACCATCTCCCTGAGTGCCACATCTGTGGCACCAGGAGGAGAGGTGGCAGCAGCACTAGAAGGTGTCCTCTGTGGGGACAAGGGTCACCCCTTCCCAGCAGCATTGCAGACCAAACCCACTGGGAAGCAGGCAGGGGATTGGGTCCAGATTGGCCTTTTGCAGCACCCCCAGGGCACTGCCAGCTGCTCCCTGTGGGTTGTGGTGATTCCCTGTGGGCACTGCCAGCTGCCTCTGCCTGTGATTGGCGTGGGCACCTTCACCCTGGGCCTGCCCCGGGTTATTCTCAGCCCTGACATTTGTGCCAAGCAGGCAGAGCACGTCCCCATTGCTGGAAGGGGAGGGATCCCTGCACAGCATGAAAGAGGATCCCAACGTCTCCGCTTTCAGCCTGACCTTGAAACTGGAGCAGGGAGCTGAGCCCCTCTGGATCACACTGCTGGTGTGGGGGGAAACACAGTGGGAAAGCCTGGCACACCCCAGACACACAAAATCAGGGCTGGCACTGGCGCTGGTGACAGCAGGGATGGCCTGAGCGATGCTCAGAGGGGCCCAGGAACCTGCTCTGCAGGAGCTTCTCTGGGCAAGGTAACAGGGCAAGGATGCCCAAGGGATGGTGGGCAAAGGGTTCTCATCTCTGCTGCCTCCCAGGGCCAGCCGGAGCCTCCCTGCATCTGGAGGTATTCCCATTACTTTTTCTCCCAGCTTCGCACAGCTTCATGATGTCTCAGTAGATGGTTTGGTTCGTACAAACAGTAAATGTTCTGATTTTGGGGAGAGAAAAGGTCTAATGAAGCTAGAGACAAGCATGGGAAAGCCCTTCTCAGTGCTGCATGGATATAACAAAAACAAATTTCCAAAAGCCCCGGACAAGCGCGGTAAGGCTGTAATGTGGTGTCCTGTTTCCTAATCTCTCCAGTAAGGAAGCAGTGTGTTGAATTTAAAATATCCCTCTGGTAAATGCTAACTATTTAAAGAGTGCTAGGGTCTTAGAAATGCAAAACAAAGATTTGTTGATTAAAAACACATGGTTTGTTCTGGAGGCACGAGTAGCCAGAAAAATCAGTTCTGACAGTATTTTGGCTTTTTCAATCCCACAAGACATGATGGTGATTTATTATAGTGATGTCAGCTGTGGTTGAAAAAAGTTCTCTGTGTTGTCTTAATAAAAGAGCTTTACCTTGAAATCATTAAACTCTCAGCCTGTTTATTTGAAGCGATGACTGTGAATGTGAATGGTCCCCTCTAAATCACCCGGCCCTGCGCGGGAACATCTGCACACGTGGGGAGGTGACAGCCCAGAGCTGGCCTGGCTAATGCGAGTCCTGTGATGGATCTGATTAGTGGGGCTTTGAAACCTGGAGGGGAGATAAGAACACCGGGGGGAAGGGGAGCCCCCACATCACAAAGGGAAGGGGAATTCGAAAGACAACAGGGTCTGTCTGTCTTTCCTGCTGTCCCTGCAGAGCTGCTGCCTGCGAGGGCGCGCTCGCCCCCGGCCACCACTGCACTCCCTACAGGGACAAAGCCCAGCAGAAATTCTCCAGGGAGGACCTGGGGTGCTGCAAATGTTCTTCAGCAAAGGTGCACCTCGGTGTGTCCCTGCCATCACAGCCAAGGAGGTCTGGTGGCGTCAGAGCAGCACCAGAGGGGTGCAGTTGGTAGTGCTGGATCTGGTAATGAGGGCTGATTTTCAGCTTTGCTCAGAAACCTTTGAGCATATCAGAGAATCCCTGAATGGTTTGGGCTGGAAGGACTCTTAAAGTCCATCTCATTTAAACTCTCTGCCCAGGTTGCTCCAAGTCCCATCCTTGGCCTTAGACACTTCCAGGGAGGGGGCAGTGCACAAGTTTTCAAGTTTACAATATTTTTCTCCCGAAGTGGAGTTAATATGCCAGCTCTGTTCTAAGGACAAGGTGCAGCAGCTGGGCAAAGACACAGCGCTGGGGACAGACAGCAGGGATGAGGAGGAATGAACAAGGTTGGCAGGTGTCTGACACCATTCCCGGGGTGCAGAGGGGCTGGGGTGCTGCAGGATCCCTGGCAGCCCGGCCCTGCCAGAGCCCTTTCCCTGGTGTCTGGCAGCAGCTGAGCACTGAGCAATATTTACCTCTTGGGTAAACAGTCGTAATCTCCATAACCGGAGTTTATCGCAGAGAAGTGAGTTAAATTCCTCTTGGATAATCCCTGCCTGTTGTGGTTTTCCGAGCAGGAGATTTTGGGATGCCTTTCAATGCAAATGGGTGGCTCTGTGCTGGAGAGTGATGGAGGCTGGGCCTGGCCTGAGGGAGAGGGGTGCAGGTCCCACCACTGCAGGGACTGCTCAGACTGGGGCTGAGCCGCAGTGAGAGATGGCCAAGGGCTCCAGCACGGCCACCTCTGAGAGCTGGGACAGACTGGGACAGACTGGGACAGACTGGGAGCTCTTGGGTTCATGGCAGCTATGGCTGGAAGGCAATTCCTCACCCTGGGGCCTCCTCTCCAGGTGCAAGAGCTGCAGGTGAGACTCCAAAGGCAGCAGGCAGCGCCCGTCCGCAGGGTGCCCACCCTCGGTGCCAGAGACCCTCTCTGTCCCATCCTCATCACAACAGAGCCTCCCAGCAGGAATTCCACTAGAAATAATACAGATGTTGAAAAACCCCCTGGGCGGGTTGTTTACACTCAAATCTCGTATCTGGTATCTGGTGGCTGGGATGGAACAGCACAAGCTGAACTCTGACCCTGGGAATGTTACCAGAGACGAGACACTTGGCAGGTACTCACATCTCATATATTATCTGCTGCAGCTACAAGAAATATATTTTCCCATCAGCATGATTATTTTTATTTGACTTCTAAGTCGAGCAGGAAGCCAGTGCGGCTCACATCCATCAGCACTGCGGCCATTAGAAAATTAACCAAGCTTAATAAACTTCCTGCACAGCTCGCTTCTGCAGCTGCACATCTACTGGAAAACAAATATATTGACTGGCTCTCCATGGAAGCACATCGCTAAATAAGACTTGTTGGAAGTGAGGAATGGCCCAGGATGATCCCAGCGTGGCTGTTACTGGTCTGGAAACACTTGCACAGAGCTGAGGTTTCAGAAACCTCCCAGAGATTCACAGCACTGTGCGATGCTCCTGTGGCCAGGGGGATGAGGAGTGGGATTTACTAGTTGGGCGGTAATTTCTTCATCCTATGGAAACGCCAGTCTGCAAAGTGGGAGAGCTCCTGCTGATTTCTCCAGGAGCAGGACCAGAACAGAGGGCTCACAGCGGGGACTTGTCCAAGTGTTCCGTGCTGGGGAGCCTGGGAGCCACGGCCTGGCCTGGGTTTGCCATTTGGTCATCACTTGGAGAGGGATTCCATGGTGCTTTGGCAGGGTGTGAGGCTGCACTGGGCCTGCCTGGCACGGCGCTGTGCCGAAGGGCAGCGTTGCTGTGGGTGAGTCCAGACCGGAGCTCAGGGCAGAGTTGCTGGGGGTGAGTCCAGACCGGAGCTCGGGCAGCAGCAGTGAGCTCATCGCACGCAATGGACACCAGCAGCTCTTCCCTCTGCTCTCCTGCAGAGCCAGCACATCCTCGCCGGGTGAGGCAGCCCTGCTGCAGCTGGGGAGAAGGCACAGAGTCTCTCCTCAGTTGGGAATCGAGCGCAAAGAGCTCACGCTGCCGCCTCCTCTGAAATGAAGGGAGATGGGCAAGTTCTAACCAAACCAGCTGTCATAAATCATCACTCCAGGGTTTCACTCAGTCATTAGATCCACCTGAAGACACTCTCAGTTCTGCAGATGTGGCTATAGGAGTTTCATGCAATGTGTGACTTCCAAATCAATCTCTTTCCAGCAGGCAGAATGAACTGGCTGCTCACGTCTGTGTGTCTCAAAGAGGAGATGCAATAAAAAATGGAATTCAGCTGGGTACAGGACCGCATCTCCTTCCCTTGGAGTGCCTGGATGCCATTCCAACCTCCTCTTCAAAAAGTTTCAACTGGGGGTCCAAGGCGGGGAATGGGAAGGGTTTGTGTTTCCTTTCCTTCAAACCTGCTGCTCCCTCTGCATGGAGCCACAGGGATGGAGCCCCACAGGGACCCCGTGCTCTGCTCAGCCATGGGCGTTCACAGCTCCTGGGGTGACCAACCACAACAGGGAAGAAAGTTGAGCAGAGCCCTTGGAAAGTTTCCAGGTTGTAGATGGGGGGTGAACCTGGCAGAGGCAGCACTTTCCCTGACTGTCCCAGGCCCCCAGCATGGGTGGGTAACCACAGCAGCAAGAGCAGTAGAAAATACCAGCAGAAAAAGGAAAATACCACCAAAATACCAGCAAAGAAAAAGAAGGGCTGGGGGTGACATATCCCACCGGGCTCAGGGTGAGGAGGGGCTTTTGCTGAGAGGATTTCATGGCTGGATCCAGTGGGACAGTGCCGAGTGCCATGGCACCAGTGGGTGCTGCAGCCTCCCGAGCACCTGCACATCCCCACCTTGTCATAACCACGGCCAGGAGCGGGCAAGTGTGGGGGGCCCAAAGCCCCCAGACCTCAGGCCAGGGCTGACCAGGGGCCGGAGGGTGCAGGGTAAGGGAGGGTCGCTCCCTTCCTCGCGTGTCTACAGGCAAATTAAAAATTAAATAAATAAATTTGCTAGTTTACAAATAGAACTGTTACTTGTTACTCACAGTATTAACAGTCTCCTTTTATTTTTTTCCCCCTTTTTTTTCAAGGCTGTGAAAGACGTTTGTTTCAGTTGCCAACATCTCTACAGAACTAATGTGGGTGGATTGTGACAGATATAATTTCTCCATCCTACAGTTTCATCAACTTGAGTTCTGTTAAACTATACCCGCTGGGCTTAGCTCCTTTTAAAGTTTCCGCTTTGACAGGTAGATTTATTAGTCTTGAAATTTGTACAAATCAGATGTCACTCGTGGCAACTTGTCAAAATGTCAGTCTGGTGAGGGAGGCATGAAAGGATTTTCTGGAGAGAGACGGGAGGCAGGCTTGAAAGAGCTCGAGCAAGGCAGAAGAAAGGAGCTGGGAGGGATTGCAGCCTGCTTGATCCTGGGGGTTTTACTTTATTAAATATCTAGCGCCATACAGTGGGAGAGGCTGCTGGATCCTGCCCGCCAAGACATCAAGGCTGTCAACATCCGCTGACGGCTCCGCGCTCCCGGCCGCCTTCCGCAGCTTGTTATGGATATTTAGGGCAGGGGTGAGGCATGGGGAGGGGAAAGTTCAGCTTGTTTTCAATGCTGCTGCCTTTGAAACGCTCCATTATCGCCCTAACAAGGCGAGATCCTCGCACGGTCTCCGGCTGGGTGAGCGGCACTTCCATGTGCCTGTGCCAGGGGAGTGGGGACCTGCCACCAGCACCCCCTCCCCGCCCCTCTCCAGCCCTGACAGCCTTCAGAGAGCCTTCAGTGTCCTGGGTGGCTGGAGGAAGGCCAGAGGACAGATCCCTGGGCTGCCTCGCACCAGGCAATGTCCTTTGTCCAGGTATTTTTCCTTTCGGCACTGGCAGTTTGTTGCGTGAACCGCTGCTCCGGCCTGTGCCCTGCTGGGGTATCCCGACAGTCCTTCCTCGGGTGTGGATGTGATTCAGCTGCTGCCCAGGCCCTGGTGCTGCCCACATGGACCTGGTGTGCAATCCCACGCAGGATTTGGCCGGTGGGCGCTGGGAATGCTCAGCTGGCGCAGCCCCTGCTCCCAGCGCTGTGCAGGGATGGCCCCTGGTGCCCAGAGTCACGGACACGCTTGGCTTCACCAGCCCTGGACAGCTGCGGTCAGCAGGAGTGCCCTCCCAGCCCTTGGGCTCTGCGGTGAGGCAGGAGTGATGTGCAGCAGCTCCCGAAAGGCCACGTGCTGGAAGTGGCTAAGGAAGAGAAGCCATCTCCTTCACCACTCCGACCCAATAATTTTAAGTGAAGCTTTTTCATGGAATAAATTTAGAGTTGTTGAAATGAAAACTTATAAGAAGTTCTTTAAAAAAACCCGCAATTTAAAAAACATTATTTTGATTACCAGTTCCAAGAAGATCAGGAAAATCTCCACCAAAACCAACATTTTTTCATGAATATTTACACTTTGTTTGAAAAATCTGTTTTGGCTGAAAAGACGTTTGTTGATGTTTGCTTGGCAGGCGACGTCGCTCCCCAGTGACGTGGGGACCTGGTGTAGGGACCTGGCAGGGGACCTGGCACAGGGAGCTGTGTGGGGCAGGATTGTGGTGGTTGGGATCACGGGAACAGAGCCGGGCACAGCCCTGCTGTGGTTCCTGATGTGCCTCTCCAAACAGCAGAGCCACAAAAAGGGGCGGAAAAGGTCCTGTCCTGTCACTCTTCCTCCTCCGGAGATGCTGGGGTTGATGTCAATCCAGAAGGTTGAGAGAACCCCTCCTGCAGGCTCCCAGTGCCCGAGCAGAGCTGCTTTGACATTCCTGCCCATCCCAGGGTTTTCCCCACACCTCTCTGGTGTGTCCCTTGGATCTCACACTGTGATTCTCATTGAAGAGGCCTTTGGCACTCCCCCAGCCCGGGGCACAGGCAGGGAAGGCTTTTCTCATGACCAGGAAAGCACATTTCCCTTCCTGAGCTGGGCAGAGCTCAGGCAGCCCGAGCAGCTGGGCCATCCCCTCCCTAACCCAGAGCTCATCCCCGTGCTCACTTCCATTCCACCCTTTGCACCTCGGCCCTGTTCTGCTCGCTCCATGTGTCCGACTGAGGTGTGGCATGAACGCTCAGTTAAGGCTGCTGTTTGTCCCTTGGTGCTGAGGTGGGACAGTCCCCGGTGTGGGATGGGATCCAGAGGCCGGGGTGTTGCTGGCTGTCCCTGCTATCTGCTGCCTCCTGGGACAGCAGCACGGGGCCACCGAGCCCTTGTCCCCTTCCCCATCCTCTCCCGGGGGCTGCTCCAGCACTGTGGGCTCTGGCTGTGGGCTTGGGGCTGCTTTCAGGAGGATTCCTGCAGCAGGGATGAGAACGCATGTTACAAAGAGGGAAATTAAGCTGGAAGGCTTTGCTTAATTAATTGGTACATAAATGTTTCCCTCTTCGAGTGGCTCAGAGCGATCCTTGCATGAAACGAGGAGAAGGGGAAAACCCACTTCACACGGCAGGATTTTCTTTCAAAGAAATCACTTTGTGTCGCATCCAGCCTTGATTTCCTTTCATGTGGCAAAGGAATAGTGGCAGCTCGATTCCCACATCCAGAGTCATCCCGGCAGGTATGTGGGGACCCGCGGCTGGGCCCCTCTCCCGGCCAGGGCAGGACCGTCCTGGGCAGCAAAACATCACCTGGGCTGGGGCAGGAGGGGAAGAGAGGCTGTCCATCCATCTGACTGGCTTTTTCCATGTGCTCTCGGTGTCTGCAAAGCAATTTCGGTGCAGGGAAAGGGAGAGAAGAGGGAAAGAGGAGAGGAAAAAAAATGCCTGGCACGAGTTCAGAAAGCTCTCCAGCTCACACATCTGGTTCTTATATTTCAAAGTTAATTAGTCATATTGAGGCTGTCTGAAGATAAATTTATCATCCAGAAAAAACACAAACAGTTTGAAAAATGAAAGGAAGTGAGGTGACATGGCTTGACGTTTAAATAAATCATTTTAACATGATTAAAAAACTTGTCCTCCCTGACACCCGGCGCCGGATACTTTGTAAAGACTTTTTGACAAAGACAAGCCCCTGTTTGGTACACAAAGCCTCTGCCATTCAAATACACACACTAATCTTTGGCCAATTACTTCTCCCAGTGACTACTGGGGCTGTGTGAGGAGTGTGGGGCTGGAGCAGCTGGAGAGGGGCTCATGGATGGCCAGAGGGGTCCAGCTCAACAGGGTGCAGGATGTGATGAGGATGGAAATAGAAAATGGACTTGTTCTGGTGAAACCAAGGACTCCGCAGAGCACAGAGCACCCCAGTGAGCCCCCCCTGCTTGGGGTACACCCAGAGATGGGGCTTGACACCCAGGAAGAGGCAGGGACACCCCAGAGCATCACCTCTTCATGTCCATCCCCCTCAGGGCACAGGCAGGGCTGATCTAACACCACCCAAAAGTTCACTCCCATCCACAATTTTGCCTTGCCAGCTGTGCTAATGGGATAACGAGGTGCTGGTTCTGCTGCTGGAGTCTTGTCATCCCTGTAATTCTCACCCGGGCACGTTGGTGCCACTGCGCGTCCCTGCTAATTCCACCCAAAAGTCTTATTAAATCAGAGGCTTTAGTTTTACATCCGTGTTATCAAATTTCCTTCTCGCTGACTTGACTGATGGAAGGTTTGTGATTAAATGAAATGCTCTCCCTGCACATCAGCTGGAGAACAGCCCTGTGTGGCTGCTTGACAATATGTCTATAGGCTGAACATCAATCAATATTAGGGGAAATCAGCATCTCAGATGACCCAGAGGAAGAGCTCAGCTGGTTTTCATTCCTATTTGCCTGCTCTGTTGGATGCTTTCAAGGGATATTTAAGTTTAACTGCCCCTGGCTGAATTTCTGATATTTTTTATTTCCCAAGTCCTGCCCCATCCCTTAGAAGTCACTCAGGATTCTTTCTCTTGACCTGACTCAGCCCGTGGCCTTCCTGCCACGGCTATGGGGGAGCTTGCTGAAATCTTGGAGTTTCTTGGTCCCTTAAAAATCTGCGAAATGGGGAGCTTAGTGCATCCCCCCCACTTCCCACCAGAGCAGCAGCAGCCAGACAGGGAGACAGCACAGCTCCAAAAGCCTTCGCCTGTTTGGAGACGAGGAGGTTCAAGAAAGTGGAAAGATTCACATCTTGTAACAAGAAAAGAGCTCTCCCGGGCATGAAGGAAGCAAAGTGACATAAAAAGCATGGAATGAAAATAAATAAATAAAAAAGTGACGCCTAATGGATAAAATGAATATTCAAGTTGTTTCCAGGGAAGAGTCTCTGACTTTGGTGCTGGTTACAGTTACAAGGTCTGTGCGTTTTCTTGCTGTCAAAGCCTTCACCGTAATTGTCCAAAAGTTCCTTGATTATTTCTAACAAAACTGTCAGCTGCCTTTGAAGTATCAGAACAGTCTCATCACATCTTATTAAATAGTAAACATCATTTGCAAGCGCGCAGGAGATTTCGACACCGCGTCAGGTGCCTCGGCGAAGTGGGTCGGGGAGGTTTGCAGGCAGACACCGCTGCTGCGCCCGCCGGGGGTCCCAGCACAGCCCCATCCCGAGCCTGGGGCACGGGGACACCACCACAGCACAGGGATGGGTCCTGACAGCTCGGCCTGTCCCTCACACCGAGCACGGAGCACAAGGTGAGCTCCTGCTGCCTGTCCGGTGGAGCTGGAACTGTCACACCCTGGGGACAGCGGATCCTGGGGACACAGCTTGCCCCTTCCCTGTGGGGGTTACTGGAGAAACCATCCCTGCCAGCATTTTGAACTGTGTTGGGAAGGAATGACTCAGTCTGAGAAGAAAAGGATGTTTAGGATCCAGCCTAACGCTTTCCAGCATAAGCTTTCATGTGATTCTTCGAGCCAGATTCAGAGAAACTCATTTCATGTGTTGAAGTGTCTTCTGAGAGCCGAAGCTTTCATAGGAGAGTAATTGTGCAATTAGCTATGAATGAGTAAAAATTCATTCTAATTACTTGCAGGTGTGACACATTCTCTGCTCCAGAGCAGGGAAGGGACTGGCAGTGCCCCTCAGTGTCTGCCTTGGCAGGGTGGGACACTCTCAGCTCTCAGCCTCGTGCCTGTGGAAGCTGTCACTGCAGAGGGAGTTGGGACAGACCCCACGGAAATGCTTGGATGGGGAGCCAGGAGTGGGGGTCCCTTTCCAGAGCTGCTGTGAGCTGCCAGCAGACTGGTGGGGCCCCAGTAGCACCCAGTGCCTCTGACACCAGCGAAAGTCGTGGTTCAGACACAGACAGCACAGGGAAGTCCCTCGGTGCCACTGCTGTGACTGGGAGCAAACCTTGTACAGGAGCTGTGAGGGACACACCCCTGCTCGGTGCCACGCACCCCAAAACACGGGGGCTCGGTGGCCTTACTGCCCCTCCAGCTCCAGAATGGACTTCATCACGCTGTGAGGACCTGGAGTCCTCCACACCCCCGGAAAGCCACAGCTAAAACCGTTCCCTGCTGGAGAGGGAAATCCAGGTGGATCCTATTGTGCCTGGTACATCGTTAAAACCACTGGAAATCGCACAATAAAGCCTGCAAGATTTCTAGCTTTAATTCCAGATCAAAGAGAATTTGGGAAGGAGCATCCCAGGTTTGAATGCTTATCTCAGCCAGACCCCATGAGCTTTTGAAGTTGCCCCATCAGTCACTAATCAAAGATCTCCTTTTAGATGGGGAAATCAAATCCCTTTCAGCAGGACCCGTGGTTATCAGTTTCTAAACATCACTTGTCTTTTGAATGACCTTCTTTTTGTGAGCTGACCCTGTGAAGAAAACCCTGCAAGAACCGGCCCTGGAGTTTGCACAGCATTGGCACACACATAGCTGGGCTTTCAGGACGTTCAAATCAGCAAAGAATGTGTGTGTGGAAGCAATAAAACCCTTTGGAGGTAAATAAATACTCGCTGTAGTCCCTGGTTAACACATCGCAATTGCCTTCGACTGCAAGCACTAACAAAGAGCCAGCATTCCCAACCCAAAGAGGAATTCATGGAACTATTAGTCTCTGCTTTTCCTCAGTGTATACAAACAAGCTGAGAAAACAATACGGGATCAAGTTCTTAAACACAAAGCATTTTGGCTAAAGAACCCCTCTGGTAGTGTGAATAAAGGGTCTTGTCTCAACATTGTTGTTAGTGATGTGTCTGTAGCATCCTGGAGCATAATTTAGGACTAAGTTTCCACAAATTGGGCTGATGAGGAAACCGTGTCTGCACAAGGAACCCTCTGCCCCTCAAGCACCAGGAAAGGCTGCAGGACCTGGTGCTGCAGGAGCAGGGAAAGGTCAGTGCCGGGAGCTGCCACCTCCCTACCGAGCGCCTGCTCCCAGGAATATCCTCTGGACTCAGTGATGTGATCCCACCGTTCCTGTGTGATCCCTCCTTGTAAGTGTGCTGTGCAGGGCTCAGATGACATGTTTCCCCTTTCAGCCAGTTCCTCGATGGGCATTGACACCTTGAGCCCTGCTGGAGGCCGTGAGTGGAGCTGCAGCCCGTCCGTGCGTTCCGAGCCCACTGCCCCGGCAGCGGCGCTGGCACAGCACAAGTGTGTTCCCTGCTGCCAGGCTGGGCCTGCTCTCTGCCTCTGAGATTCATGACCCACTATTTCAGTCCTGCTCTCTATTTTTGGAAGCTGTGTCACGGTTCCATGTCATTCCCTGTAACTGGACTCTCCACGTCCCCTGGCTCGATGGCTCCAGCGCAGCTAAACCCTCCGGGCTCGCACAGGGCAGTGCTTGGGCCAAGGATCTGCAGGGACTGGCTGGAGGCAGCACAGAGGGGCTGGAAAGGAGGCAGGGGGACCCTCTGGGTGCCAGAAAGTGTCTGAGCAGGGCCATGTGGGACTGAGGGAGACAGGAGCAGCTGGGCACCCTCAGCATCCCCGGGGCTCAACATCCCAGAGATGTCCCTGCCTCTTCCCAGAGCCAAGAGGGTCCCTGTGGGACACCTCTGCCCCACACGGGCACCTCCCATGACACCCTCCATACTCAGAGAGTCAAAGGAGGAATAAAACTCGAAACCCAAGTGTTTGAGCTGTCCTGGTGTGTAAGGCACCCTTTGCAGGAGCTGCTGAGGGGAGAGGATGATCCTTTCCCAGGAGGGAGTGTCCTTGTGACCCATCCCTGCTGCTGGGAGACACTGGTGCCCCACACCTCTGTCACCCCAAGGTGACATTTCACTGCCGGATGGGGAACTCACAGCTCCTTTTCAGAATCACAAACGGGGCTGAAGGCAAAACAAAGCCTCGGTGGATGGCGAGGGCTGGGGATCACCAGCACCTCACCGGCGCAGCTTTTATTGGGTTATACCTGATTTCTTGCACATTTGCTTGGGCGACTTTGAATAATTAAAAATAAACTCCCTTATAAAAGCCAAACAAACGGTATCACTGTCCCAGGCAGCCCCAGCCCCAGGGCAAGGCTTCCTGGCTGGGGTGAAGCACTCGGGCGCTGCCGAACCCAACTCCCAAGACTCCTTTGAAAGCTCCGAGTCTGAGCGCAGGAGACGGGAAGGTGCTGAACACTGAGCCACTGCTGCCAAAAAGTGGAGTATTTTTTTAATAAGGGCTCAAACAAACCAATAAAAATCCCCCGTCAGCAGGGCAAATTTCATTCCAGCTGGGAGCTGGATTCCTGTTAAAAGAAAGTGCCAGCAGGCCCTTTAGCTCCAATGGCACTACCAGACACAGCTATAATTACGAGCTCTTGATTGCTGTGTGAGAGCTGTTATGAATTTCGGTGGGCAGAGGGGCACAGAGGAACAGTAAATCACCCAAACAAAAGGGACGGGCAGCGGGGAGCAGGCTCCGGCCTTAACCAAGCACTGTTGTAAAGAGCTGAAATTATGAACATGTGCCATAGTTAATGCAGGATCTGCAGACTGGGAGCTAATTGTCCCCCAGGAGCACAAGCATCTCTGTGAGCGTGGGAGAAGCCAGGCCATGCTCACTGGTCCTTTGTCCCGGGGCAGTGCTCCAATTCATTTGTGGGAGTGGGGAAAACCATAGCTGTGGCTGCAGAGCACCTGGGGAAAGCAGTGCCCCAGTTCCACATGCCCCAGGATCCTTGAGCCTCCTTGGCCAGGCACAGGGAGTGTGAGCAGGGATTTCCATCCCAGAGATCGGCAAAAGACCTGTTCCCTTCTGGGGAAGGGCAAGAGGTTCACACAAGAGCAGATGTTTGAGAGAAGAGGACACAGCAACCCAAAAAGAATCTTTTTGGCTCAGACTTCCATGTAGAAAACTCCTCCCTGAGCCAGATTCATTCTTTGGGCACCCTGAGCTGATCTCTACACGTGGCTCTTGCCTGTGGCTCTGCAGCTGGGGTGGGAAGAGCTGGAGCCTGGCACAGGCTTGGGGACTGCCGGGGGGACCAGGACCCCCTCCCCGGGCTGTGGGGTGGAGATGCAGACCTCTGCCCCCTCTACACGGCCTCTCCTCCCTTCTGGAGGCAACCTCAAAGCAGAACTGCCAATTTACCCATTATTTAGCCACTGCTGTCACCATCTCTCCAAGCACAAACTCACAGTAATCTGTTGCTGATTTGTCGTGGATTTGTACCGGAAAGGATTTTCCCAGAACCCCTGGCTCTACACAGGCTCCTTTATTAGCTCTGGATGCAGCTCTGGTGGGAGGGTGAGCTGGGAGTGCCAGGACCATTGCTCAACCCTGCAGCTTCACCTGAGGAACCTAAATCCACCCCCAGCTGGAACTTCTACAGGAATTGTGGGCTCCCCGTGTGAGTTATTGCCAGGAGAGGCAGCTCTCTGAGACACAGCAATGTTTGCTGGTCAGCTGGACACCAAACCCAGCTCTGAGTTGGAAACTTCTGGGAAAACTTGGCCAAGAATGAGTTTATTTGATGACTCCATCCTCTGCCATGTGCTGTTGGAGATGCCCTTTCTCTTATTCCGCTCCTGTCCCGTGAATTCCAGGGCAGCCACTGCTCCCCACCACGCTCATATGGTGTTTGCTTCTGTCTAACGCATTCCTTTCTTCCCCTGGCATTCCAGAGCACCTGTGGGCAACCCCCACATTCCCAGGCAGGATTTGGGGCCATTTCTCCCCATTCCAGGCTGTGCACAGAAGGAAGGGAGCAGCATGGAGCACACAGCCCTGGCCTCGCACAGGGAAGGAGCCCACGGCTCTCCCCTCCCTGCCTCCCCCTTCCCGCTCCCTCCATCCCATTCCCCAGGGGTTAGTCTCCATTTAGCCAGCCTTTTCCATGCCCACTGTCCCCAGGTGTCGCCAGCCACAATCATCCTGCTGGGGAGACGGAGCTTGAGCAAACCCCAACATTGCCCAGCGACACCGGGAGAATTCCAGTGTTTGCCAAGGTGGTGCTTCCCCCCTCCTCTTGATGGATTTTCCTACTTGGAGAGATTTGTCTGCAGAGCACAACTTCTGTGCACCTTGAGAAAGTCAGCGCTCTGCCCAAGACAGCTGCAGGATTAATGTCCCGGAGTGGGAAATGAGGAGGGAGAGTGTGTGAGTGAGGAAGAAAGTCTGCTCCAAACCACATCAGTAAAATGAGAAAGCCAAAGATTGCGCCATAAATAAGGACCAGTTGACACTTCTTAAATTCATAGCTTTAGCACACAGCAAAGTGTCTCCTTTTTATCAGGAATTTGTTGACAAGGGTTGCAAAAAGATCTACAAATAATACTGAGTGGGGCTATGAAAATGTATTTGTGGAACATTTCAGTATCAGGGATCACCATTATATCGGAAGAATTCATCTTCCTGGAACATTTTATTAGTATCTAGATTTTATAGCTGCTCCCTTTTAATTTTTTTAAAATTTATTATTTTTTTCATTCCTCCAGCAAATATAGCATTGGCTGAGAAGAGGGGGGACCAGCATCCCACACCTCTCCATGCTGCCTCCATGATTTATTCCCTGCATTTCCAGCGCAGCAGCAGCCATTAGGGGTTCAGCTTTCCAGGTTCTCCTCTTGGGGCTGCTTTTCCCCATGGATTTGCTGCGTGACCTTGGGCCCCAGTGTCCCCTCAGTCCTGCTTAGAGCACTGGAGCCACGCTGGGGACCAGGGGTCACACACAGACCCCTTCAAGGGGACAGTCACAGCCACAGCAAGGCCACGCTCTTCCAGGTGGGAATGTCACAGCTCAGAGGCTGGAAAGGCACCTGCACCCCGAGGCCAGGCTGCACCCCCTCTGCCTGGTCCCAAGGACAGCTCGGCTCCCTCGGTGGCTCTGCCCCAGGTCCCTTTGTGCCCCCGGTGCCCATCCCGCCCTCTCCCCCACGTTCCTGCTCCTCCCGGCCGTGCCGCAGCTCCCGCCTGCCCGGCAGAAGGGATCATAAATCCCCCGCAGTGGCATTACAGACAGTCATAAATAAGGCCTCGCTCGGCGGTGCCGGCACTTTCCATTAGGGCTGTCTGGATCGGGCTGTTGATACCCCCAGTCTGCGCGGGCCCGGCTGTAAAATTTATCAGTGCGCTTTCCTCACCCCATAAATCATCCCAACTGGAAGCCATATGGCAGATAAGGCCTTCAGAACACACGAGGGTGAGCAGGCATCTCCTCTGGGGCAGGGCACGGCGAGAAGGGCACCTTTGTTGGGTGACACCTCTGGGTGTGCAGATCCTGCACCTGCCCATGCCGAGCACCCCCCGCCCCTTGACAGGGTCTGTGCTGGCCTGGGGGCAGGAGGAAAAGGCCTTTTGTGGTTTTCCAAACCAACACCAGCAGCTGAGAGGCACTGGGAACGCTGAGGAATAAAAGCCAGACTGCACCTCCTCACAGATTTCACTCCTGATTCAAACCTCTGACAGAAACAGCCACATTGATGGGGAAACTGAGGCAGAACCATACAGGACCGAGACACAGCTCAGAAGCACCAGCTTTGCTCGCTAAGGGACCAGTTTGTACCAGTTTAACACCCAGACAGAAGCAGGTGCACTGGGAACCATTCATCTCCAGCTCCTGCTCTGCTTTCCAATGGCTCTTTACCTCATTTCCATTGAAACCCATGAAAAATGCCACCTTTCACTCCTGCTGGGGGCTGCGATTGGCAGCCAAGAACGCCAAGAATGGGTTAACCATGAGCCAATAAAGCCATGTGGCTGTGGAGCAAAGAGCAATTCCAGGAATTCTGTACTACCTATATACAGGCCTGTCTGGGAGAATCTGCCACAGTGAACTCTTGGGAACACATTAAATTAAGTGTCCTAAATTCGCCTAACTATGCATTTAATTTGGCAGTAATAGGACACTCTCTGTGTAATAGCAGAGTTGCTGTGCAATGGAAGAGGAGCTGCATATTAATATTTTGATTATTAAGGACATGTGTATTGGAGGCTTGATAACTATGTAATATATTATTGCTTAATTGCTCAGACTCTTAAGTATGTTTTCATAATTAGCTGCTATTTAGTTAACGTAAATATTCAGCTTATTAAATATAGAAATGCATTTCTGCTGGAGCAGTTATTTGCATGAGAAGAAACCACATGAGCTGGTGCCTGCCCCGGGAGGGGCGAGAGGGCAGGGACCCTCCCTGGGGGACTCCCTGGTGGCCCTGGGGCCACTGAAACTGCGAACACAAAAAAGCTGTTTTGCCACAGAGCTCATCCCAAGCACTCCAAACTTCCCACTCATTGTTGGAGGTGATGGAGCCCGAGTCCAAGCCATGGCTTTGTCTGGTTCCTCCCAAGCAGAGCTAATCCCCTCACCTGGGCCAGGCAGCTGATGTGCTTCCTCCTGCCTTAATTCGGTCATAAATCTGCCGAGCCAGGAGGCTCCTGAATGAGGCTTTTGCTCTACTTTCTGCTTGGAGCACCCATAAAAACCATATGGAAATGGGAGGCAAAAATGCACATTTCACACCGTGCCTCAGCCAGGTCCACGGCTTGGGATTGTTGGCGTTTATCTGTGAGAGGCACCTGATCCCCCCCAGCACTTCCTGATCCCCTGAGCACCTCCTGATCCCCCCAACACCTTCTGACACCCCCAGCACCTCCTGATCCCCCCCAGCACCTCCTGACACCTCCAGTACCTCCTGATCCCCGCACATCTCCCACTTCCTGGCCTGGGAGCATTGTGGGCACTTTGGGGCACCCACATCTGGAGTGAGCTGGCAGTGGGTGCCCCTGCCTGGGGCACAGGGGGTGCCCGTGGTGGGACCCCTGTCCCTGAGCAGCACCTCAGAGTGTTCCCCGCATTTGGGCCACGAGCAAGCGTTCAAAACCCCCTCTCTGCTGCTCCAAGCTGGAGTAAGAAAAGCTGATGCCTGAGGAAACCTTCAGTCAAGGCTGGCTCTGGAAATGCCTCGTGCACAGCCGAGCCCCAGGCACACTCTAGGGGCACAGGAGTGATTTCAGAGTGCTCCTGTCTGCTGTGGTGCAGAGGAGAAGCAGTCCTGGCCCACGACCCCGTAGAGGTCTTGTTCTGGCCCCTCTGAGCCTGGCTCTGAGCAGCAGCAGCAAAGCTCTGCAGAAATGTCCAAATTAGCCCGACTGCCCTCGCTGCCCTGCTGGAGAGCATCACTTCACCTGAAGGTGTGTGCAGCCACCACGGGCACCTGAGCCCCCTCAGCTGCCAGGCTCGAGGGGCTTTGCCTCAAGTTCTGGGATCACAGAATCCCAGAATCATTCCTGTTGGAAAAGGCCTTTAAGATCATCGGGTCCAACGTGTGACCGACCCACACCTTGTCACTAGCCCCAAGCACTGAGTGCCACGTCCAGTCCTTCCTTGCACACCTCCAGGATGGGGACTCCAATACCTCCCTGGGCCTGGCCACACTTTCTAGGAAGAAATTCTTCCTGGTGAAGGAATATGAAGCAGCCCAAAGGGCTTTGAGCTTGTTTTTCAAGCACACAGGTTTCATGCAGGTTTCTTGTTTTGGCTCCTAAAAACCAACACTTGGTTCTGTTTATTGTCCCACGGCCCAACAGGGAGGAAGGTGAACGAGTGAATAACTTCATTGCCACCAACGTGTTTGTTTGAATTTTTTTAAAGAGCTTTAGCAAATACAGTACGAACAGGGAAAGAAAAAAACCCTGGTGCCAGCACGTATAATTCCTCCAGGAGCAAGCCTCACAGGAACACAAAAGCATGCAGACTTGCAAAGTGTAACCAATATTTGCACATCGCGGTGACTGATTCTCTGCTCTGTGCCGCAGAACAATGGGCACAACAGCGAAGTGCATTAATGCAGAGCGGGCCTGGCTGGTGCTGTGGCTCTGTGACACATAAACAAGGAGAGGAGGAGGGTTTTATCTACCTGGATAACTGCTTGCCGAACAGCGGGTTACAAATGCGCTCAGAAAATGCTGACCCAGGGCTGCTCCTGCACCTCCTGTGCCGGATTGGCACATGATTTGCAGCACTGCGGGAGTTCTATAGCTGACCTCATTAGCAGTGCATTTCCTGGCTTGTTAGCATCATATTTGTATAATTTACGGCACCTTCGTTTTTATGGAATGTGTTCCTTGTAGAGTGTAATGGCAGCAATATATTTAACCTCTCCTATTTAGGAATGCTGTTGCTGAAGGCAGCCTGGAGATATAAAAGGGATTTTTTTTTTCATCCCTTCTTTCTCTCCTGCATGCGTATTTTTTTTTTCCCGCCCGGTTGCTACATACCCAAATATCCATGTGACTGCAAAGTGTTCATAAAAGGCAATGTGAAGCCATGCTCAGGAAACCGCAGCTTTTCAGGAGCATTCCCAAGGTCAAGCCCCTAAATCAGTGCAGTGTCATCTTTCCAAAGCCATTACTCAGCTGCTGGAAGAGCAATGAGAATTGCACCAGCAGAAAGAGAGGACAGCTCTGTGGAGAAGGCGGCACGTGGAGGTGGGACGGGCCCAGGGTCACTCCTGGCTGGGCTGGGATCATTTCTGGAGACTCTGGGAAGAGGTTTAAGGAGCATATGGACTCAGCAGGCAGAACAAGCCGTCACGTACCCTGCTGTGTCTCCTCCAGCCAGCACCTCTGCATGTGGGAAGTGGGCTGAGAACACACAAACTCATGTCATGAGGGAACCATGGGACTGTGGAGGAATTCAGAGCAGCACAGCAGAGCTGAAAGGTCCCCAAGCCACTCTCTCCTCCCCGTTCCTTGTTTTTGATGAATTCGTCTGTACCCCTTGGGGCTGTATTTCCAAATAAGCATCATTCCAATATTATGGGATAATTGCTGACCAGATGGGCTCGGTGGCTGCTCCCCTGCTCTGCCCAAGCCTCGTCACTGCAGTCCTCAACTCCACCTCCAAGTCCCCATGCTAAACTGCTGCTCTGAAGAGGATGAAGTGAGAATTAAGCAGCTTTTCCTCAGGAGAGGAGCCCTCCAGGCCTGGATAACGCGTTCCTCTGGTGCAGGAGCCATTTGCAAGGTTAAGAAGGGCCTGCGGCTCTCGCCGCGGCCAAGCGCATCCTCCATCTGCTCCCGCAGAGCCTGGCAGGAGCTGTTCCTTGCCTTTTTCCTTCCCTAAAGTCACAGATTCACTCCCGACACAGCCGTCTCTCTATTATGGGATGAGACAACTGCTCCAGGTCAGCTCAGGCACGCTGTGGCCCTGCTGTGGCACACGTGATCCGAGGCCAAAGATGGCCTCGGACAGGACAGAGTGGCTGGGAAGGTGTGGGGGCCCCTCCATCTCAGCTCGCTGCTTCCTGGCTGCATTTCCATCTGCTTTTCTCCATCAGGATCTCAAAATCCAGGATCCCACCTTGGAGAGCCCAGGGAGCAAGCCCTGGGGACTGAGTGCTGCAGCCAGCAGAGCCTCCTGTCTCCACTCACCCGCAATTTGCTCCTGCCTTAAACCAAGATTTGGATCCCTTACAGCTCGGCTTAAATTGAACCTGGCTCATTAAATGGCTCCGTACCCACTTCTTGTCTCAACATCCCATTTTCATGCTGCTCGGGGCTCCCGTGGTACCTCACAGTGATGAATTCCATGGGTTAGCCAACAGCTGCATGAAAATACATCTTTTTGTGATGCTTTTCAGCCTGTTTGCACCTGACACGGCTCTTGTGCTGTGACAGCAGTTCCAGATTACTCGCCTTTTCCCTTCATTTAGATTTGCTCGGCTCGCTTTCCTCTCTCGCTTAAGCCCATCCTAATTCCATTCAGGATCAAGCTGAGGAGCGGGGAGGATCAAAACTGAGTTTCTGCTGACAGAGGGGACATTCGGCTTTGGCTGCTCCCACAGCTGCTCCCAGGCTCTCATGTGGAGAACCTACAAGGGTTCTATGGCTGCGGGGCTGATTCCGGTGAGGAGACAGCAAGGTGGAGGTGCCATTTGCCATGGGGATCGAGAGCCACCCCTGCCACTGCTGCCTGGGGGCCCTGGCCCCGTGGGGGCTGCGGGCAGGCACAGACCCCCGAGCCTGGGGGGTCTCCATCTCCATCCCTTCAGCTCCTGCCTGGGGTTAACACACTTCACCCGGCCCAGATAACCGTGAAGAGCAAATAAGAGAGTATTGATCCGGCTGAGCGTGGCAGCAGCCACTGCCAGCACCCCAGTGCCACCACCCTGTGCCCCCCAGATCCCAGCATGGGGATCCCAGCCGGGCAGAGCGTCGGGATGGGCGTGGTGCCAGGGGCAGGGACCCAGGGAATGCTCCCCTGCACATCCTGCCTGGCAAATGGCTCTGCTGCAGCCCCGGGAGCGCGTGGCAGCCCCGGTAATGTCTCCATGGCTTCTTGTTAGCTGCACTCTAAGCAGGAAAGTGACTGGCCCTGACAATATAATTTACATTGCTGTATAAAACTATCTGTGGAAGCCAAGCTAATTTGTGCCAGATTAGGCTATTTGTCTCAGCCACTGTCTAACGGCACAATCTATCAGAGGGCTGTTTTCAAATATCGCTTTTCAAGCGTGCCCTTGAGAGGCGGGAATTGATTGGGATCTTAGAAAGCAAAATTACAGCAATAACTTAAAAGAAACAATAATTACTGAATCATACCAGTGTCAGCACTCTGCAAAACACGAAATAGCCATCAAACCCCAATCCAATATATTCTGAAGCAAATTTATTGAATGGAAAAAGCAGTTGAGTGAGGCTTTTTTTCTGCTGGTTCCCCTCGCCCCCTCTCTCTCCCTGTACATATGGTTATCTCCAAACCGCAAGTGAATGAGTCGATAATTCTTGTCATTGACTGCTCCATTTTCAGAGAGTCAAGAAAAGATCCATTAGCTACCTCCCGACTCGGTGTCTTTCCCCTTCCCCTCCAGTCATTTGCCAGTCTGTGCTCCTCAGGCAAACAAACATATATAACTAATCATCTGTTAAAACACCGAGGCCCCTAATAAATCTCTGCAGCTGAAATACTTTAATGGGTAATTAATTGATCCTGTTCCAGAGGAGTAATAAGATAATAAATTAGACAATATTTCACTCAGTTGTGTCAGTGTACTGCTAATGGTGCTGGAGGGCTAAGCCGAAGGATAATAAATTAGCCAGAAATTAACTGCTAAGAGCTTTCAGCAGAGAAATGGGCTGACAGCGAGGGGCTGTGATTCAGGGCCCTGCTGCCACCGCCAGCTCAGTTATTTATTTTTTGGTGCTCACAAACATTACCTCTGGCTGGAGCTGGCCGGGGGCGGTGGCAGAGGGGACGGTGAGGGGCACAGGATCCGCAGTTGTGGGCGCGGCGTTCCTGGGGCTGGGGAGCGAGGGATTTATGGCAACCTGGCTGCGCCGCATGTAGGTAAATTACTTTTGTGTTGACTATAAAGACTGTCTCGGAGGCAAGTTATTACCCATCCAGCAAACAAAAAGGAAATATTTCCTAGTGCATCTGTCATATTTCACAGGAGGGTTTGGCAGAGATATCAGGAAAGATGACACCGGGGGACTGATCGTGCACGGTGCAGAGCAGCACAGGCCCCGTGGGGGGCTGGGCCTTCCTTCAGCTCTCTGGAGAAGAACTTTCAGAGGTTTTTAAGCCTGGCCCACACCCACGTTGTGTTTGCAGCCATGGTTTTGGTCATGCCATGCACAGCCAGGCTGGAGCGACGCCAGAGGGAGGGGAGAGGCGAAGGTGAGCTTGGGGAGCCAAAGGTCTCCTGCATCGTGTTAGACCCAGGACTGGCAGGTTGGGCTATCCTAAAGATAACCTAAAGGTGGCTTTAAAAAGCCAGAAACCCGCTTGCCATCTCAGAAACCCTGGATTTATTTCCAAATGACTATTAAGTGGAAAACAACGATCAGTTTGTGGCAGAGAAGTTTGGGCTGCTTGGATCACTATGGACCCATCCATAAGGTCCCTCCCATTCCTCTCCTCCCCTCAAAGCATCGAGTCAGCCTCCGCTGGCTTTAAATGGGACCCCCATGACCTCCGCAGACCCAAAAAACCTGGGCTGAGGCTGCAGAAGGAGCAAACTGTGGGTGCAGGGAACAGCAAGGGGATGGGAGTCACATTCCAGAGGCACTGGGGGAGATGGGGGTCAGGGAAGGGACAGGGGAAGTGCCGTGGGGAGCTCCCCAGTGCAGGGGACGCTGCAGGTGCTCCACGGTGTCCTGCATCCTGCAGCATCCCTCCTCCTGCCATATCCCACGGGAATGGGGAAAACCGAGCAGCTCCGCAGAGCCACCGCAGCCAAGCCCCTCTCCTTGGGTTTGCCCTCTCCCGCTCCCCCTGTTCTCCTTCCCACTGCCTTTCCTTCCTGAGAGGAGGTGAAGAGAGTGATAATCAGCCAGGGCACCAGGAGAGCTCATGGACGAGATTAAAAGCAAATCAAAGAAGAAAAATCGTGGCATGGTTTATGTCTTCCTAATTAAAACCCCGCCAGTCTCCCTTCCCTGCCCCCCCTTTCCCAGCTAATGTTACACTAACGAGCTGAGTTTAGTGGCATTTATGTAGATAAAAGTCCTGATGATTGATCTCAATGGCTTGTTAAAATTAGTTTCAGTCCACCATATTGATTTAATTCCATTGCTTGAAAGTGCTAATTAATAATGATAATAAAAGTGTCTGGGCTCATTATTATCAGGAGGCAGGTTGGGAAGGGGATGAGGGGCACAGTGCTGGAGCCTCGCTCGCTCTGCTTGAGAAGGGCCCTTGGAAAGGTGGTGGGGAGTGGGGAGGATTCCAGGGGAGAGAGGGGGGCACGGACGGGCAGGAGGGGACAGAGGGTTTGGGTTTGCCCTCAGCCAGGGCAGGAGAGCTCTGCAGCGCTCTTTGCAGGATGACAGTGACTTTCTGACACTGAGGAAACCAAAGACATGAGGGGACATTTCTGAGCCTTTCCCAGCACCTCCACCTTGGGGACACAAGTGCTGGGGGGCTCAGGGGACCACCAGGAGTTTGGCACATCCCTGAGGCTTTACCCCTGGTGCCACCCCGAGTCCTGGTCCCCGCAGGACCCCAGGACTCAGCACTGCCTGGGTGGGCTCGGCACCAGCGGCTGCTGCCAGACTGTCCTGTCCTCAGGCTCCTGTTTGACCTCTCCATGTTTCCTAAAACGCTTTGCACTGGGATTTTTCCCTTTCGAGCCAGGTCCCTGACCCAAGCACAGTGGCAGAGAACAGCCCTAATTAGGGAATTTGCTGCCTGCAAAGTAGTGCTCGTCCTTAGATACCTGCTGTCTCCAGCTACTGAAGCCTCTTCCCTGGGAAAATTAGTGTAATTAATATATTTATGCAATCATTCAAAGCGCTGATCACAAATAACCGCAGAGGAAACTTTTAACAGTAGCAGCCACCTCTTCTGGGGCTCAGTGCTGGGGTTTTGTTGTTTTTTCTCTGCTCATTCGGTGCCATCACTTCATTCCCCCATTCCCTCCTGTCCCTTCCCAGCGCCCCTGCCAGGCGGTGGCAGGGACCTCCCTCATTCCAGCAGCCCCCGAGGCTGCCTGAGCTCCCCAAACCTGTGCTGAAGGTGCTGAGAGATGTCACAGAGGTGAGGAGACACCGAGGGGTCCGTGCCCATCCCTGGCCCAGACACATCTCATTCTCCACCTCATTCCCGGGACATGTTTAAACCCCAAACCCAGAGCTGCCAGCAGGAGCTGCTCCCCCTCAGAGGAGCCTCTCCCTGCCCTTGGCAGAGAGGCTGATGCACAGGTTTTTCCCAGGCCAGCTCCCCGAAGTCCCACAGCCCCACACACTCTGCTGCTGCTGCTGCAGGGTCTGAGCCTCCGAAATGATCCAGAACCCAACGGGCACCGCGGCTCTGGAGCCACTCGGGCAAGGAGAGAGCAGCTTGGGGCACGGCCCTTCTCTCCCCCCTCTTTGCCCCTTCTTCTTCTTCTCATTTCATTCCATTTTATTTTTAAGATTTCTCTCTGTCTTTCTCATCCATCATTTTCTCATTCCCTCTCTCCCATCCACAGCGAGCCGGCTAATGGAGTCTGCAGTAATTCAGTCCTCCTTGACAGGGGCTGTAATTTCAATAAATAATTACAGGACTTGATTTCATCTCCCTCTTCCCTGAAATGTGACTGCACAAACTCATCCCATGGGCCCAGGCAGTTAATGGGCCCCAGGGTGGGGCTCCAGGGTGGCCCCCGGCAGCACAGGGCACAGACCCTGCTCCTCTCTGGGGTCACTGGCGCTGCTTTTCCGGTGCGCAGAGCCTCTGCTGGGAGATTTTGGGGTGTTCTTGGGGATGTTTTGGCACCCTGGGCTGTGCTCCAAGCACCAGCTCTCGTGTCCTGAGGATGGGAATTTTATTCCCTGTCCATGCAGGGCTCCCAGCTGTGTCCCTGCCCATCCTCCTGCCCTGACACGGCTCTGGGGGGGCTCCAGAGTGGATCTGCCTCCTTCCAGAGGGACAGCAGGAGGGGAACGGAGACAGTGACCCAACACAGACCGTGCCAAAGACAAACCAAGGCCAGACAGTCCCATAATTCCCCGGACTCCGTGGCACTGCGCCCGTCGATAGCCATTTCCAGTGCCTTTGGTCTTGGCTGAAAACAAAGTGAAGGTCCCTGAGTTCTCCCATAAATGGTAATGATAACACAATTATCATGCAAAACAAAAATTAAGTTTAATGGTGCAAAGCCAGGGTGTACTGTGGAGGTAATTCATATTAATTATGTTTGGATTAAAAGCTTATTTCTTTTGTTAGCATCTGCAAGTAGGAACTTAGCAGTAAAAAAAGCTGCATATAATTACTGCATCTTATGGAGGAGCAGTGTCGAACTTAATGGAGCATCCCTGCTCTCTCTGGGCCCCCGACGAGCTGCAATATTTCACTTTTTATGAAATACAGAAGAAATAAATTACAGGTTTAATGATAAGCATTACTTGGGCTCATAATGCAGCATGATTGGCTACCTAATGCACTCAGGCCTTCAGGCTGGGCTGGGGGTCAGGGGGACCCTGCTCTGGTGGCCAGGGGGACACAGAGCACCCCAAAACTTGGCCTCAGCCCCTGCCTGCTGGACACAGCACTGTCACTCATTGCTGTGCCCCCTGTGACACAGAGCAATGGCACCTTCGCTGTGATCCCACCATGTCACAGCGTGATGCCACCCCTCACTGTGTCCCTGTCACCACGTCCCTCCCGGCAGAGCTGTGGGCACAGCTGAGGGTTTGGTTTCAGGGGTTCCTCTCTCCATGCCAAACGCACCCCGTGCCGGTGCCAGCGCTGTGGGAGCCAGGTCCTGCTGCCCCCCCGCAGTGGGACAGGGGGACAAAGCTAATCCCACTGTCATCACCACCCTGCCCAGCCTGGAACTCCCCGGGAGATTCTGTGCTCTGTCAGGAGCTGTGGTCCAGCTGCTCTTCCCGTCCATTTGTGCTGGTGACAACAGCCAAGGGATTGGTGTCACCCTTTTAAGCACAAACCAGTCTGGGACTGGTCTGGAAGCACTGAAGACCTTCAGCTTTTATTTATAAACCCGAAATGGCCATTTTTAAAAGCTCTGTATGTTTTTTTTTTTTAAACCAGAAAACCCTTCAGCTCTTGCCCCTAGTCCAGGCTGGCCCTTGGTCCTGGCAGACCAGGGAGCGTTCAGAAGAAGGTGGGAGGTGGCCCAGGGTTTCAGGTGTATTTCTTGTTTTCCCCATTTCCCAGTTATTCCAGGAGCTGTGAATCGCTGGGCCCAGTGCACCCCGAGGGGGCTGAGTTGCATTGACACCATCATTAGTATTATCTGATTATTGATCTGCAAATGAAAAACTCCATAGCTGGGCCTTAAGGTCCTGCTCTGACAGACCCCAAGGACCTGCAGCAGCCTGGCCTGACCCCTCTGGGGAGCGGCACCCAGGGAGCGCCCCAGGGTGACAGGAGGGGACCTAGCTGTGCTCCCCAACCCTTGCACTGCTGTGAGACCCTCTGGCAGGAACAGGGGTCACCCTGCTGTGCCAGACCTGGGCCATCACCTGTCCTGCCCCAGGCGATGAGAGGATGCTCAGAGCAGAGACAGGCCCAGGGTACAGAATGTGCCGTGGGCTTTAATTACAGCCCCCGGTACTGAACACCTCAGCCCAACTCCTTTGAGTTGGAATCTGGCAGAGGAGGAGAGAAAGATGTTCAGTGAATGGTCTCTGGATGGGCAGCAACTGACTTTTAAATGGAGGGAGTGAGGGATACGCCCTCAGAGGGGAAAGTTGTCTGAGCTGACTTCCCTGCAAGTGTTTGACAAAACACCTGGCATGAAACTGTCCCCTGGGTGATCTCAGGCAGGACTGGAGAGCACGTGGCCCAAGCCAAATCCAGCACAGAAATTGAGTTTGTGGAGCTGGGGGATGATTGAGGCCAATTTTTGTGGTATTCTTGGGCATTGCTGAGGTGTCTGTTCAGGTTCGAAGTGCCAAATGTGTCCAAGGGGCAGCGAGAGAGGAGTAATCCCCACGTAGTCAATGCTCCAGATCGTTCCTCTATTAGGGCATCCCCAGCTTGGGAGAAAGCCGAGGTCTCCCCCTCCAAAAATAGCAGCAGGACCCAGCTGTGCCCTCTGAGTCAGCACTGGCAGGAAGGGGGGACCTGGAGGAAGCAGGGCATGGACACCACTGGGCTCAGTGCTTTAAATTCAGGGTTATTTCTGTCTATCTCCATATGTCAAATATGGCCATATCTGACACGATCAGTGGAACACCTCATATGGACACACGGCGTGCCCAGGAATGCCTTTCTCTCCTTACACCTCCCATTCCCTATTTTGCCTTCTCTCATCATCTCTGCCTGCCCACCAGATTGACTGAAAATCCTTGTGGCTCCTGCTCTGTCTCACTCGAAGGAAATTTGTGAGCTCATTTCACCTAATCACTATCCCAGTGCTCCAAAATCCTACAGAATCCTCGCGGGGTTCTCTCCATAAAGCTCCTCCTGCAGAGCAGGAGCCTGGTCCCAGCCGGGGCTGGGGAGGGGACAAGGAGGGGACAAGGAGGGGACAAGGAGGGGACAAGGAGGGGACAAGGGGGGACTGCGCTGAGCTGCCCTGGGGCTGCAGGACCAGGAGCAGAGCAGCAGCTCGAGTTCCCCGGAGGAGAGGAGCCCCTGCCCATGGCCTGGCAGGGATGGGCGAGGGCAGCAGGAGCCCTGGGAATGTCCATGAGCCAGAGCAGGGTCGGATCCCTGGGATCTGCTGCAGGGGAGACTGGGAACGGGCAAACACACACGTGTGTGTACACACACTCACACACAGATAGACACACACAGCAGATTCCATAAATCAGCACTATTCCCGGCTTTCTGGTTTTTTTGACACAATAAATCTTTTTCTTGTGGTTTTTTTTTTTTTTTTTNTTTTTTTTTTTTTTTTTGAACTCGTGGTAGCGATTGCATCATCTCCCCTCGCTTCCTTCCCCACCCCGCCCCTGGAACAGCACAGATTAAGATAAAGTGATAGTGCTGTGTCAAAGAGTGCTTTACTGCCACACTTGGGATAGAAGAGGAGAGGTTAATTTATCATCACTGGGGAGAACTGACAGAAGAGAGATATACTACCGAAGGGGGATTTAGCACAGGGCCAAGAAACTTCACACTATTTTTACCATCTGTCACATGCTCTAATAAAGCAGGACAAAATATGAAGAAAGGAAAAATGAACTATCAAACACTGATGTAATGCAGCCCATAAATCTAATTTAATTACTTTGCATGGAGACAGGTCCTCGAGTCCGTGTGAATATACTGGATTTTCTTGGCAACTTAACAACTAAGTGTTTTAATAACATCACACTATAATTTATTCTGCTTGAAACACAAAACCTCTTTTGTGCAAGTTTCTTTTTGTGTGTGTGTGTGTGTGTGTGTGTGTGTGTGTGTGAGAACTGTTAATTTTTCCTGCTAATGTCAAAACTGGCATAAATTCACATGTGAACTTGAAGCCTGACTGTGAAAAGAGGCGGAGGGGAGCGAACGCCTTTTCTTGTCGGCGGCGGCCGCGTGTCCCGGCTGTGCTGGGGGCTGCTCATGACTCAGGTGAACAGAGCTGGGCCATCGCATTTTCATACCGCAACAGCAGCAGGGGAGGAAGGAGTGGGTTTTGGCCAAAACCAAAAATAGAGGAGCGAAAAGACAACAAAAGGCTGGTAGTGCCCGAGGAGGAAGAGGAGGATGAAGGGCTGGGGCGGCGCTGCCCTGGCCGAGGGGCTTCAGGGACCCATGGGATGGGGACAAATCAACGCAAGGAGAATTATTATTCAATATGTTCTCCCGTGAATCCGGATGCAGTTACAGGAATTATTGCTAATAATGAAAGCTATATATCAAAGGTTATAAAATTCCTGGGTGCTGGGACACAATTTTTCTAGGCTTTGTTCTGAACCATTAAAGATGACATATTGAGTTTGTGTGCCTCTGTGTTTAGTAAGAGACGTTTAAATCTGATTTTAACCTAAACTGGCAATTTTGACCTTTTTCTCTGGTCTTTAAAGCAGGAGCTGTGATGGCACCGAGGGGGGGCAGGGGGTGGCCCCCACCCAGGCTTTGTGACCTCACAAGGGAGGGAAGGAGGGAGCAGGTAATTAATTTGTTAGATCATCAGTGATTCAAGTAAAATAAAACCATCAGTCTCTGTACAGTTCTCCACGGGAGGAGAAAAAGAGAAAGGGAAAAGAGGGCGGAAAAGAGAGGTTTGGTGTGGAAGAGGCTGCGGAAGGCGCACGGGGAGTGGAGGGACGTGGGTTTGGCTGCAGAGCCCCGATGCAGACCCTGCCATGGTCCTTTGGGGTGCCTGCCCGAGATGCACCCCCAGCCCAGCCCTGCCTGGTCCTGTCCCTGGCACCACAGCATCCCCTGGGATGCAGGGTTGTCCCCATGGACAGATCCAGCCCCTTGCAGAGGATGAGAGACTGCAGTAATTCCTGCCCGGGGGCCTCACCACCGCCTGTGCAAATTTTATTTAATGTCACATCTCTGGGGGCTGCCCAGAGCCAGGGCCCAGAGCCCACATGTGCCACCCCTCAGGCACCTCCCTCCTGTCAGACCATCCCCAGGGAGGGGAAACAGAGGAGAACTGACAAACTAGGGGCATTTTTAGGTGCAAACTGAATCTCTCCTCCTGCTGCAGGAGGAGGGTTGAGGCGGGGGAAGTCAACACAGGAGGATGTTCCCAGCAGAGGACCCTGCAAATCCCATGAACTCGCCCCAGACTGCTCCAGTGCATGCAAGGCAGTGGGAAGGGCAGCAAACATGCAGCCAAAGGCACTCTGCAATCGCCTCTCTGAATATATTCCTTCCGAAGAAGATTTGGTGTAATACACTTGGCATCATAAGGCTGCAGAAATCTGCACACCTTCAGATATATTGTTCAAGAGATTGGAATTTATTCCCCTCTATTTTCAATGTCCCTCTCCCCCCTTTCTCTTCCCTGTGTTGGAGATAATGAAAACCCTGGTATTTAAATTCAGTTGCAGCTCCTCGCCGCACAGATTGATTGCTCAGAAAAAAACATATATATATCTCTAAAAAACCCCTCGGAGCATGTGTGCATAAACTAGATGGTAGATTAGGTGACTGGGAGAGGAAACGTCCCCCTGCTCCAGGAGAGCACCGTTTGCAGAAAGATTAACTGATGGGAGCAGCGAGTTGCTGATGAAGGCAGTTTGTGTAAGAGCAGCCCCTGACTCCGGAGCCTCATCCGTCACCGCTGTCAGCGCCTGCTCCAGCCCCGGCTCGGGGACACCGCGGGGCAGGTGCTGCTGGGGAGGCTCTTCCTGGGGCTGTCCTGCATCCTGGCACGAGCGCTGCTCTGAGCTAACACCCAGGACTGACAGCACAGGAGGCTGCTGTGCTCTGAGCCCAGCAAAGGAAGGATTATTGGACTAAAATAGGGCACAGTTCTTGGTTTCCTGTCACTCTTTGCTGTGACCTGGTCCCAAAGCCGTCTGAGCCCCAGGAGTGTTTGGACAATGCTCTCAGGCAGAGGGTGGGATTGCTGAGGTGTCTGTGCAGGGCCAGGAGTTGGTCTCAATGACCCTTGGGGGTCCCTCAGCCCAGGAGATTCCACAATTTGCTGTGATTCAGTGTGAATTTCCCACCACCACTGGTAGGGAGCTTGAGAAGATTTACAAATGGAGACCTTGAACATGGCTTTGACAAAACCTTCTCCTCCTCCTGCCTTTTTCATTGTGGGAAAGGGATCCTGCCATCCAAATCTGCTGCTCTTGGTCCCCAGCAGGGGGAAAGGAGTTGGTTTGGGTTCAGGAGGTGCAGAAGGAGCTGGAGAGGACAGGACATCCTGGCTGTCCCCCAGCCCTGTGGCCAGACGGTGCTTTGGAGTGTGCCTGTCCCCGGTGACTCCCACACAGCTTCCCTGAGACCTGCAGAATGGGCGTCTCCGGGAGCTGGGAATGTGGTGAAGCCAGAGGAGCATTAATTTATGAGCTTACTAAGAGCAGAGCTGGAAAATGCCTCTGAGCTCACGCCTGAGCCTAAGCTGACTCGTTGCTGTTGTGACAGCACTGGCATCGTCAACTGCGCAGCCTTTGAACCCCAAGAAGTTGCCAGGGAAGAGGAAGAGGAGGAATTTCCACTGGGGGCAGCTGTAGTCAGTGTGGTAAAGCAGAGCTGCCACCCCTGGCAGGGAGCAGGGAAACACGGCCAAGGCACTGCAGGACGGAGCAGGGCACGAGCAGCCCTAGCGCCCTCCTTGGGGTGTCTGCACAGTGCTCAGGGACAGAATTCTGCACATGATTCCCCTGTCCATGCTCTGTCACCACGGCAGGGCCATGTCCATGCTCTGTCCCTGTGGCAGGGCCATGTCCATGCTCTGTCACTGTGGCAGGGCCGTGTCCTGCTGCCTCAGAGCGATTCCCGAGGTGCCAGCATCGAGCTGGAGCAGCTGCCTGCCATAGCAGCTCCCGCACGTGGCCGTGTCCTGTGTCCTGAGCCAGGGACCCTCTCCAGCCCTGACCTCTGCTTTGGGGTTGAGCAGCAGCAAAGTCCCACTGTGATGTGGGGAATATTTCCAGTTTTCCTTGCGTTACTCTGCTCCACGCCTGAGCCTTCTCCTCAAACATTTTGCTGCACACACACACACACACACACACACACACACAAGTTTTTACATGAGTTTCCTGAGTTCATGGATAAAGTCCAGAGCTGCCAAGCTCCCAGTGCTTTGCCATGTCACACTAATAGCTTCCAGATCCCATCACATATTAAATTCATGCGGTTTCAGCGGAGCCATCTATTTAATGCAATTCGCTAAATGCCTGCGTAGCTCTGCTGACAGTGACATATTAGGTTTGCAGTCTTTTGCAATCTGATATCTCTGAATTTGCCACTGTACTAAAGATTTGATTAATGTGGTTCCATTTCAGTGCAGTAATTGGCTGCGACTGTTGTAGAAAATAATCAGGCTTTCATTCCTTACAACTGCATGGACATGCTAATGAGAGAGTGGGTTAATTAAGCCCCAGGCAGAAAGCGACAGTTACTGATGACTGTTATGACAAACCACCGACTCGGCATTTGGGAGCAGGACAGCAAATTTGCACTTTATGAAATTACAGGAAAACTGGGACATAAGGAATAAATAGTTACATCTGTTTGGTGAAAGGAAAGAGCGAGAGAAGAGAGCGAGCGAGAGATTGTGTCACTTCCTCAAATCAGGGCACAAACACACAGGAGGAAAGTTGGGAGCCCAGAAGTGCAGGGAAGGGAATAAACTTTCATTTTCTTTGCAAGCACTTCACAGCTTTCCAGCGGGTTTAATCTGCTGGCAGGGTGTGAAACATGGACACCCAGCGCAGGGATTTGCATCCCTGAGACGCAGCCGAGAGACGCAGCGACGGCTCCTCTGGCAGGGGGAGGCTGCGGTGGTGGCTGGGAATGAATCCCATTTCCCCAGGGAACAGCCACCCTCCTGTGGGCAGTGCTGCAGGGACACCCGAGGGGCTGAGTCCCCCTTCCCTCCATCCTTGGGAAGCAATTCCCCCAAATCCTGCTGGGGATGACAAGCCCCTGGGGTGGGGGGCAGCAGGGACAGGTTTTTGGCTCCCTCAGAAAGGCTGGGAGGAGGGGGAGGCTCCTGGAGAGCGGGAGGGATGAAGCCAGAGCTGTGCCATGACATCAGCGCTGATGTCACGCTTTGGAAGAACATCAATGCCTTCCGAGAGCCCAGCAAATCAAAGCCAGCCCCAAGTGCTCCTCACAGAGCCCAGCAAGAAGTGCCCAAGCAGCCCGGCCTTCCTCAAAGGCTCCTCCAGCTCCAGCTCTGCAGCATTAATAAGTAATTTATAAGGATTAACGGGCAATTTTTTAAAGTTTCCCTTTCATGCCAGGGATATTTTGCAACATAAGCACTGCCACCATATAACCAATGATTTAACTGAGGGGTTTTATAGGCTGAAATGGCTTTAAAATTTGTTTGGAATTACCTTGGGTACATTTTAAACACTTAAATTGTCATCTTTGCATTTTGGACTATTCATGTTGCACTATAGGAGATTTTTTTTTTTACTCCATTAGATTGCACAGTAACTCCTGCATTGTTTTATCAGGCCCTCCTGAAAAGAAGCTGACCAGAACACACCTCGCCTCAGCCTCCCTCCTCTGTCCTCCGCTCTGTCCTGCCGGGGGGCCCTGGGGGTCCCCGCCGGCTGCTGGGGGTCCCACACGTCTTTATACCTGCCAGGACCTGGCCAAGGAGCCCCTGGAGAAGAAGCCATAAAGATGTTTTATGTAGGAATAGGTTGGTTTCTGTGCAATAAAACCCGGAGCCATTGCAAAGCAGCTCCTGTGTAATTACAGAGACAGAGGAGATCACTTCCATATGTCGGAGTGGGTGTGAGGGGCCCCGAGCCCGCATCTGCTCCCTTTGTTCTGTGGGGGGAAAGGGAGAGAAAGGAAGAGAAAACAGAGACAGAAAAGGGAACGTGGGGTCTGCTGGAGAGAATGACCCCTCGCTAAACCCTGCCCAGGGCCCGGCTCGGAGGATCAAGGCACGGCAACATCTGGCCCGGCCGAAAGTGCTTGATCAATAAATTGTGCTACCAGGCACAAAATCAGAGAGATCTGAGAGCCATTCATTAACGAGCTCGTTAAGTGATTGATACGCTTAATTTTCCTGTCAAATGTGGACTTCCCTTGTAAACATGTCAATTGAGAAAAGTTCAAGCTGGTCACTGGGATTTATGGCTGGAATAACACGTAGGTGGAAAGGAGCGACGCGTCCCCTGTGGCCGCTGTTGTTTCCTATTGCACCGCGGGCCAACCCGCCCAGGTGCTGCCCTGTCCTTCTGCCTCCTCCTCCTCCTCCTCCTGCTGCTGCTGCTCTGCTCCTGCCCACAGCTGAGATAACAAAAACAGAGTGTCCCACTGGAAACGCACCAGAACTTGGCCCCTGCAGCAATTACCGATGGATTCGGTCACCTTGATAAAGGGGAAGCCTTGAGCTTCAGGGAGCCTTTGATGGCCTGGGGTGGAGATCCAAATCCCACCCTTTTCCTTCACTAGCCGCCTGTTCAACCTGCTGCAGTAACCACGACGGATGGCTCCAGCCAGAATCATTAATTTAACACCAGATCCAGGGCTGACATTTTTAGCCATTCCAGCAAAAGCTGACCTTTTATCTCATGTTTTCCTGCTCCCAGCAGGGCTGCATCCCTGGAGCTGGGAGTTCCATCACCACAGCCGAGCCCACTGGGGGGTTCCAGCCCTGGACAGGGTCCCAGCTCCACCCAGAGCCCCGCACATGATCCCAGCTCCGTCTGGAGCCCGGCACAGGGCACGGCTCCCTGCAGCTCCCACCCCCGCAGCCATGTATAAACACAGGCAACACTGAAACATTTTGCTCAAAATATCTGGTTTTAGGCCAAACACGGAAGTGTTTTGTTTTGGAAGCACCGTGCAGGAGGGTCTGGGAGATGTTTGCTGAGGCACAGAGCCGGAGGGACAGCGGGTGAAACCCAGGGCACGCTGCCCTGATCGGTTTGGTCCGGGGGCACTTTTGGGGTGCAGCCTGATTTTCCCAGGAATGTGAGCACCACTGCCCTGCCTTTCCCAGGGATCCCCTTCTGGGCCAGGCACTGCTATAAATAAGCTGTTTTGTGACTAATTCATTTTTATTTCTGTTAACTTTTATCACGAAATAGCAGTCATCGAATCGACACCTCGGCTCCCTTGAGCATATTCCCTCTGGTGTCATTTTTTGATAAATGCCAAGAACAGCCTAGCAGCAGGAGACCATTATCCTGTGACATGCTCCACTCTGCTCACATTATCTCTAAAATAACACGGATGCTCACACAAATCCCCGCAGCAGTTGTGACAGGGACCAGAGACAGCCCCAGCCTGGCTGGACCCAGCGGAGCTCGGCTGGGGTTTGGTCAGAGCTGCCTGGCACCAGCACCAGGGAGAGTTCTGCCTGATGGGGGAGAGACAAAATCCTAATTCTGTCCTAGAGAGGGGGGGAAGATTTCAGGTTTTTCATTTTCCACTTCATAATTTCTTTTAGGGAGATTCCTGCCTCCTGAGGGCCTGGAGGTGCCTGAAGCATCGTGGGAGAAGATCAGCATCTCACTGCTGAAACCACTTAGAGTTCTCACAGATTTTGGAGTAATCCCTCCTTCCCTCTTCCTTATTTTTTTCCCAATGACACCTCAAAGACCCCAAAAACATGAGAACAACGAGCAAAAGGAGGGAGGGGAACACCAAAACCAACCCCCAACACTGCTCAGTCTTCAACTAATTCCTCAAATCAAGATTTTCTTTGTGTTTCTTAACAAGAGAGACAAAAGCCTGAAATTTAATTTGCTATGTAAATGTAATTTTTCTGGGGGAATGATGGGGGGATGCTCTTTTGCACAACAAAATCCAAAAGCCTGTTGGAGGCAGCTGGAGCTGAGGGTGAGGAGCTGGCAGTGAGCGATCATGGAAATGCAGCCCACTCTCACCCCCAGTGCCGCTCCCGGGGGGCTGTGCCGAGGGCAGGGCTGGGCCGGGGGTTCCCTGCACAGCTGGAGCACAGAGGCAGTGGTACAAACCCAGGCAGAAATCCCCTCCTGTGTTATCTAACAAAACGCCCGGCCCGGCACAGGGCTGGAGCCTGGGCACTGTGAGCCGCGAGTCCGATCCCATTCCCAGGGATTTGCCATCGCTTGCTGTCAGCCCCGTGCTGTATCAGTATTTATTTTTGCTAATATGACACAATTAAAGGGTAATCATATCTGTACCTTTCATCTCGTGTCAGGCCCGGGGAATGCTGTTAGAGGGACGGGACTAACGTGACACGAAAGGACATCGTTAACGCCGCGAAACGCTCGGATCAAATTAATGTAAGAGGAGAGGGGAGGGAGGGCTCCGGTGTCTCTCACCCTCCTTGGGTGGCTCGTGGCGGTGCCTGGGAGCCCCGGGCTCATCCTTGGACACTTCCCTGCTTCCGACTTGAGCCTCTACAGTGCTCCGGGGCTGGCCGTGGTGGCCGTGCTGAGGGCTGGGACACTCCCAGGTGACAGAAGAAGGGAAAATCCTCATCAAGCGCAGCTCCCACAGCCCTCTGTGACGGCTCCTGTGTCTCGGGCTGCCTCCCCTCATGTCACCCAGTCTCAGCATCTCTGACACACTGTGCCCTCAGCAACCCTTCCCACCTAAAACTTTGAGACATGGTGGCAAAACTTGGAGGAAATAATTAACAATTATTTCACAGGAGAAGGTTCCAGCTGGAGCAGTATCTGGTGGGGGAACATATATCTAACAAAGGCTTGTTATTTAAGCAATAACCCTTGAGAAATTGGTCGTTACCAGCATTAAACGACTCAGCCCATTGCCAAGGATGGTTAACGCTCTAATAAACTGGTCATTAACTGCGGTAACAATGAATTTCGAGGGGATTATTGCTATTATAAACCTTAATCAATGGTTTATAACAGCAATAATGTGGTCCTTTCTTTTAATGGTAAGTAGTGCGGCATGAGCAGCCTGCTTGGGAATATTTTCAGTGTGGCTGATAACAGAAAAGTGGGCGTTAAAGTCCTCCAACTCCAAACACTCCTGGGGAGGACACGAGGGCCAGTGAGAGCTGCAGAGAGGGGTGGGGCTGGCTGTGGGCCATGCCACGGTGACTGTGCCATGGGCCCGTGCAGCAGGGCATGCTCACGCTGCCCAGCCGCTGGCAAACACACCCTGCGGATTCAGGGGCACTGGGATCACCCAGGCATGGATCCCCCACAGCTTCCATGGATAACTCCCCTGTGCACAGACACCCTCATGGCTCGAGGGATGAGATCCATCTCTACCTCTGCACAAGGAACCACAAACCTCGTTATGGGTCATCAATTACCTCATCTCCTGCATCCCGACCCCTGCGCGGTGCTTGACCAGCAGCCTCCTGCTGAAAATGTCACAGGGCCCCTTCCCCCTCTGTCCAAGCTGCTGATTTGAGTCTCCCACTGCCACCTTTTGTTTGCCCTGGGACAGGGATACGCTGCATATTTACAGTGTGGGGAAGCTGAGGAACAGGAGAGGTTCACATCCAACCCGAGGTGGGCAAAGAACAGGTTCTTAATTAAAGGTTAACCAGGGGGATGAGGAAGCAGCAGTGGTGCTGGTGAGGGGGGCAGAGAGCCCCAGAGCTCACGGCTTTTCTGGAGGAGGTTGAGGGGTAAGGAGGAGCCCTTTGCTCCTGCTCTGGGGTGGGTGAGTGTGGGCACACAGGGACAGGGGACACGGTGCTTTGGAACAGCCTCTGCAGAGGGGTGGGAACGAACCTCCGGCACACTCCCATCTTGTTTCATGCCCTGTATCCCTTAAAAAATAATATAATAAGGCAACAACCTGATTCCAGAGTCTTCCAGAAGGTTTAGGAGCATCCCTTTGTCTTGTGTGAGCAGAGCAAGACCGACGGTCGGTGAGTGCCCGGCCTGCGCTTCCTTCCCCAGGGAGGCTCCCAAGAAATCCCTCCCTGGGCTGGAGCTCGGCCGTCGCTCCCATGCAGGGAATTATCTCGGCTGCTGTGTGGAATCAGCAGGGCTCAGGCACCTTCGCTCTGGCTCCAAAGCCCTGGCAGATCCCGGCAGCTCCTGGGGGAGAGCAGGGCCTTCTCCAGCAGCTCGGGCAAGTTATAATTACACCCTGACTTTAATGGAGATTTTCTCTCTTCTGTGCTTGTGATTGTTACGGCTCTTCGGAGCCGGTTACCAAGCCCTGCTCTTATCTCTGCGCTCGCTCGGCTGAGCTGGCTGTGGCTGCAGGAGCACGGCATCATCCCGCATTACCCCGGCGCTTTGGGGGCTTTGCCTGGCTTTGCCTTCTCTTCTGACATCCTTTCCAGCACGGTCCCGCTCATCCCTCCTTTGCTTTGCTTGTCAGCGCCCCTCAGACTGGAGGGGTGGTTTGTGACTCTTCTCTCTGCACTTTTTTTTTCCAGAAGAAGACTGCAATGGAATAAATTGGAAAGTTTACTTCATGTAGCATGGAAATAAAAAAGCTCATTCAGAAAGTTAATGATTTATTTTATAGTTTCATTATCAGGGTCACATTACTCAATAGCATTTCAAACATGTCATTTGTACAAACTATGGTAATTAAAATTTATAACGTACTTCATCAGCGGCATATGAATCTTTTAGCCAGCACTCTGCTGTCATATAAACAGTGTAATTTCAGCTGCAATTCACCCTTTATTGGCTCTCATTTGTGATTTAACAGCCATCAATGACTGTGCTATAAAGAATAAATTAACCATCCGTAAACCTTATGATGACAGGGACAGTCAAACAGCCTCAAACTGCTCCACCAGGCCCTGCTTGGCCAACAGGGACCAGACCCAGAGGTGCTGCTGCGAAGGCACAACTGCTCCTGCCACCAGCAGGGCACTGGGCATGACACACACGTCACCACCAGGTCCCCAAGTGCCCTGAAATGGAGGATTTTTGGCCACTGCCTGCAGAGGCCAGCCAGAGGATCCCTTCCCTCCTGGAGGGAAGAGTTTCAGCCATCACCAGGTCTGAAAGCCCTTTGAGAGCCCCTCACCCACCAGAGATCTGCTCACAAGGTCCCTTCAGTCGCATCCTCACTGTGACCCTGCACTCCCCGCACCGTCCCCAGCCCAGCAGTGGCTCCCAGGGTCACCAGATCCTCATTCAGCACCTGGGCGGGCAAGGAGGAGACCCCTGTCCCCACGTCTGTCTGCTCTGTCCCCACAGCCAAGCCCTGCTGCTGCTCCTGCCAGCCCAGCATAGACAAGGAAGGGCAAGGGGCCGATGGCCAAAGCCAATCCCAGCACTTCCAGCCTGGGAAGCTGCACGGATCTGAGAGCAGATTCCTTAATGGGGGCTCCTCGCAGCCGACAATTATCCCACAGCTTATCTGTGCCCATGGTTGGCAGAGGGAGCAATAGGATTTAATGGGATCCCTCCCGTGCTCCAAGCTGACACTGTGCAAAGCTAATAAATGCTATGGATTGGATTTGTTACTGAGACATCTCCAAGGAGCCTGGGTCATACAGGCCAATAAAATTGGCCTCATAAATTTACCCTGACACACAGGATTACTCCAGCATTGCTGAGGTCACCTTCTCACACTGATTTATTGCCAGCCCATGGGTTAATAATACTGTTTACGGGGTTGTTGTTTTCCCCTACACGTAGCAGATATTAATCAGCCCTTCCTGCCTTTGCGGCGCTCCAGGGGCGGGCGCAGCGCGGGCTGAGCACGGGCTGGGGAGGGCCTGCCTGATTTATTTCCGAGCCAGGACACTTTTTGTGTTTAAAAAATCTTCTGGAAGGCCTCTGTGAGAGGAGGGAAATTGTCCCCTGTGAGGGTGGTGAGGCCCTGCACAGGCTGCCCAGAGCAGCTGAGGCTGCCCCATCCCTGCAAGTGTCCAAGGCCAGGCTGGACAGGGCTTGGAGCTCGTGGAAGGTGTAAAATCAACTTTGAAGCTGCTGCTTAAAGCCCTGGGGCAAGAACTGCCTGTGGGAAGCAGCAGAGGGTGGGCAGGGCTGTGTGTCTGGCTCTGTCCTGCCCCTCAGCCCCTGCTGCGCTGGTGTTTTTGGAAGTGCTCCCTGTCCCCGAGCAGCAGCGTGTGTTTCCCATCCTGCAGCCAAGCCCAGCCTCGCTCCTGCTGCTCCGTGTTATTTTCATCCCACCCTAATCGGAGGGGACAGGTGAGATGTGCTTCAAAACACTGTAATCATATTTTAAATGGAAATGAAATGTGTGAATTAAATGTAAATTACAGCAGAATGGAAGGACAATCACTATTAGTTAAGGTCTGACACCTATTTTTGCAGACCTTTCCTAAATGCCACAACTTGTTTCTCCTCACTTGTGACGAGGACTTGTAATTCCATGGCAGCTGCTCCTGCAGCCAGGCGGGCACTGGCTGCCGAGGGGGGCCTGTGGATTTTAAATAGCTCTGGACTGCCTGGTGGCTCTGGGAAATTACAAAGCAGCACTGATATTTTTATTCTGGATCCACGAAAATAAACCTTGGTGTTTTCCCCCTGAAAAGGTGAGGCGCTAATACAAAGGGACGTTTTTATAGAGTCAATTTATTTAAGGGTTCCCCCATTTGCTTTTATATTGGAAAAATATGTGTCCTGCCAATGAGCCGAAATTTCTTCTTTATCTTTAATCCCTACCCCACCTCGTCAAGCCACTGGCTATTCCTGCAGCCTTGCTGTGCCTCGAAGCCTCCCAACAAATCTCACTGCATTTTTCACACTGGAAGCATCCACAGGCCCTCCCAGTCCTGGCACGGGTGTGAGAAATGTGGCACATGCCAGGGAGATCCGAAGTGACCTTGGATCTGTGGAACAGTCAAGGGACAACCTCCCAGCCCAGGAGAAGTTCACTACAGCACTGAGACACCTCACCTGTGGTGAAGAGTGAGTTGTGAGGAAAAGCGGCACTGGGAGAAGCTGGAGCCATCGCTGGGATTCCGAGAGTTCCTCCCACGCCCCGTGAACCTCCTGTGAAGAGAAAACATTTGCTGGTCTCATTATCACTGGGAACTTTTCCTATGGGAGAGAGGAGAATCCTTGTCCTGAGGAAGCCGAAAGTCAAGTGCTGATTTAGTCTATCATTAATACCTGGGGCTACTTGGTGAATTCTTTATTTCAAAGTGCTGGACAATAAATAGTCAACTGCAAACAGAGAGTTCTGAGACCTGAACACATTGTCCTGCTGCTCTGATGTTCCAGGTTTCAAAGCAGAAGTATATTTGGGCTTAATTTCATGTAGCATTGCACTGGGGAAAATGTATCATCACATGTTGGGATAATCACAACATTTCATTCTGGCTTCAGCAGTTCTTATATATATATAAAACACATTGAAACAAAATGTTTTTTGAAATGGAAAAAACCCTATGTCATTTAATTCCTAAAAGGTCAAACTCAAATGCTTTGGCCTTATCGAAATGATTTTCTCCTTTGATTTTTCTTTCCAAATGCAATTTCATCAAAATCAGCGCATTTCCACAAATGTTTCACCTTTGGTGAAATGGCATCTCCTGACAGGGAAGTGTTTTGGGGGGAAATTTCTGACCAGACCTGGCTGGGCACGACCCCCTGGCCACGGCTGGCCCGTGGTGCTCTCGGGTGCCCTCCCAGCAGCGCCGGCTCAGGAATCAGCCATGTGTTTGATCCATGTGCTCGTGTTTTCCCAGTCCCTGGCCGGGATGTGATGGAGGGGGAAATGTCTCTCATTCCTATCAGGTGATTCACTGCCCTGGCCCTGTGCTGAATCCTCCCTCCTCCCGAGCTCGCTGGGAGGATCCAGAGCCTTCCTTCCTATTTTTACAAAGCTTGCAGCATTGTCAGAAAGGAAAGGGTACCATCTGGTTAGCCCTTGTTTACTGCACACCCTGCCAGTTTGAGCTTATTAATCATATTTACCCAAGTATCTTAATTACTCCCTGTCTAGCGACTTGCCTTGCACTCAGCTGTTGACCCGCTCCCCTCCCCTCTCCCTCGCTCTTTTTTTTTCTCCTTCTTTTTAATTCCTTTCCATCATTAATCACAGGAGCAGCGTGGGCAGAGGAATCCGTGGCTTGGTGGTGCTGCTCTCGCAGCCAACGGGCTGGAGTTCACCATTGGCTCCTGCCAGACTTTGGAACGTGTCCATGGGGCCAGGGGAGGGCGAGTGGGCAGCGAGGGCAGCACAGGGGTCACTGCTGCCCACAAGTGCCCCATCCAGCCGCCGTGCCAGCATCGGGAACTGTCCAGATCCCCCCGGGCCGGGGCTGTCCGGGTTCCACAGGAGCTGTGCTGGCCTTTGGGGCTCCAGGGCTGCCCATACCAGGGCTCTTTGTGCCAGGACATGCTGGAGGGCAGGGACTTGCACGAGCAGACACCATTAAAGATGGAAATTTGTTGATCCAGGCTCTCCCCGCGCTCCGGTGCGAGAGTGGCACCGTTTTCTTTACGACCTCATAAAGTCACAGCCGAGAGGCCGATTTGGAAAACAAACTGCCTCAGGTTGACAGATAATTAGATACAGGGGACATATTATACGCCTTTGCATATAAATGCGCTCGGCAGCGCGTTGGTTCATCAGAAGTTTAGGCTCCGGGAGGCGCAGGTACCCGGCTTTCCAGGATGGATGTGCTGGTGCAGCCGCCAGCCACGGCTCCATTTTATGGCCCTTTCATCTCCTGTTCTCTGTGTGCTCTGAACAGGCTGCAATTCAGAGCGGGGCTGCCTTGCCTCGGTTCGGTTTGGTTCGGTTTGGTTCAGTTTGGTGATTTTTTACCCCAACACCCTCCTGAGCTTCCTCTTCTGCACGAGCCAGGGCTTGTGTTGTGCAGCTTGGATTTCTGCTCCTGCACTGCCGTGGGAGGAGTGGCTGAACGGGGATTCATTACTATTATTACTATTTTTGTGTTCCTATATCACGTCCAAACCTCACTCCTCCCAAGCGTGAGCCTGCTGAGAGCAGCGGAGCAATTCTGCACTGCCACGGGCCCGGTATTTATACGGCAATTCAGCCTCCCGCGCTCCCAGCCCCCAAACCACGAGGTTTCAGATATTAAAACAAAACAAAACAGTTGGGTTTCTTTTTATGCACTTCAAGATTTAAGGTGTCAGCCAGCGCGTTGTCAAGCTCTCAGGGTTTGCTTTTCCAAGTGAAAGCCAAGTTCCCTGTACGACCACAGTTCCCGCTGGGGGTATTTTCAGAGCATAACCCCAGCTTGCAGATCTGACCACATTTCGCATGGATAGCTGCACCCCCCCGCTCACCTGTCGGCGCTTTCCTCCCCCTCCGAATGAGACCTGCACCTCTCTAAGACAACCTCTCCTTCCCAGCTCCCCCCACATATCCCGCTATTTTGAGGGTGAGGCAGAAAATGTCAATTAAATGTCCATATTCCCAAGGAAAGCTTCACTATCAGTCCTTCTCCCCCAGAAAGGGAAAATTAAAATGTGTGTGGGAAAGATAAAGCTGTCAGAAAAGGGAAGGGAGAAAAATCCCCAAGCCTAAACCCCCAGCAGCCCCCATGGAAGGAGGTGATATAAATAGAGTTGCTGTCACTTTGATGAATTAGATCTTTTGTTAATTAGGATACATTGATTTAAGGGTTGTCCAACCAGATAGGCCTCTTTTCTTCCTGTTCCCTCGCAAATCGCAGCCCAGGGTGGTGGCAGCCCTGCTGCCTCCTGCCTTTCCATCTCCTCCTTTGGGGACTGTGTTTCCAGCAGTCGGGAGGGAGCCTGGGTGAGGTGGCAGGGCAGGCACCTCAAGGTGCAGCCCAGGGCGGGAGGTTCCACAGGAAAGTCACATCGGGGCTGCCCCGAGGGCCCTGCACCCCCAGCCGGGCCCCTCTCAGCACACCCGGGAAGGTTTGTCCAGGCTGCAGGAGCCATGGGCTGGGGACCTGCCCTGGCCATGCCCAGGGTGCTGCAGAGCATCCCTGCCCCAGCTCAGCCTCCCTGGGCTGCGGCAGGTGAAAATCACAGCTGGGAACAGGACCCCTCCCAGTCAGGGAGGACTCGCCCTGCTCTGGCCTCTGCCAAGGTGTCCCTGTCACTCTGGTCCCTCAAGAGCCGCTGGCCCCGGTGTGACGCGGACCTGTGACAGCCGCGCTCCTTCCCGCGGTCCCGGAGGACACATCCAGGCTTTCCAGGTTTCCTCTTGTCGTCACTTGAGCACCAGCGGCGCAGCGAGAGAGGGGAGAAAAAGTGCTGCGCTGTGTGGATTATTGTGTGTTTGTCACGGGGAATGGTGTAAGCTGTAGGTACAGCATCTCCCAGCGGTGATTTATGGCCCCTGTCAGGCGGCCCCGGCGCTCTGGCCGCCGCAGCGTGGAGGATGGATGCGGGCGGAGGATGGATGCAGCGAGCAGGGAGGATGGATGCGGCGCTGTCAGCCGCGCTCCCGCTCCGCTCCGCACACTCGCTCCCCATTTCACGCCACTGAACATAAACAATCTTTTGTAAACCTGACAGTCACACTTGCTCCTCTGGAAACACAACGCAGGGATGTATGACTCGGCTCTCATTGCCCCATTTCCTGGGCTGTGCAGGAGCTCTGGGGAAGGCGGGGACGGGGAGACCCCGGAGGAGCAGAGAGATCCCGAAAAAGCCAAAGAGAAGGGATGCGCTACACGACACCTGTCTGTCACCACCGGCTGTGACTATACGTGACCCTGCACACATCGTGGATCACACACCCATTTCCCACCGCAGTTCTGACCCACAGCGTGCCCTCCACAGCCGGAATTCCATCGTGCTGCAGAGCAATGCACATTCCCCACCTCAGCTATTCCCGTACACCTTGCTCCCTCCAGCAGCAATTCCAAAGTACCAGCGCACCAGGACCAGAGCCCACCGGGGAATGGGCTCTCACGTGCCACCAGAGGCAGCAGAAAGTCCTACAAAACCCAACCCACTTTATGGCTGTTAATAGTAATTGGAATAATCCTGTGTGTGCAAAGTGCTGCAGGGCAGTGCCTCAGCTCTGAGGAAAAGTGGAGCCCCAGTGGCACCGTGGGACCTGCAGGAGGGAAGAACATCTTGGCTACAACCTCTGACATTAGGAATTGGTGAACAACAAATGACTTTCCCATTTGGGGGCTAAAGCTATCAGCTCCTCTTAAGGTGGGAGCAAGCCAGGATAAAAAGCAAAGAGGAAGAAGCTCCCCTGTGTCCTCCTGGCTCCTGCTGCCCCCAGCTCCGTGGGGCAAAGCTCACATGGAACAAAACAGCTGTGGGTGCCTTGCCAGTCCTGGGCCGTGCCAAGGAGCAGGGCTGCCTTGCCATATTTCCCTGGAACAGCTGCAGGCTTGTTGGGAACATTCCCTGACACACTCCTTCCATTCCTGCGCTGGCTCTCCCTGTCCTCCAGTCCTTCCCGGTGACTTTGGGATCGGGGACGCCGGGTGGGGGGGTGGCAGAGGAGGGAAATAGCTTGCAAATAGTTTGCTGTTTGCTTTTCCAGATGGTTTGTTTTGGAAGTTCCTCCACGTGAGCCTGAGTGCTGAGTCTTGAACATCTGCTGAGGAGGAGCCCGCTCGGGATAAATGGGAAGAGGCTGCTGGAAGAGCACATTTGGGAGGGTCCCGCTGCTCCCAGCGGGGCTCAGCCTGGTGGCACAGGTTGTCCTTGATCCTTAGGTGCCCTGCCTGGCACTCTCCACTTGGTTAAACTCCACAGCTGCACTCAGGGTGGGATTTGGGATATGTTGTAGTGCGTACCAAGGACACCTAGAACTCAGGAAAATACACCCTTCAAAAATTTTGCATAAAGCTGAACAAGCTGATGTCTTATACTGTGGCCTTTCCAATGGCTTCAAACCAAATTGTTTATACTGGTGAGCACAAACTAACGGATATTTTGGTGACAGTGCTGCCTCCTGGCATTTCATTGCTGGGAGTGGCTCCAGGTCAGGCTGGGATGAGTGGGATTGTCCAGGCTGGAGGCTGCGGGAACCACGGAAAATCTGAGCAACCGGTTCAAGGGATCAGCGAGAGGAAAGAGAACTTTCCTGGCAGGTTGCTATTTCAGGCTGCCAGCTCGGGGTGACTTGCTGTTGCCACGAGCTCATGGAGAGGCTGTGTTTGGGGAAGTGCTGCTGGGTTTGCCGGGCTCTCCCTGCAGGAGGGATGGACCTGGGGGGTGGATCTGAGCCCACAGTGACCCTGAACCATTCATTTGCAGGCCACGGCCTCTGCTCAGCACTGTGTCACCTCCCCAGGCTCTGAGGGGACGAGGGACTGCAGCATGTCCTGCCAGGAGCTGCAAGATCTCTGGGCTGTGCCTCCTTCCACTGGGAATGGATCTCATTCCCCCTTTTGCCACACCACTCCCCTGCATTTCTTACCCAACACGTGCCTTTAATTCCAATTTCTGTTGAGTTTTAATCTTATTTCCCTGTGCTAGAGGAAGCCTGTGCCCATCCCAGCTGGCATTGCTTCTCCCCATCCCACATGGTGGGAGCACACCTATTTCCACAGGGAGAATTGATTATTTTTCCCTGCAGCTGCACTTGCTGTACACAGGAATTATGGGTCTTTCCACACCTGTGAGAGAAACATTATCCTCAGCCTTCAAGGGTGAAGCATCTTATATTTAGTTGGACTAAATAATGATTCTTCTCTATCTTTCATATCAGGATTTAAGAGTACCCTGGAGCTACAAAGTTTATTAGAACCCATAAGAAGAACTGTACCATAAACGGGACAACTGTGGCCATAAACCTGCACCTTGAAGTTGTAACAAATCCTGGGATGTTGAAGTAGGACACGGTCTTGTCTCAGTCAGCAGAAAGGAAAAGAAAAAAAAAAAGGAAAGAAAGAGAAGAAATGCAAACTTAAGCAGAAATGAGGCCTGGAAATATAGAGAGGAAGAAAGGGGAAAAAAATAATAATAAAGCAAAGCATGGTGCTTGCAGAGCCCGCTCAGCTGGAGCCCTGGGCCAGGTGCCCATGGGATGCAACTCAGATTAATGGGGAGAGAGGGAACAGGGAGCTGGAGGAGGAGAGGGGAAGGTGAAAGGAAGGAGGTGCTGGGGGGATTTCTGAGGCGCAGGTCCCTGCAGTGAGGGAGGCCATGGGTGGCTCGAGGCAGGTGAACGGCTCAGTTCCTCCTGTCTCCTTCGGGTGAGCCCCAGTGCCAGTAACACAGAGAAGCAGCCAGAGGGGAAAATCCCAGGGATCTGTGACAGATGTGGGTGAATGCCACTGGGCAACACTTGCTGTGGGGGGAAGATGTGGTGGCCAATGGGCTCAGAGACCCCTCGTCCCCACTCAGGGCGCAGCTCTTGGTTACCCCACACCTCCTCTCTCCTGGGTCTTGTCCCTTTAACTTCTCTGCTTTATTTTACTGTCACTTATTCAGTTTGCATTTCCTTCATCGGGAGCCAAAGGCTTTTCAGCATCTCAGCCTCTGAGCTCTCTCCACTCGCAGCCCTCACCCCCAGCGAGGGGGGGGTCGGAGTGTTTTGGTTCGTGCATTCCCTGCCTCCTGCAGCCATCGCAGCCGCGTGATGCGGAGACGTCAAAGGACTTCTGGGATCTCATCAAGGCGGGCAGGCTCTGAGCACACCGCACGCCACAGAGGCTCAGGAGCCAGCAGAGCCCTGGCCCTCCCCGCCAGCCTTCACTCTTTTGTCACATCGGGTTATTTTTCCTGCTGTTGAATAGATTAAATGACAGAGGGCTTTTTTTTTAAGTAATTGAGTTTTATTTTGGAGAGGGAAAAATGGAGAGCTAAGTGGGAAAAGGAGGGAGATAGGAATAAACCACACATCTTTTTATATAGGATCCACAGTTAATTCTTAATTAGAACTGACAGATGCTTCTCCCATAATCCTATTCCCAACATGTTCTGTTTGCTTTGTTTGGCGCTGCATGATACATGGTGGCATCGTAATGACCTTTCGCAACTCCTCCTGGAAGTGTTATTGGCACTCCAATGATTTATTGCATGTTCCAGTTGATTACTGGGCCATTTGTCAACATTTTTTTTTCGCTCTCCATAAACCTGTCTCCTGTGTCACAGACATTCGCGAGCATGAAAATTTAAACAAATAAAGTGTGCGGCTTGTAGGCGGCATCTGACTTTTACTCCAGGCTTGCAGCACAAATCTATCCTGGCCCCAGCCAGGGTTGAAGCACCGCAGAGTGAGGGTGAGGGGCTCTGCCTGCAGGAGATGTGGAACACCTGGGCACTGCTTCCAGAGCTGCATTTTAGGGAACGCTCTCTGGGTGATCCATGCCAGTTGCTCAATTGTTTATTGGCATTTTGGTACCACTTATGGGAATGAGGGAAAATCAGCACTGGAATGTAACACCAAAATAATTATCCTTCAGTGAGTGCCCACGGAGAGCCTGGGTCCTCTCCCTTGGTTGGGATCATGGGGCAAGCGGAGCCGGGGAGCAGCCGGGGGGGGACAGGGAACATTCCAGATCAGAATCCAGCCAGCAGCACGAGGAGCCTCCCAAAGGAGAGACCTTTAGGGGCAAGGACAAAGCCAACACCTCTCAACTCACTAATGCTCCTCTGAGCAGGCACATTTGGGACTGGGGGAATTATATCAGACTGACCAAAATTCCAGGACAAAACCGCAATTATTCCACGCTCTGAGAAGAAGCAGCTCTCCCTGTGCCAGTGCAGTCGCAGCCCCCGGGCACCGCAGGGTGGATGAATGGAAGCCCCCAGAATCACCTGCCTGGTTTAAAAATCCTGGCCCATAAGTAAACTGGATATAGTGGCTGTTTCAGTGGCCTGGAGCATCTGCACTGCATTTTGAGGAAGCTTTTCCAGGCACTCGTATAAATCACGGCTCTGCTGCAGGAAAGGCAAGGTATTGTTTCACTGCTGTGACATCAATGCAGGCCACATAAATAATTTTTTATTAAGTGTGCAGTGCCCTGTAAAAATACACCCAGAGCTGAGGATACTGCAGAGTGAATGCAGAGGCACAGCAGCTTGGAGCAGCTCTTCCCATGCAGGAGAGGGTGGGATGAGAGAGGAGCCTCGCCAGGGTGGGGAGAGGGGTGGCTGGGTCTTTTTCCAATTCCAGCTCAGATCGGCATGTAATGTATGGCTTAATTTCCTCTCAAATTAGACACTTGATAAAAAAAGTTATTATATCTGTCAAGTTGCCAGTGCTTTTTATGAGTGTGATAAACTAAGAACCACTGCTTTACAAACCTTGATAGGATGTTTCAGTACCTGGAAAACAATTTTATTGCAGCCTGGACTACTAACAAATTGCAAATACTGATTAAACCATAAAGTTACAACAACATTAAAAAATAATGAGAGGTTATTGCATGAGGGGGAGGCTCTCGAGCAGCTGAAGCAGCCGCCAGGTTCCCTCTGTGTGGGGGAACAGGGCAGCCTGCAAAGAGCAGTTCTCCAGGAGAGCTTTCCTGGGGTGCAGGGTGGGGGACAGGGACTGGCGAAGGGGACCCCTGGCAAGGTCTGTGCTCTGCATTTTCCTCACCAGGGAGATTCAAAGTCAGATTTTTGCACAGAGACATCATAAAGCTCCTCCAAGCTGAGGAGACCATTCACCCTTGTCCTCTCTCCCCCATCTGCTGAGCTGTGCATGCTGAGCGCAGGTGCTCTGCACTTCCCCAGGTCTGGGAGGATGCAGGACAGGCTCAGCTGGGACCTTACACCTGGCACATCCTCCTAATGGCATTCCTGCCCTGGAGCACCTGCCTGGCACAGCCCGGGGGCCTCTCTTGTCCTTGCCCTTGTTCTGCTCCTCAACAGCAAACTCTGCACCTCTCTCTCTTTCATTTAAGGCCCTGCTTAATTACCGCATCACTCCATGGCTGAACTAATGATGCTACAACTAGAAACATTTGGGGTTATTGCCAGTAAGGTGAATTCGTGAACTTGATTAAAATGTGTTTGCTGAGGAATGTGATGAAAGAGGGGGAACAAGCAAACAGGCAGAAAGATGAAAATGAAAGTGAAAAATGTCCCCTGGTCAGGCAAGATGGTCCTTGGGGAAGCCACAGTGACCCTGAAATGGGGCTACTCCTTCCTCCTCCACCTGACCTGCAAGAAGAGACCCTTTACTTCTTCAACACCCAGGCACAAACAGATATGTTCCCCTGAAAGGAGAATTACAGAAAAATTATCTCAAAGGCAGAGATTAGGGGGACTCTTTCTTCTTTTTAACTAAATTTACTGAAACACAATATGGCCTTTTCCAACCCTTGGTGGGCAGGTTTCCAGCAGGCCCCTGCCAGTCTGGTGGCAGCAGGGGAGCTCCAGAAGGGTGTCCAAGCTGGGAAGTGCTCCCTGTCAGCTGCTCTGGGGCTGGGGCTGCCCCCATCACTGCTGGCCTCTTTGTCCCCCATGTCCCCACGTGGCCCTCATCGTTACAGAGCCCAAAAGCTCAACAACTGCTGGAACAAGCCCCCATGAGAGAGACGGTCCCTTGATGCCCAAACCAGTCAAATGAGGTCAGTCCCCTGAAACCCCTGAGCTGTGAAAATCCGGGACTGCTCTTTCAAGGGCTCCCCGCTGAGCTGTGCCACCTCACGATGGCACACAGTGGCTGGCAAGTGGCACCTCAAAACCTCGAGCCCGGGGAACACACCTCAGAGTGTCCCCGCTCCGCTGCAGCCTCCCGTGTCCCCAAAGGTGAGGCTACCTGGGGCTGGCACCCGATGGAAACCCGTGCTGCTCGTGAGCGGAGCTGAGGCACTTCCTTATGCACACACAGAACTGGCATTTTGCTAGATTTAGGGAAGTAGGCAAGACGTATTTGTCTGCGGAGGCTTTGCACCTTCGGCAATTATGTCTGCAGTCTGGAAAACAACAGCAGCAGGGTTGCAGCAGGGAGGGAAAAAAATTCTATCATGTCAGAATAATGAGATCTGTGATTTCAGCACTTACTGGGTCAGAGACACACGCAGTGTGTTATCTGTAATGCTTCCCTCTGACATTCAGGGAAATTGCATTTATGCAGAGGACACGAGGCACCGGAGCACAGCGAGTGCTTCGCCGGGCCCTGACAGGGGATGCTCTGCCCCCATCTCCCCTGCGGCATTCCTTGGGACCCTGGGAGCCCCCAGGTGCCACGAGGGAGCACGTGGCAGCACAGCCCTGTGCCTGTGGGCTTTGTGCCCTCACCGAGATGCAAGTGGCCCCACGGTGGCCCAGGGAAGGGCTGTTTGTGCCCTGCATGGGCTCTGGGGGGCTCTGGGAGTGGGACACTGGGGGTCAGTGACAGCAGCTTGCTCACCCCTTAAGGTGTCTCGGATGAGTTTCAGAGCGTCCCCCTTGGTTACAGCAGCAGTGACAAGGAGTGAGGGGTGATCCCAACATCTCCCCGGCTTTGAGTTTAACCCAGTGGGTCACAAGAGTGTGGAATGAGGGTCAGGAGCATCCCGGGGGGCACTGCCCCCAGCACAGACACACTGCCAGCCCCGGCTCAGTGGCACACACAGGAGAGGGCCAAGGGATGGGAAGCACACAACAAAATACAGCCCAAGGTGGGGAGGGCTGTCTCAAGACAAAACTGTTCTCTCATAACCTGGAAATGCTCCACAGGCATTTTTTTAGTTTTAGAGAAGCAACTTAAAACCAGAGGAATTCCTTTCCCTCCCTTTCCCTTCAGGAACCCAGAGCAGGAAAACTCAAAACATTTTGCCTTACCAATTAAAATCTTGTGTTTTCATCCAAACCAGCTTGTTTTCTAGCAGAAGTACAGTTTTCCAACAAAAATCTATTTCCTGGTAAAAAGCAACTGACCTTCAAGCTGAGAAAGGAGCTGAGGGGCTGTGGGAGGGAGCTGTGCCCTGAGTGCCTTCGCAATGCAACGCCCCATGGGGGCTCCCAGACCCCAGGACCCCTCAGGGCCACCAGCACTGGCCAAACCAACACTCAGAACTCTTTTCCAAAACAGAACATAATTTTCTATGGATGATCTGAGCCCTCAGATGATGGGAGGCCTTGGACTGGGAGCCACAAAATAATTCACAGTGGCACTGGTTCTGCTGCTCCATTCCCCCCACCATCCGGGGGTTTATTAGAGCTTTTTTGTCTCCCCCCTCTTTCTCTTTCTGGTGGAGGAAGAAAAGCATGTCCTGATTAAAGAGATCTCGTTTTCCAGCTGTTTCTAAGGCAGCCTGAAGCACAGACCTGTGCCAGTACCCGGGATCAAACCTCCCACTGTGGGAGAGGCAGCTCCAGCCCAAGGCCAGCTCTGAATTTTGCCAATAGCTCCTATATTTACAGTTTTCCTTGAGGGCTGTCATTACAGGCCACAGAGCTTTCGCAGGCGGGGTCTGGAGTTTGTCTTGGACTTGATCTGCAAACGTGGGGCTGCCTCTGCAGGCCTTTAGGGACAGTTCCTGTGTGAGACAGGACAGAGGAGGAGGAGGAGGAGGGTGTGTGTGCCTGCATCCCTGGGTCACCCCTCATTCCCCTTCTCCGGGGGCCTCCCAGACAGGGGGAGCTGGGAAAACCAGAGGATCCTGCAGGAAGGAGTGCTGTGCCATGACTTTCATTTGCCAGCTGAAGCCACGAGCCCCAGCTGGGTGGTTCACAAAACCCCCAACATAGCAAACCCCCCAGACAGTGAGAAAAGCGTTTCACCTCATGGAATCATCATGGAATGGGTGGGGTAGGAATGGACCTTGAAGACTATCTCCTTCCAATGGGCAGTGACACCTTCCACCAGACCAGGTCCATCCAGCCTTCATTTCCAAGAAAAACCCTCAGACAAGGCAAGATGACTTTCTAAGGGCAGACCCTGCCTGCCAGGCACTCCAGGACAGGCAGAACCTCACTGACTCCAAAGGGATTTCCCTCCCCACAGCAGTGCAGGGCAGTGGGGCTGCCCCAGAGCCCACCGTGGTTTTGGGAAGGGCACGGACAGTGGCCTCTCACCCTGCCCACGAGCAGGGCCCCACAGCTGGGTTTGAGGGTGATGGAATCACCTCAGCACCGTGGAACGCTCTTACTCGTCCGGCTGCTGATCTTTTGGGCAATTATTTGGAAGTAATGAAAGTGAATACATGACATTTAAAAAAGAAACTCCGCTGTCAGCAGGAAAGCTGCCACATTCCTCCTGCACCTCGGAGAATACGCTTAGCTTGAAATAATGTTCATTTTAGCAGAGTTGTAAATTACAAGTGTGCTGGGGTCTTGTGGGATTTATTACCATTTGGAAAGAGGTTAGAGGCCTCGTGCTGTTGCTGCTGCATCTGGTGCATGCTACAGAGCAGAATTTGGAGGCGAAAGAAAGCACCTTTTATAGCCCATCCCTGGTGGCTTGTATCGCCAGCCTTACACACACACACAGCCCAGCGCCAGCAGGAAAGAGGAAGGATTGCAGAATCCCTTTTCCCAGTTGCTCATCGTTATTGATCCATCGTTATTAATACCCAGTGACCCAACCTCGCTGGGCTGAGCAGGCAGCGAGGCCCCAGCCCCGGGTGCTGGGCACGGCTGCCACGTTCTGCTGGGACAGCTCTTTAATTTTCTCAGGTTTATGTTCTTTTCTTTTTCATTGCAGGTGTTTCATAAAAATGCAGCCACAGACCTGGCAGGAAGCAATAAGCTTCAGCTTCCTCTGCATGAACCGAAGGGATTTCTGCCTCCCTCCTGGCAAGGATGGAGTTGTGCTAATGTAAGATTAATGCTCTGCAATCCTGACCCTGCTGTCTTCAGTGTGTAAATGCTGAAGGGTCACCTTTAGTCCATGCCATTAGTGATTAATTAATCTCAGTGTTTATTTGATCCATCCCTTTCAGTGAGAATTTCTGCACTAACACTTTTGGATTCCTTTTGCCGCCTCCCTTTTGCACACTGTTCCCCATCAGCGCTGTGCAATGAGGCCCTTTGATATCCCAAAGCAGCAGGACGCTGCTCCTGGATCCCAGCTGCACATCCTCTGGAACACACCGGGAACGAGCCCATCCCAGGAACACAACCACAGCTCCACAGGGACAGGCAGGAGGAGGCGGGGGCCGGAGGAGGCTTTAACCCACATCAAAGCACAACAGACAGGGAAATGGATGTCGTCGGAGCTGGGTTGCTGAATTCCTCGCGAGTTTCCATGCCAGCTAATATATGAGAGATTGATTTTTCAACTTTTACCAAACTAGTTTTTTCCCTGAGGAGGGGGGCTGTTGGCTGAGGAAAGCTCACGTGGGGAGCGCTGGAGAGAAGTGGTGTTGAGGTAGTTGGGGGCTGTGGGGCTCAGGGAGGAGCTCTGTGTGCTTCACTTCTGTGGGGGTGAGGCAGCAGCACCCCCACCCTGTCCTTTCCTGTGGGAGAACCCCAGGCTGTGCCAGCAAGAAAGGTCTGAGGGATGAGCCGCAGGGGCTGGGATAGGCTGAGGAAGAGTTGCCTCCTCACGCTGGCAGAGCACGAGGTACATTTGTACCATTAGGTACAAACATCCTCAGTGCTGTGAGGAACAGCCACGACTGCCACGGGCTGGGGAGGCTGGAGAAGCCAAGGTGGGTGGTTGGCACCCACAGAGCATCGACCTCAGTGAGCGCTCCAGCTCATCAACAGCCTCCCAGTCCAGGGATGGGATTTTCTTAGATCCTGAGCTCTCCTCCCCATATGTTTATCTCTGTGAATCCCATTAATCATGTTCTGTGCCTGGACAGTTTATAACACCACATCCATCCTCTAAGAGCTGTTATCGTACACCCTGAAGATCTGTCAGATAAATAGCCAGGTCAGCTTCAGCTGTTCCAATATCCTGAAGAAATCAGATTTATCATTTTAGATTAAAAAAACCCACACAAGCACATGCCCCAGCAGATCCCCCACCCGCCCGCGGGCTGGCTGGGAACCTGTGTGTCTTGGCCCTGCAGGTCCTGCTGCTGCTGCCTTCCATCTGCAGCCCGTGATAAATGGCTGCAGGGTGCCAGGTACAGTTCAGTGGGGAAAAATCCCAACATGTGACTGAGGCATCTCCTCGCAAGTCATTAATCTAAAAGGAGGCCGGTGCCAGGACAAGGTTCTCACTCACTCCATCGTCATCTGGACCTGCTCGCACGGCTGCTGCCAGAGGCAGGGAAGGAGGAAGGGAAGGCCCCTGCCATTTTCCACTCATATGGAAAGTGCTCTGTGGGCATTGACCCTCTGTGAGCCCACAACTGTGCCCTGAAGCCCCAGAGCTCACACAGGGCATTGACAGCCCAGCACCAGCCGTGGGTGGTGGGCGATGCTCACCTCTGCCCCACAGCCGCCATTAACCCTTTCATCCACACGGAAAAGCTCTAACACCCCCACCAGGTACTTCCATGAGTAAATCAGCACCGCCCAGGGAGTGCTCCAGGCACATCCCTGAGGAGCAGAGCAAGGCTGGCTCCCTTGGGGCTGGTGCCCATGAGCGCTATCCATGGCCCTGGGGATGCCCTGGGGCCAGAGCAGGAGAGGCCTCTGCAGCTACAGAAACACGGCTGGGCCCTTCAGGCATCCCTGCATGCTCCCCTCAGCCTTTTGTTAATACTGTGACTCCAGATCCCCGGGAAGCCCACTGATGCCAGCAGGAGCTCCAGCTGGAGCAGGTCCCTCTCTGCGTGGTGGTCCATGTCCCTGGGGACAGGTGGCACCGGGCTCTCTCTGGGAAGCTGAGTGTCCTGCCAAGGTGCATCTGCTCCCCTCCGCACCAGTCACATCCCAAGCCGCGTGCCTGGTGCCAAATTGAGTTGTAGCCGTGAATTATTTAGAAGCATCAGTGGAATATTGTTGTATCAGTAACGCAGACTATCAGTTTGTGGCCTTGGGGCTGCCTCAGTTACACACTCCATCACTATTTTCTCTCATGAATAATGTAGGAGTGGAATTACTCTGCATGTAGAGAATTCATACCCTGAGAAAACAAGGTTGCTCCAAAATTAATTTTCCGTACTAAAAGAGCGACAGAAAATCAATTAATCGCATATTATTCTATACGGAGACAGAGTAAGGGAAACAGGGAAAATGGCTGTAGCTATACATCAGCAAACGCTGTATTGGCAGAGAGCTTTGCAGGGAGGTGAGTTACAGCCAGCTACAAAGAAGGGAAATATATTCCGCCCGAGAGAGCCCTCGAACATCAGACTGCGCTCACTCGCAGCCAGCTGGGCGCTCGCTGCCGGCGAGGAGGAGCTCGCAGCTCGCAGCCCTGCCTTCCTCTCGCTCCCGGCTCTTTCCTTTGTCCTGCCACTAGCGGGCTCAGCTCCCAGGCTGGCAGCACGCAGGGAGCTGCTCTTGCACAAGTGCCCAGCCCTGGCTGCTGTGCCGAGCCGCCGGGCAGGCAGCGCTGGCTCCCGCGGGATGCAGGGCAAGGATGCGCCAGCTCCTGCCCGGCTCAGGCCAGCACGGGAACCTCTGCCTGTCCGGGAACCGAGAGCAGGAGCTCGGAAACCTCATCTGGGTGAGGTCCCTGCTCCCGCAGCACGGAGCTGAAAGCCTGGGAAGGGAGCTCAGCCCCGGCCCGGGGCTGCAGGGGACACGGAGCTGCTCCCGGAGCTCTCCTGGTCCGAGGCACATCCCTCCATCCCTGCTCTGCTCCTGCCCCTGGCACCAGCGCCCCACGCTGCTCCTGTCAACAGCGCTTCGTTTTTAGCTCTTTAACTCAAATAGTAACCAGCCGTTGTAGACCAGAGCTGAGAGACTTAATTAATATTTAAAATTGCTTTGAGTCTCACAGCAGAGCAGAGCATCGTTCCTCAAAGTGCTTCTGGAAAGGAGGGAATGCTGTGAGACTGATGCAGATTCAGGCATGGATGTAGATCAGCACAGAACCATCGCAGGCAGAGAAAACATCCTGCACCTCCTCCCTGGGGCTGGGTGCTGCTTCCCCACTGCTCCAGAAGCACCCCAGGACACCCCAGCAGATCTGTTCCCATCAGAGTGGAAGTTCCTCAGTGGAGTTTGGCTCTTTTCTCCTCTTCAACACTCATAAGTGGCTCCACCAGCGCATGGTCACGGAAACACCCATGGACAGGCTGAACCACACTGCGACCTCTATCTGTTCCACTGCCTCGTTAACTTTGATTAATAACATTCACTGGTTTAACAAATGCTAGAATAATTACGGGATGGGAAGTTACAAGGCTGACCTCAAAAAAGCTGGTCAAACATCAACAGCATCTTCAGGAATAAAACTCAAAACCAGCTAATCTGGTTTTACTGCAGTAATTGTTTTTCCCCAAGCTCTCAATTCTTTTGTCATCTCCTAGAACTGCTAAGTTTTTAGGGTCATCACACAGAGGAGATAATTTTTCCAGCAAAGTAAACAGAGATTTCAAAGTATCCACAACAACAACTGCAATGGCACATACAAGTTGCAGTCTTGGGGTTTATTTCAGGGTTATTAACCAGGATTGTTTCTAGACTGAATTTACAGAGAGTTTTATTTTTCTTGGCACTATTAACAGGAAAAGTTGAAGAAACAAGCCTCTATACCTCTACCAACATGTCCTTTACCATGTCTAGGTGAGGCTAAATACCCACCACAGCAGTTGGAGGCCAGCAGCAAATGAGAGTGGGTGAAACCTCAGATCCAACACAAGAATTGCTCCTTCTTTCACTGAAATGGAGGCCAGGGTTTTCTCTCCATTTGTCCAAATCCAAATTATCAACAAGGATGAAAATAAACCAGTGCATTTTGTATTTCAGCACAGCAGCCACACACTATGGCCTGAGTATTACAGAATCACAGAATCACAGACAGGTTTGAGTTGAGAGGGACATTAAAGCTCATCCAGTTCCACCCCATGCCATGGGCAGGCACACCTTCCACTAGCCCAGGTTGCTCCAAGCCCTGTCCAACCTGAACACTTCCCCGAACACTTTCAGGGATCCTCTACAGCCCCACAGCTCTGCTCCTCAAAGTAGCATGTTTTTTCCTACCTTGGAGGACAAAAAAGGCTTTCAGACCCCCAAGTGCAGGTGTGTGCACACACTTGTCCCTGCTTGTGCTGAGCCGTGACTTTATCTGTGCCTGCAGGAAGGTGCCAGAGGCCACACATGGGATGTGCATGTGCACAAATTACCCAAGGACAGGAGAACCTGAGCCCCTTCCCGCTCACAGTCCTCTCTCCTCCAGGAGCAGTGATTTATCTGCTGCTCTGCAGAGGCAGAAGTTCCCCGGCGCAGAGCCCTGGCCAGCGGAGCATCTCCATGGGTATGGAAGTGTTTAAGGAGTGTCTGCGAGTCCTCGGCTGCAGAGACATGAAAGGGAAGATGCTGGGGGTGATTTATGGCATGCTGAGCAGTTTGACAGTCACACTGTTTGAAACCACTGTCCTCTGACTTCCTCCCGGCCCGGGGAGGGCTCGGCTGCTCCGTGCGGGGGCGGAGGAGCAGATTTATGGCACTGCGGAGGAGCCGCTGGTGCCGCTCCCCTCCCGCCCCCCGCCAGATGTGGAGCAGGGAAGGAAGATCTGCTCCGGAGGGTGCACTTGAATCCCAAGCCCTCAACTCTGCAGATGTTTATTGACTTATAAATTCAGTCTTTCAAGAGGTTCCTCGGAGCTGTGGTGCTGGATCTGCTGTCCCGGCACAGTCAGTCGTGTCCCGGGATGGGGACGTTGCCCTGCCATGGTGGAGCTGTGGCTCAACTATTCACGAGGATTAGGGAAGGTTCCAACATTTCTCACCTGCTTTTCTGTGCCTGATTTAGGGCAACTGTACCTTCGCTGCCTGTGACTCCCGGCAGCAGTGGGCACGGCCACTCATCTCCCTTCTCCCGGGAGCCATCCTGCTTCCCCCGAGCTGGGCAGTGCCTTAAGCCCTGGGAAACAAGGAGAAGTGTCTCTCTGCTGCTGCTTTCTTTGGCTTTTGGGACTCAAAATTTCCCTTTGAGCGTGCAGGATGGAAAGTTCCTCACACGCAGAGAAAAGAGGTCAGGTTTGAGGCAATAGCAGGACTCCGGGAGCTGGGATTTTTAATGACAACTTTTCTGAAGCGTGGGGTGTGAGAACTGCCTGCCCCGTGTCCGGCAGCCACCACCCAACTGGAGCTGAGTCCACTGGGGTCCTGGAGCTCCACACCATGCCCTGTCCTACAGCAGCCTTTGCTGGAGAGCCCAAATCCCACCCTGTCAGTCCCTCAAGCTTTGATACAGACTCTTCAAACACTGGATTATTCTGTCCACCCCCTTTAGACTAAATCTGCCTTGGAAAACAAATGACTCTATTGGGCTCAAAACGCTCCCGCAGCTGACTCCATAATGAGCTGTTTATTATAGTTCCCATAAGTGAAATCCATTAAGTCTGACAGAAATGCAGCGAAAGTTTACATTCCGCATCCGTTTGAGGGCAGTTTGGAATTAAATTTGCCCCTTCCCTTCTCCACCCCAGCAAAGCTACACACGATACTTAAATGAATTTTCCATCATTATTTTCCAGAAGAATAAGGCCGAACTTGAGTGGGCCTTGGCAAGTTGTCCAACTCATCTGCTCCGAGTCTAAATTTTCTCCCTTCCAGTGTCAGTTTTCATGCTTGAAAACTTGAAAGGAAGAAAGGTGGTTTGGGGATGACATTGTTCCTTAAATCTTATGTGTGAGTGATTGGATGTTTTCTATCCTCCTCTCCAGATTAATCTTAGTGCATTGGGGTTACTGTTACAGCTGGATGGAGAACGGAATTTCCATTGTATGAGAACTTCTGAGGTTTTGTCCCAAATCTAGACAGAAAACCAGTGTCTGTTACTGTGTTATAACTCAACAATTAATGCTCTTCTTGAGTATCAATTACATTATGACCTTAATACAGAATGGTAAAGTCAAAGTGAAAGATTTGGGGCTTTTATAAGCAAAATGTTGTCATAGTTTTAGACAAAAAGTTAAACAGAACCTAGATGTTAAAGTGGAACATTTTTTTGCTGTTGATTTATCCATTTTCCACAGAAAACCATTCCAGGTACATCCTTTTAATCCATTCTTATTATTCTTTGGAATCACTGTCTAACACAGCACAGGCCTTGGGGGGGTTTCCAACTCTCCTGACAACAGTGAGGAACTGGGAATTGTGTGGAATGGTAAAAGGTGCGAATGGGGGCAGAAGAGAACAGACAGGACAAAATGGGCAATAGGGACCAGAGAGAAAAGTCCTGAACCCACGGAAAAGCCCCCTCACCTCCAGTGCCGGGGGTCCCTGGGCGTTGGGGGCTCCCAGAGAGCTCAGAGCTCCCCAGCGCCTGCAGGAGAAGCAGCTGTGGCTCCCCGTCCCCTCGGCAGCAAAGCTGGGAGCATCACCTGCCCCCCTGGAGCAGATGACTCTCTCCTGCCAGGAATGGCTCTGGAAATCACAATGATTACACAAACTGCGCCGGGAGAGGCTGATTGACCTTGGGAAAGCACTTCATACCTCTGCAGATTGTAATCAGGTAATGTCTGTGAAGTGCTCCAAGGCTTCGGACAGAGAATGTTGTAAGATGATCCCAAAGGCAATAAAATAGGGCGAAATGCCTGTCCAGCCATACACAGAGCTGTATCCTTGAAATTACATTTCCTTCCTCCCCTCTCCTCCTCCTCCTAATGTGGCACCAATTTGTCAAGCCTGGACAGATAATCCAGGGCTGTGGGCCTGGTTTATCACCAGGAATGGCCGTATCACACCTGTACTGGGCGGAATAGAGATTTAGATTAACGTAGATAAATCCAGAGGATGTTTGATGGTTGTGTTTTGTAAATCCAGCAAGAAAGGACTAATTTCTCTATGTTGTGTGCAGTGTGTGTGAGCTGGAGAGCCTGTCTGCATTAGCATATAAATGCATTTAAAGTGAGACAAATACTGGTGGCTTTGGCAAGCGGGATACCTCTGGAATCAGGAATGTAAACTGTTTAGAAAAGGAAACATTTCTGTTTAAATGTAAGGAAAAGGCGGCTGAGGAAGGTAAACATCCTCCAAGAGCAGAAATCACTGTGGAACTCATCTGCACGTAGGGAAAGGTGGGCGTGAGAGCCCTGGAGCTGTACCTGGGCACTGGGAGCAAACCCTGCTCTGGACATGATGTGCCACTCGAGGGAAGACCCTTGTGGGATGATCCCCATGGAGCAGGACAGCTCCCAGCCAGAGGGGCCCCAGGAGCAGCAATACCTGCAGAGGGATGCACACACTGCTCCAAGGGCTGCCAAACCCGCATCCATCGGGACAAACTCTCCTTCCAGATGGGGCTGAATGAGTTGGGAGTGCAGACTCGTCAAGGGCTGGGCCATTCCTTTGGTATGAGCTTGTCCAATGCCCACTGCCCAGAGCCCGCCAGCTCCGAGCGCAGCAGAAGTGACAATGGCAAGAAGTCTTAATTAAGCAGTGACCTGAATTTCTCTCTCTCAGCCTGGAAAGTTTAAGGTAGAGTAAGGCCTATTCTGCAAGACAAGTTACCTCTCCAGAACCATCTACTGCATCGCTCTATGGCATGTTTTTTCAGGGAAAAAGAGGAGGGAATGCTGACAGAGGCCTGGGGAGCCCCAGCCCTGCAGAATCTCTGTCCACTCACGCACGACCCTACTGCAACACCAGGTTTGTCCAAATAGTCAGGATTTTGTCTGTTCATCACTCAGGGTTTGTTTTGGAAACAGCTGTTAGTCCGTGTGGTAAAACAGAAGATGGAAAGTGTCACAGGAATGTGGTTGTCATGCGAAACCTTCCCCAGGAACGGCAAGGAGATTTATATTCTGCATTTGCTTTTAATTTGATGCATATGGCTGCAGATGCCTGAGACTGGGGAATGGCACTCGCGGCCAGGACACATTTTTCAGGGATGGCTGGTGACCAAAGGCAAGAGGAGAGCACACTGCAGCCACAGCACCCACCCTGTGCGGGGGGGACCGAGCCCCGGCACTCCAGGGCAAACAGAGGTGTCCCCCCAGTGTCACTGAGGTGCCTCCCAAGCCAGGCCCTGAGATGTTCCCCCTCTCTGCATCCTGTACCTGATGCTGCCCCCATGCATGCCTGAGCCCCCTGGACACACAGCATCCCCCCAGGGACTGCTACCTGTGCCAGACCCTCAGGTAAAGCATCCCAGTCCTCCTCAGCCCCCCTCTCACCATTGGCCATCGCTTCCCTACAGCATTTTTAAACAATTCTCAGCTTTTCCAAGGCCTGCGATGGCCAGGGGTGCAAGGCAGGCAATGTGGAATTAGGAGTTTGAATGCTTTTCTCTCCCTCCTTGTGTTTCTTTTGGGAAAAAACCCCAACCAAACACAAACAAACCCAAACCAGATGTGGCCTGGGCGCTGCGAACGGAATGGGAATCTCATGAGTGGTCCTGGAGATAAACAAGGCTGGGCTTGTAAAATGGAGACTGGTGGTGTGTGGGGAAGGGAAGAGGGGTGAGAAGAGGATCTCATTTCCAAAGAATTAGAAAAATGTGATGCAACTCCTTTAAAAGAAAGGAAGAGAGAGGGAGAGCAATGCAGGGAATGCCACAAAAGTCATGTAGGCAGGAGTGTGCAGCTGGCTGAGTTTGAAAACAAATGATTTTAATCAGCTGCTATTCAACTACTGTCAGCTCTGATTTACTGTGTGCAGCCAATTAAGGGTTTTGGGGGGTTCAAAGATTAGCAGTGAAAACCAAAAGCACGTTGTTGGAAGGAGGAACACTGAAGCAAGAGCAGGAGTGGGGCTGCTCCAGCCCTACCCTGAGGGAACCCGTTGGTGTGGGATCAGATCCCCACAGCCTGGCAGAGGGGCTGGCCCCAGCCCCACTGAGGGCTCCCCTGGTTTGGGGCATCCTGGCTCAAGGGTCAGCCCAGGCTGAGGGGGGACCCCTGGGCACAGCTCCTTCCCCAGGCTCAGCCTGCCCAGGCTCAGTGCAGCTCCCAGATCTGGAGCTGGGGATCCCACTCAGAGCTGGGATACCCCAGATCCTCTGAGCGTGTACAAAACCCAGAGGAGAAGCTGGGCAAAAGGAGCAGAGGACTTCAAAAGTGCTGTGATTAAATGAGACATGGCGTTCAGTGATGGAGGAGCAGAATGAGCATTACCCTCCATGTCCTTTCCAAGTTTGCTGCTGCACCAGCACCTGCCTGTCCCAACAGTCCCCTGAAAAAGGGCTCTTCAACCTGCATCACTCTCACACCAAGCCAAGTCACTTCCATAATCTAAAACTGACAAAATGACTCGAGGTATCTTCCCCCTCTCTGATCATCACTAATATATTCAAGGCAAACAGTTCCAGTAGGGCTGTGATATGAGCTTTCCACAATTAATTAGTCCGGCTAAGTACTACGCGACGAAGAAAATTAAAAAGAAAAACTATCTTCCCCAGTCCAGAGTTATCTGGGTGTTTGCACAACTCCCACCTTAGTGGGAGATAATAGTCTGGAGTCTTTGATCCTCTAATAACTCTTACAAGTCTCAGTATTGTTGGAGCGCTGCAGGCTGTGGCTCCTGGCAGCGCCTGCTCCCGGGATGTGCCGTGAGGAGCAGCCGTCTCGCCGTGTCCCACAGATTATGGTGGGTCCTGTTTGCCCTGAGATCTGCAGTTTCACTCATCCCAGAATCTGCCACCGTGCTGTCTTTGTTCCTCCTATTTAGCACTTTGATTTGTGCAGCTCTGCTGAGAATCTCCCTTGCAGCTTGTTGACTTATCACTCATCCCCGTGAGTTCCCATTCTCTCCCCTCCTGACAGCTTTGCCTAATGTACTTATTCATTCCATTTAAATAAATCGAAGCAGGCCTATGACAGCCGATAAGTGAGTCACACAAGAACAAACAGAAAGGAAGCACTGCAAATAGTCAAATGTCAAGTAGGAATGGAAAACTGTCCCTATAGCTCCAGCGAACCTTAGATGTCTAATATTTATGGCCAATTGATGTCATTAGAAAGTAAATAAGCCCTCTTATGCTGCATTACAAAAGATTAACTGCAAGCAATGGAGTTTAAATAGCACAGATAAGTGCAGATGGAAATAAACCTGTTTAAAGCTGGAAATATTTGCTGAACCTCCTTGCTGCTTTTAAGATAATTGATCTCTGTATATCTGTATTGAATCTCACCATAAAAGCTTTGAAACGTCTTCTGGCAGAGCCCAGCTCACTCGTGACTCAACCTCTCCTTATCTCTCCAGATTGCAGAGGGTTCTTTCTTTCCTCAGCACGCTGGGTGGAGAGCTCGGGGCAGTGTCAGCACTTTCCATCCGGAGATGCTCCACACTGGGGTGGTTCACCCTCCGTGGAAAACCATCGGCCCTGGCTCCAGCCTCGCCCAGCTCCAGGTCAGACCCTGAGCCTGGGGGAACACCTCTCATTGTGCCATTTGCCCAGCTTCAGAGAGTGCCAGGGAAATAAACAGTCCTGGAGGTGACTGCAGTGTGCCCCAGCCGAGGGGCTCTGGAAACGCCCGGTGTGGGAGGTATTAATGAATTATGTTGTGCTGATAGGGGAAGGCAGCGAGACAGGAAGGAAGGAGGGATTTGCTGCCTCATGCCCACACTGATCTCTGAGCACATCTCATACAGGGCGGTTCCTGTTCTGACATCAGAGCAGAACGCTCCTGTTCTGAGCTGGGCCAGCAGCTCGGGACAGCCGGGACATCCCAGGGCTTTGGGGAACCTGTGCCCAAATGTGCCCACAGGTGAGCGGCATCTGGGACAGGGGACAGGGCTCCACACGTGCCCGTGGGAGGCTGAGCACAGCTGTGCCCGGTGCAGACACTCACGGTGCCTGGAGAAGGCTGGGAGAGGAGCGCACGTGGCCAAGGCACTAATTCAGGTGTGGAACACAAGCGCAGCCCCCACCCCGAGGTGCCCTGCCCTCGGCGGCCCCCGCCGGGCACCATCTGCAGCGGGACTCGGTGCCAAGGCAGCGCTGCACCACTCGTGCACTGCAGAAACATTTATTTGATCCTCCAACTCTGCTTTCAGGATGATTAATCTGCACCCGGCTGTGTGTTTAGGCTCTCCATAAAGGCAGGTGCATGTGTTCGTGTGCTGCTGCTGTCAGGGCCGTTAATGTAAGCGTCTGTTTTACAGCCCAATTGACAGCAGCATTGTTCTGGCAGGGTTACAGCTCTGACATGTGGAATCAATCTTTTTAACCTGTCAATTAATCAGTGGGCAGCTGTCAGCCCAGCTGAAAGGCCTGAAGGACAGTGCCCTTTCAATGGATTATACTGGATGCTCGGTGGAGTAAAATTGAACGCTTCAGTCTCAGGAGCTCTCCCTGCATCCAGAGCAATGCTCCGTCTCCTTCTCCTGCAGGAAACAACACCAGGCCCTCCTGCATGAAACCAGGCAGGGAAGGATGACAGTGAGACACCCTGGCTGTGTGACTCGCTGGCTGAGACAGCTCCAGAGCACAGCCACAGGCCAGGGGTGAGTGGATCCCTGATCCCCTGATCCTGGAGCACGGCCAGGCTGGGGGTGGCAGGTCCAGCCCTGCTGGGAAGGGCCATCACAGGGAGCAGATGTCCCTGTGCTGGGGCCCAACACCCTGCTCCTTGCTGGCAGCCCAGGCGCGCCCCAGATCTCAGCCCAGTCCCTTGGGGCTTGGCTGAGTGCGTTCTCCTGAGTCCCCATTGCCACCCTGCAGCTTCCCGTGCCACGCTCTGATCCCACAACAATGGAGCCACTCCAGGTGATTTACTCCTGCAGTTCCTGTCTGTAATTTCCTTCAGGGTTTAAGTCTCTCCCACCATTTCAGTGCTATTTCCACGGGTCATTCCCACACCAGGAAGGTGCCTTGGGGAGCTGACACTTCTCTGTAACATGATCTCCCTTTTCCCACAGCACTTAGGGATTCTCTCTGTCACCTTTGGAGCAGGTGGTGGAAAGGGGACAGCAAACAGCCCCCTCAAAGTGACCCAGAGGGGCCAAGGTCCCCTGGCAGGGAGTAGCTCTGGCAGGAAACAAAAGCATAACCTTGAAAATGCAGCATTTCCCTGGTCCCTTCAGCCTAATGTTGTGTGGTGTTCGTTGAGTGGCCACTAATTTGATTCATATGAGAAGCTTGACCTTATTCCACCAAGTGTTTTCCAGCCTGGATTTCTCTAACTGCTTGTTTATAGAGAGTATATGGAGCATTTAATGTTTTTTCAGCTGTTTAGGAACCTGATTTTTTTTTTTTTTTAAGGCAGTCCCAAAAGAGCAGGGCACAAGCCACAGCCTCCCTCCCCACTCCCAGCCATCAGTGTGCGTGAAACCCCTTCCCTGCTCTGGTGCTGAGCAGGGAGAAAGGATAATTTATTTGGTCGCTGCATCATTACGTGGAGGTGACTCCAAATGCCATTATCTTTGTTTAGCACAAGCAGGAAGCAGTTAGTGCTGTCCAGGTAATCTATCTTAGGATCAAAAAGCTACAGAGACACAGAAAAGCTCTTCTCAAGCCTTAATCTCTCAGCACCATCATTTTCTCAGCCGAGGAGGGGCAGGGACCTGGTGCCAACGCCTTTCATGATGAATTCAGATGATTGATCTTTCTAAACTGCTTCTCGCCACGCAGACATGGAGAGGTGCAGCATTTATAGATTATCCCTGTGAGAGATGGCTTTGCACAATTAGTCACAAGTGAAGGAGCCCCCTCCTGCTTTGCAGCAAGGGGACCACATTCAGGGGATCAGGATCTGCAGGTCTGGGTGCCAGCTATGTGACAGGCAATGGCAAATTGTAGGGTGGGAGGCAGGCGCTGGCCATTTGTATGAAGCACCTGATTATCTGCCACGGGTCTGGAGATGAACCTCGGGAGGGCCTTGGCTCCCAGACATCTCCAACAGCCACCGTTCTCACTTGATTTATTCTCACATTGCACTGCAGGAAATAGAGAAATATTATCTCCTGTTTAGCACAGCCAAGGGAGATGCAGAACCCAGCCAAGGTCACGGAGCCAGTCCGAGGCACAGAGAGACTGAACCCAGGTCCCTGTGCCCACCTGGGCAGGCTGAGCTCGGGAAGCTGGGCTGGGAGAGCTCCTGGCAGTCCCATGGAGAAAGACTCTAAAGGAGGGCAAATAACAATTGAAATATTTTCATCTGGGGCCCTATTATAAAAAGTGTCAAGACTAAGCACCAAATGGCTCCTAATTTGCTCCTGGCTCTTGTAATCAAATAGAGCTTTCAGCCCTAATCCTAAACCAGGCTTTTCAGGAAAGATTGCAGAAAGATTATTCATCAGGAGGAGCAGAAGCTCAGAGCAGTCATTAGCACCTATTCCTGTGACAGAGGAAGAAGAGGTGACCGTTTCTGCAGCTCAGCCCTCCCTTATCCTCCCATCCCTGCCAGCCCGGCCCTGCTGCCACCCTCCCTTGTCACCTGTCAGCGAGGTGCCAGCAGCACCACCCCCGGCAGAGAGGGACAGAGGGTTTGGGGTCTAGAGCCGCCTGTGTAGGCTGATGCTGATGGAAGATCCGGGCCCCCTTCGCTCGGGCAAGGTGCGCAGAAAGGCACAGCCTGGCCGTGGGAGTTGGGCAAAACACGAGCCCAGGCTGGGTCTAGCAGGGTCCCCACAACCCTGTTGGGCTTGGCAGGGACACAGGCCACCCACACCGAGGTTATTGAGCTCTGTCCCTTGCTTCTTGCCACCCTTGGGTCCAGATCCTGAGGTAAAATCTGAAGTGAGAATGCTCTCCCACAATCACACCATGCACTTGGATGCAGTTGTACCTACTCATGATTTAGATGCCAAACACCCTTTCCTCCAGCCACAGAAGCAGGAGGATTTTAAGGTGAAATTGTCAGATCAAAGAGAGTCTACAGAGCTCCTTTAAACAAATTTCTACAATAATAATTTCTCTGTGCAGTGTCTGCAATAAAAGCCAATAGATTAGATGGCCAGGGAGCGAGCCCCAGCTGTAAATCACTGCAGGGCCTGTGCTGCTCCTGCTCTCTGCTCCCATGGTTTATGGTGCCATCCCAGTCCCAGAATCCCCGCGGTGAGTTACGGCCCTGCAGATGGCGGGTGCCCATCCATTATCCCACATGTAAACAGGTATTCAAATAGCAGCTCCAGAGCCTTCTCCTGGCACTCAATCACTGCTGCAGTCTAACCCCGGCCCCTGCCAAGGTCACAGCTCTGATTGCTGCTGCTCCACACGGCGGGGCCCAGCCAGCAGCACTGACAGCCTCACACAGCCTGATTGCCCCCCGAATTAACTCTGATGCTCTCTGCAGAATAATTCATCAGCAGCCTGGTCTGATCACTGACCCAGAGCCTGTTTCCATCCCCATGGCACGAGGGGAACCTCACGGGAGGCTGGGGCTGCTCAGGGGTGTTCAGCCTCCACGGCTGGGTTGGGACATCCTCCAGAGCTGCCATGGGTTCTGCTGCTCTGGTGGGGCTTGGGGCCATCCCAAACATTGTCCTGCCCCCTGACCCTCAGCCTGTCAGCAAACACCAAACCACAGCACTGCGTCCCACCTCTGCCCTCTGCTAGAAGGAGACTTGTCCTGGCTGTCCCACACAGCCTTTTGAAGGTGACTTTCCCCTCCCGCCCTCCCTCCCAAGGGTGACCTGCTGGGAGCACACGGTGTGCTCAGTGTCCCCATCCCGCTGGACACCTGGAACCACAGGGACAGGGAGCTGCAGCTTCCAGAGTGCGACTCATGGAGCATCGCCCGTGAGGGAGCAGCCTAACCACAGCCAGACCCTGTCCTGTGCTGAGCCCGACTCAATGAGATTTGAAGGTGCTCAGCAAAACCTTTTAAAGGATCCTTGAAGCGGAATCAATAACCAGTTCATCATCCTCCCTGCTTCTCCTTCCCCCATGATGCCTTTTCTAAAAAGCAGCTGAGAAATTCCTCAGTCACTGCCCAACTAGCAGGCAGTAAATCTGCAGAATATAAAGATGATTTTCATTTCCATTGGGTTACTCTATTTTTCTCTCTAAATATTTCAGGGGAGCTCGATTCATGGCTTCTCCTTTGGCGTTAAAAGAAAATAATAATAATTTTTTATTTAAAAGGTAGAGAGCAAAGCCCCAAGCGCTGGGGGCTCTGTATTGTGTTTCAAATGGTTCCCAGCTTCATTACTAGCTCTAAGCAAGTTCTGTATACATCACCTAGTTTAATTCAGCAATATCATCAGTGTCAATGGGCATCCAGCGGCTGCTGGCTATTGGTCATCTGGAGCTGACACAAACTCAATAAATACTCCATAACCCCTGACAGCCGCCAGCAGATTAGCCCGGAATGAGCGATGGCCCAACCAACACCTGCTGAACCAAATCACCGCCGTGAGTGATGGGCCCGTACCCAGCTCTGACCACAAGTGAGATCAGGGGAAGAATGATTTTATACTTTAAGAAAAGAATTAGAGATGGTGGCTGGAGTGATTGGAAAACCTTCCCGAGGTTTCTCACTCCTTCCTGCCCTCCTGGCACGTGTGAGCTGACCACAGGCTCCCAACAACAGCAGCAGTTTTTATTATTCTGTACATTATTGATGTCACCACCAGTGACTTTATTTCATGTCCAAGCGCATTATTGCTCTAAATTATCATTCTAAGCTGTTTGGTGAGGCCTTAACCACTGCTTAAAAATCAGCACTTCTTTAAAGGTAATGTTTTGCAAACAGAGCTTCAGGTGCAGCACAAGAACCTCCAGTGCTGATCCCAGAGAGCGACTGGAGCTCAAACCACAGCACGACACAAGGTCTTGGGAAATTGGAGGAGCTGAAACTCTGGTATCCATTGCAATCCTAAATTTCTACTTGCCTTGGGAAGTAGAATCATGGAATCACAGAATGGTTTGGGTTGGGAGGGACATTAAAGTTCAGCCCATTCCACTCCCTCCCAAGGACAGGGACACCTTCCACTAGCCCAGGCTGCTCCAGGCCCTGTCCAGCCTGGCCTGGAAGTAACCTGCAACCTGATTTTGAAAGTGTTCAGCTCCCAGGAAAAGCACAGGTAACACCAACACACCAAATAAATGGAGCTAAACCAGAACGATGGGGCCATGTCCAGCTCTGAGCACAGAGCTTTTACTCTTTCACTGCCTCACCTTCCCTACGGGCTGGTCAAGAATTGCACTCTGCTCAGGAGCTTTGTGATCTTTTCCTCCACAGTGAGACTTTTCTGGCTTGACTCTCTGCCCGTGTCATCTCAGGAGAGCTTCTGTAGCAGCAGAAACAATCTGGCGCAGGACTTGGCCTGACTCCTTTGTGCAGCAGATACTCCTGGGGCCCCAGCCCTGCAGGTCTCTGCTTTGCTGGGACACCGAGATCCACATCCCCCAGGGCTGCTCCTTGGGCTCCACGTCCCAGTGCCTGGCCCTGGTCCCTCGCTGGGACGTGCCTGTGTGGCAGGGATGGCGATGGAGGTGCCGGCCCCGCGGGTTTGATCGTGCTCCTCTCTGTCTGCTCAGAAGCTGTCAGCGATTTCACTACCCGGAATAGCTGTCACTCTACTTTTGGCTCTAGGATCCTGTTTTGATTCCAGCCCTTATCGAGTTTATCTAGAATCCTTCTGCTCATTTAAAAGAAAAAATAAAAAAGCCACCCAAAAAAATATCTCTTATTGAAAGTGCTTTTGGAGTTAGTCTGAGTCGGCTCCCAGAGCACCCTGCGTAGGTTTGATGCACTCCAGCCTAATTGATGTCCCTGGATTTGAAGAGCTGTCTGGATGAGGGGCCCGCCAAAGTCTTTCAGAGTAATGTGATTTTCTGGAGAGCCCTGGTGTAGGTTTGCAGAAACACTGCTGCTCCTGCTGCCAGCTTAAATCAGATACCAGCCTGACCTCGGCAAGCAGTGTCTTCTCCTATAAATTTTGGCATCACAGTGAGTTACATCATTTGAGCTGCATTATGTGCCGTTACAGACAAGAAGTCACGCAAGTTAATGTGGCATCTGGCTGGAATTTAAAGGCAAATGCACAAGGCTGGAAAATCCAAACCCACCTTTGCCCTGGCACCCGTGGCTGCTCTGCCAGCACTGCCCATGGCGGGGGCGGTTCTGCTCCCACGGGCAGGGATGTGTTCCCTGGCAGGCACAAGTCCCACATTTACTGCTGGAAATATTTTCCTCCCCACTCTGCTTCTGACAAGGAGATGAACAGGAGTCCTTCATCCTCGAGGGGCAGGAGCTCTGTGTGGGGATGGCAGAGGGTGGTGCAGGGAGGTCCCACTCGGGTCCCCTGGCTGTGAGTGGGCAGGACAGGGCCCCACCCAGCCCAGGGCTCTGGGAGGGCACAGGTGCTCCCAAACACAACCCCTGCACATTTCCAATCTCATTCTCACAAGGGCTTCCCGAATCCCCAGGCATGAACGCTCGGCCCTCGCGTGCTGCCCAGCCTGTGCTCCCTGAGTCGCCACACTCCAGCTCCCAGGGGAGCAAAGAGATTTTTCAGCATTCCCAGGACCCCTGGGCTATCCCTGTGCCCATCACCACGGCTCAGAGCCACCCCCAGCCCCCCTTTCCCTGCTGTGACAGACTGGCAGCCCTGGAGAGAGCAATCACAGCCACGCTCACAAATGGGCACTTCTCTCATCCCTGCTTAATTTGCTCCTCGCTGCTTTACAGAACCCCTCTCCAATTAACCAATTAGGAGATAATTTGATTTGCTCTCTCAGGACTGCAGCCCACAGAGTGCCACGGTGGAAGCACGGAACAAGTGCCGGCCCTACGTGCCAGCGCCGGCTCTGGCCCAAATTCCATCCACCTTCGCTGTCCTTCGGTCCCTGTGTCCCAAACCCAGCGTTTCCAGCTGCCCTGCGCTGTGTCTCAGGGAGGTGCTGCAAGCACAGGCAATTCGCAAGTGTCCCTGAAGTGCCCCGTGGCCAGGCTGAGGCTGCTTATTTTGGATATATCCTTTTTTCTAAGTGGGCTTGAAGAGGCATCATCCAAGTTTTCCATTTAACTGTACGTATTTACAGCAGTAAAATACTTGACATACATATGATAAAATTCTTGAGTCATTTTCCTTCATTTAGGCTATGTTATATCCCTCTGTCCGATGTTTAGGCTATGTAAAAATATTGATTTTATTATATTTTACACAAGCTGCTGTCCATTTTAATACAGGAGGAAAAAAGAAATATTTAGATTTTTACTTTCAGAATAATTAGTAATTAATTAGTAAACAGGATGGGGCAGCAGAGAAATAGGCACATCTGTGTGCAAACCATTCCATGAATTTTCCAGAGAAGAAAATCTGTTTTCTGTTTTGGTTTGAGCCTCACTGATGGTACCAACACCGCTGTGTGTTCAGAGCTTTCAGTCTCCTTCTGCCAGGAAACACCAAGGTCTTAGAGACATCTTGGGATGGGGGAAGAGATGATGGGTGGGGAGGAAACAGACCATAATATTATGAAGCACCTGGTGAAAAATTACAAATGGATCATTGCATTTTCTCTCTACCCAGCTCTGCCTTGAAAGAGTTTTTCACTCTAATTGTAATTGATGTTTTCCTTCGTCCTTGTAAAATGGTTTAGTGGTTCGGAAATGATTTAAAGGAAGGATAAATATGCAAAACCCTCCCAGGTCTGTGCCAGGCTGCAGCTCCCTCTGCCCAGGCAGACCACGAGGCCCTGGCCACTGTCACCTCTCCCTGTGCCACTGCGATGGGCCACACCTGGGAAGGTCACACTAAGGGAGAGATCCCTGGGCATTTCCTACACGCTCCTGAAGCCCATTTAGTACTGGGTCAGAAATACCCTGGGTTTGCTGACCTGTCAAATATGCCACAAGCCCTGGAGAGAGGTTTTAGGAGGCTGGAGAGGAACTTTGGGATGACGGCGGGGTGGTGGCTGGCTGAGTGCCTATGGAAATGAGGATATTAATGAAGCTGAGTGTGTAATAAATTGGAATTTAGTGTACAATTAGGACCTAGAACCTCGGATGGGTGTCTCTGCTATTTTAAATCTAAATAAATAACTACATTAACACTACCCCACCAGTTGTTTTTTGTAGCATAGCCAAGGCCCAAGTAATTTACTAAAAATAATGAGCCTGGCTCAGTGAAGACCAGCAAGGCTCTGAGACAGCTCAACGGGGTTACATTTACAAAGGGATATGTTCCAGATGTCCTGGGGATTGGTGCTGTGTGGAACCAGGAGAGGAAAGAACTCTGGAGCCCAAAGCTGCCCCAGCAGAGCCAGGGCGGCCCCTGGGCCCAGCACAGCCCCTCTCCAGCCCGTAGCTGGGCTGGCAGTGCCCCCGGACTCCCCACCTTCCTGCACAATGACTTCTCAGAGAATCACAGAGAGTCCTGAGATGTTGTTGTTGTTATTATTATTATTATTCTTTTAAAAAGTTCCTTCTGCAGACTGCTGTGCCTGTGACATTCCCTTCAAGCCGCAATAACTAACCTGTCACAGCCTACAAACGCTGACAATACAGCGCCGTGTGGGGCTGACTTAATAAACCTCATTTACATTCATTTTGATTCGCTCAGGCATTGAAAAACATTTCACAGGGAAAAAGAAATAAGTAGGAACCTCTCCAAGCTGACACGATGTTTGCTGATATGATATGAACGGACTTAATAGCAGCACGTATGAGAACATGCATTCCTTACAATATTTGCAAATGGGCTTCTTTTTATTTACTTGTGATTTTTTCCCTTTCTGTTTCTCCTTTGTGCTGGTGCCACTGATGCTGTGGAAGCAGTGCTGTGACCACAGCTCTGGGCCATGAGCATCCCCAAGCGCTCATGTCCTGAATGTCCCATTCTGTGCCAGAATGACCCGTGGGGTGGGTGAACCACAGAGCCATGAATGGTTTGGGGTGGAAGGGACTGCAAGGATCAGGTTGTTTCAATCCCTCCCATGGGCAAGGAAACTGCTCCTCCTCCTCCTCCACAACGTGGTGGGCTGGTTCTTGCTGCAGTTTTTTACTTTTGCTCCATAATCTGAGGCTCCACTCCCCAAATTCCCTTCCTACAGTCAGTCTGAGCTGCTCTCCCAAACCTAGGGCAGTGCAAGGTTTCCAGCAGGCCTGTGTGGGTCCCATCTTTGGGATGAGCCCAGGCTGAGCGGGGCTGGCAGAGCCTAGGGAGAGCGAACAGCAAGGCAAGGCTGGGCAGTCCTGGATGAAATGCATCCACTCAGCTCCGAGCCACAGGCTGGAAATCTCCCCAAAGTCGTGGTTTTTATGCTCTGTACATCCCTTTCCTCAAGCCCCCGGCGTGCCTTGCATCCCTTCCCTTCCCTGCCAGTCCTCCTCACACCCCCAGCAGCACAGAGCAGTTCCCAGTGCCCCTGTGTCACTGGGAGCTGCACCACAGCCTGCACAGTGTTGGAGGGATTGCAGTTGGGCTAAAAATTTATTTTCCCTCAAAGAGTGAAAAACACATGAGACCTGGTGGTTCTGTTATTTCTGCTGAGCTTTTTCCTGCTGACATTGGTTTAAAATAAGTTCTCTTGATTTACATCTGTCTAAGATCAGAAGGGAACAGAAGGAGTTTCAGCAGAACAGGATTCTGCAGATGAACACACGGGGCTCGTTTGCTTTCTCTTATCTGATTTGCATCACTTGGAGAGACAGTTTAATTTCAAGCACTGGCCCTGAGCAATTGAGAACAGGAGAAAAATAAACTCCCAAACCCTGAAAAAGTCTCACAATTAAGCGAGTTGGGGAGGTGTGAGGAGCTGGGAAACCTTCCGGGAAAGGGGAAAATAAGACCACAACATGAAAAATTACACTGAGGGGAAGGTGCAGGGAAAGAGATATTTTACTCTTCCAATGGCATTTTAGGAACAGCTCAGTGCCTGCTCAGCCTGAACCCACCCAGGCTGGGTGGGAGCTTCACCCCACAGAGCTCCGGCCGTGGTGAGCCCCGGGCACGGGGAGAGCCCCTTGCACCGAGCCCTTCCCAGCCCGAGGTGTTTGCAGTCCAACCTTCGGATGTTCCTCTCCTCCCTGCCCCACTCCTGCAGCCACTGCCTTGCCCAGAGCTGGGCAAATCGGCAGAGCAACAGGAGAGGGAAATTGAGCTGTCTCAGTGCCCCTCAGGGAGTGTTCCTCTCCTGCCTGGATCTGCAAGCGCTCATTCCCTACAGCTCCTGATGAGCTCCCATTGAGTGGTGACCCCAAACGCCTGTGCCCATCAATGGTCCCAGGGATGTCCCTGACAGGGCCAAGGCCAGGGCCAGTGCCAGCCCCGGGGCTGCCAGGGCTGCTCGTGGCGCAGGGATGGCATACACAGACACTGCAGGGGCACATCCCTCCCACCAGGGAAGAGGCAGCTCTGGGGACAGCCAAGGTATCGCTCCATTGCTCCCTGAGCTGCCTCACCACCAAGGGCAGTTCCCACAGCACAAACATGCCACACGTGACGTCACACACAACATGACATCAGGCATGACATCGCATGTGACATCACACGTGTCACCTGCCCAGCTGCCCCCCAGGCCCCGGGGCTCTCTCTGATAAGGTGCAGCTCCATGGTTTGGGGGAGCAGAGCTCCCAGCTCCTCTCATGGACCTGTGCCTTATTATTTCTTGAAAGCAGCCATTATTTTTGCCAAGATCTCAGCAGTAATCCACCAAAACTCTCTCCTTTCCCGTCCCTGGCTCATCCGTGCTCTGCTCCAGCCACCTCTCCTTGCTCCCAGGTGCCTGCGAGCCCTCAGTGCCTGTTCCTCACAAGGGGAAGGAGATGCTGATGAGGGATGAAAACTCAAACTCAGAGCTCCAATCACCCTGTGCCCCTCAGACACCTCTCCCTGAGAGGCTCACTGTCCCAGGGTCCCTCTCCCTGCAAGTGCAGAGCCCCTCATGTCCCCAGGCAGGGACACCAGGGGGGAAATCCTCCCCGCACAGCCCACCCCTCACCCAGGCGAGGAGCCGAGGGGAAAAAAATGAAAGAATATTGAACTTCTAATGCACTGTAATTACCAAATGATCCTATCTCAGAAGCAATGGGGCCCTGTGGGATTTATTGCTGTATTAACAGTGGTTTTCCATTGCATTACTTAATGAATAATGTCTAGGCTAATAGCACACACAAAAAAAATAAAAGAAAAAAAAAGGGAGAGAACACAACTCCAGTGTAATTATTATTTCTTCTAATGCAGCCACTTCTTGCATAAATACCCATCTCTCTTTATTGGGTTGTTGTTTAAAAAATGTTTCCTATTAAATTGCCATCGGTGCAAGGCATATATTATGGTTATAATTTCTCCTTTTGCTTTACAAAGGTATTTTCCCAATCCCTAATGCTCTCACACACCCAGCTGACCACTCAGTCCCATCCATCCCCAGTGCCACCCTGGGCTCTGCTCCCTGTGCTCTCCAAGGGCCGCCAGGATCTCAGCTGTGCAAACAGCCCAGCCTCTGTTTATTTTGGTAGCCTCACAAAATATTTATGGAGAGTTATTCGAGCAGAAAGGCTGAATGGAGATCATTGCAATGTGTCAAATTAAAGAGTGCTTAATGCTGCCTAATCTCCTGGTAATTGCTGTTGTGGCAGCGATGGCATTGGGGCTGGGTAAGGAAGCTAATGACAGGAGAGAGAGGGCTGCTCTGGCACCAGCCAGCTCCCACAAGTGGGGCTGTGCATCTGTATTTGGGTCTGTAAATGGATCTAAGGACCCCTCACAAACAGGAGTGCCCTGTGCAGAGGCAATGCCCAATTCCCCAAACAGTGCCCTCAGAGCTCATCATCCCTTAAGGCAAGGCAGATAAGGAAGATTTGTTATCTCCATTGTAAGGGGGGGAATTAAAGCATCCAGAGACCAAGAGACCAAGCTAATAATAATAATAATAATTTTAAAAATGCTCCTTGCAACTACTGATGCTTATCTGCACTTTGTAGCATTTGTGTCGCACTAAAAAGTGGGGCTGCATCTGATTAGGCCCCAGTTCACTGGGGATTTTTGTGCCTCTGATCATTGAGTGTCAAAGCCAACCCACTGTGGGGCATGTGGGACTTCCACCCTCATGGCTTGCCTTGGTTTTGTCCCTGCTGAGGTCAGCAGCAGGTGGAAAAGGAAAAGGGAGACACGGCTTGGGGGTTTCACAGGGTGGGCCAGGGGACAGGCAGTGCGAATTACAAAGTGGCTGTTGGATGCATTTCCAAGTGAACACTGACTTTACTCCCTAAGAACTCTTCTCTGTCAGTTCAATAACAATCCTGCTTTTGGAACAGCAAACCCATTGCCCTGGCAACCAGCTGTGATGTCAGAGGAAATTGGCTCTGACATCCTCAGGGGAAGAAGCAGGAGTCAACAATCCTGGAGCAAGGCAGATTCATATCCCGACACAACTACCCAGGACCAGCCCTGGAAAAGAGCTCTCCGAGCTCTGCCACACGCACAGGCCCAGCCTGGGCACATTTCCTGGGTAGAAAAGCGTGAGTCAGCATTTTCCCCAGCAGCAGCAGCAGCTCCCCAGCACCACAGGCACCAAGTGAGTCAAGGCCTGGCACATTGTGGGTGATGCCTTCTCTTGCAGCCCTGCCTGCACACCAGAGCCAGTTCCTGCCTGTGCAAGCACCACCATCCAGGAGCTTCCCCAGAGCCTCAGCACTGCCCATCTCCCACTGCTGTGGGGCAGGAGGGGCGAGAAGCCCCTGGCTCTGGGTGGTAGGGGGGGATGCGGGAAGGGCTCTCCAAGGGGAGGAGGGGCTGAACCGGTCTGTTCCAGTTACGGAGCTCAGCAAGCGAGAGGTTCATCATTAACTGTCAAACAGCGGTTTTAATCAGCCCTGCTCCTCGGTGGAAGATAGATTTAATATCAAGGCACATTTTCAGAGCCATTAGTTTAATTATGACAGGTGTCTGCAAACTGGATGGCTCCGCTTTCAGCTCTGAATGACAGTGCTTAATTCCACGGGCCCACAGGGGCCATGAGGGTACTTTACAAAAATGAGCTTCCATTAAAGCATAAGTGTTTCTTTCTTTCTTTCTTTCTTCCTCCTTTTTTTTTTTTTTTAAATACATATATAAATATATATTTCTCTCCTTTTGTTCTCTCTTCTCTACTGAGAAAATGAAAGCTGATCAGAAAATTGCCCTTTAGTGGAAGCCAAAATAATTTTCCTTGCCCATTAGGACGTGTATTACAAGTTAGAAAGGCTGTGCCCCATGGTCTCTGGCCAGGCAGAAGCACAGCAATTTGCTGCTTAACCTTTCCATTATCCATCTCTCTCTCCAGTGTTTTCCCAGTAAATAGGTAAATAACCAATAATAACAAATAATGGAAGGTTTGGGTTCCTGTGGGATACTGTTCACCCTGAGCCCCTCCAGCTCTGCTGCTGGGAGGTGACCTCGCTCCAGCACCTGCAGTTCCCACCTCCAGCACCGTGTCCAGGTCACCTCACATCCACCTATTTTAGTCCCCAAAAATCTTCCCCTCACCCTTGTTCTCTAAATACAGGGAGATGTTCCATGGCCATCCTTGGGGCAGGAAGGGGCAAACCCATTGAGACTTTCACAACTTTTGGGATATTTGGATTAACTTGAATAACACCACAGCTTCAGCCTGGGCCGTTCATCTGCTCCCTGCTGGCGGCTCTTGGTGAACATCTCTAATTCCCTGCTGGAATTGTACTCCAGTTTCCCCCGGGGCAAGCAGATAGAGACTGCTCCCCTTTGTCCCATCACCTCCCGCCGGGATGTGTGCCGTGCCCGGGACACGCGGCTTGTGCGGAGCATCCATCATGGGCAGCCCTGCATCCCGTGCTCTCCCGCATCCTGTGGCTCTCCGCACCCCGTGCTCTCCCGCATCCCATGCTCTCCCGCATCCCGTGCTCTCCCGCATCCCGCGGTTTTCCGGCTTCCGTTGTTTTCCGGCTTCCGTGCTCT
>VZRL01005849.1:37706-61138 GCA_013397895.1 Origma solitaria | reverse complement strand
GGCTCTCCCGCATCCCGTGCTCTCCCGCATCCCGCAGCTCTCCCGCATCCCGTGCTCTCCCGCATCCCGGGGCTCTCCCGCATCCCGTGCTCTCCCGCATCCCGCGGCTCTCCCGCATCCCGTGCTCTCCCGCATCCCAGTGCTCTCCCGCATCCCGGGGCTCTCCCGCATCCCGCGCTCTCCCGGCCGCACAGTGACCTCTGCTGCAGAGCACAGCAGCTGCCAGCCCAGCTCGCACAACCTCCAGTCTCAGGCGCCTCTGGAGATGTTTCCCAGCGCCCGAGTCCCCACTGTGCCTGTCCGTGACCCCTCGCCCTGCTCTTGGGCTCTGCAGGGGCAGATCGAGCCCACATCAGCTCCCCAGTTCCTGCTGGGAACTCCAGAGGGCAGAAAAAGAGATTAAAAGGTGCAGTGGTGACTGTTCAGACTGCCTGGCACACGCTGCCAACAGGTTCTCAGCAAGGGACGCATTTCTCCAGCCCTCCCAACACAAAACTCCACCAGAGCAGGTCACCTCAGAGAGTTCTGCCCCAGCCCTGCCCTGCTGCTCTGCCATCACCTGTGCCACCACCACCGTCTGCAGAAGCAGCCCGAAAGGTTCCCAGGCAGCTCCTGCACGGAAAAGGGCAGGCTGGGCTGGGAGAGGCACTGACACAGCAGGGCCAGGGAGCAGCAGGAGCTGACAGCCCTCCAGCCCAGCCCCTGCCCCGAGGGCTCTCGGCAAGGGGACAGAGCCTGGAGCAGCTCCTTTCGGCACAGGAGCCCCCGGGGCCCTCAGCTCCAGCTCGCTGCAGTCTGGAGTCTTTCAGGCTGTTTCTAAAAGGTCAAAAGGAAATATCACTTCTACTTTTCCCCAAGCCTGATGTTGAACATTGAAGTCTCCAGCCAGCCCTAAACGCTGTTATTTCTTGCTCTTAATTCACAGGGTCCCTCGTTATCTCCACATGTCCGTGACCTTTCTGTCAAGTGTTTAGGAGCTGATGGAGGAGAGTTCGGACGTGCCAAAGCCACTCCACGTGTGAGACAAAACACACCAACCTCAAAGGGTGGCAGGGAAATCCCTTCTCCCCCAGCACCTCCAGGAGCCCTTCCAGTCCCTGCACCAGGCAAGGGACATCCCTGGGTCCCCCTGGTGAAAACCAGCAGCGCTCCAGGGAGGCACTGCTGACCCCCCTGATTTCTCAGCAGCCAACAGAGACTCTTGGAGACCTTCCCTGAGCACTGAGGGAGTGGGAGAGGCCTCCAGGACCCTTTTCTACATCTGCTTTTACAATGGACTTGTTCCAGTGGTGATGCCAAACTCAGAAAAGCAAAACTGGTATGGAGAGACTGGTATTCAAAACTTAAGAGAGGCTTGGAGATGGGGAGAGGGATTGAAAAAGAGATCCAGGAGATGGAGGCATCCAGCATGGACTGGTTTTAAATGGAAATCAGATCATAATGTACTTTGGAGGTCTTGTACAACTTAGATCAATTTGTAAGCAGAGCCCATGAGTGTTGAACTCCAGAAAGCCACTGGGATTTCATAGGAAAGAAAAATTTTCAAGATCCATGACCAAAGTTAACAGCAAAGTTGATTGAATTTCTATGCGGTTTCCCAATTCCTTAAACAAAAAAAAAGAAAAAAGGCAACCCAAAAAAAGAACGCTATGTTTCTCCAAAACACAGTTCTCCCCCTTCCCTTTCATCCCATTTGGAAGTGGCTCTGCCCTTGCTCCTTCCCAGGAGGGCTCTGGCAGGTTCCAGCACCAGAGGAACCTGGGAGAGACAGCAGAAGTTATTTAAGTCCAACTACACCAAATTACAAATATTCCCAACAAAGAGCATGGGAACTTGGCAGCAGGAGAGGGTGTCTGAGTTACCAAAGCAGCCATAACTCAAGAGCTGACAAATGATGTGGCTTTGAAATGAGTATTAGTTCTGATATTTAACAACACAAATGCAGAGTGTGGAAACTGCTCCTCTGCTGCATCCCATTGTCTTCAGTGCCGCCAAGCCACCGGGGACCAGAACCAGGCACTGTTGTGGTTTCTAGAATTCAGTGCCTTTGTCACAGTGTTTTACTGCAGAAAAACACAATCGGCAGGGAAAGGGATTCCCCTCCTGGTTCCTAGGCCATTGCTCCTGAGGTTTGGAGCTCCAGGGGCATTGGATTGGTGTCAGAGAAAGCCCAGCAGCCCCCAAACACCTTCTTGTCTGAGAGGAGCCCCCCCATCCCCTGGATCTGCACCTGGGGGTGCTTTGCGGCAGGAACAGCCACAGGTGGGTCAGAGCTGAGCTTAAAGCAGGACACAAAGGCCGAGCAAGGGCCAGAGCACCCCAGCGACCCCAGGAGCTCCCAGCACACGTGGGCTGCTCAGCCAGCTCCCCCCAATCACCCCCAGCTCAGCAATCACCCCCAAAAATGGATCTGGGGAGTCCTGCGGTCTCAGCAATGATGTGAGGGAGCCTCAGCAGCCCCTGGAGGATCCTCACTCCCCACTTTGGCTGCAGGGAGAGCCCAGGGAGCACCAGGCACAGGAAAGTCTCCTCAGCCTCTCCCCTGTGCCACACACCTGAGCCCTGGGCACCTTCACTGCTCTCAGGTCAGAATGAAAGCATCACAGGGAAGAAACCGGCGGAACAAAGCTTGAAAAATCCCCAAAGGCTTTGAGCAAACAGCTCCCCACATGACTGGTGCTGGAGCATCTCATCATCAGAGGTGAACACATGATTTCAGAGAGCTGACTCAGGCTCTCAGCGCTGGGCCACAGACGCCTTGCCCAGCTCCACATCACCTGCAGGCCACAGCGAATAGTGGGGAGCCAGCACTAAAACCAGCAACCCTGTAATTTTATGTGCAATTGCTGCTTTGTTTCCTGCTTTCTGCTCTGACCTTGATATTTCTGTGGTCCCAGACAGACGCAGCAAATGGAAAAACAACATCTCTTCACTCCCATGCAAAGCTGCTGCATCACAGAACAGGTGGTGAATTTTTATGCCTGGTGGCAAATACACAAGCCATAATCACAAGCAAAAAGCGTTACCTGTGGCAAACAGGCTTCTGCAGCAGCACAGGCACGTGTTCCCTCGGAGAAACTAGCAGGAATTTTCTTAAGGTCAAGCTCTGACTCCAGGAGGGACAATAGGAGATTTTCCAGGCTGCCAAGCAGTCCCCTTGGTGCTGCTCAGAGCAGTGGGAGCCTGTTCATTTGTCTTTCACTGTGTTTAAAACAGAAAACAATAAAGGAAAAATAAAAAAGGGCACATCAGCACACCTCAGAAGCTCAGCCCTGCAGAAAGCAGTGACAATATCCAGGTTACAGTTCCTGCTGAAACCCCCCTCGCAGGCTGATTGCACAGGCCGCACTAATTAGGGCTGGAGCAAGCACAATAAAGCCCAGGTGATTTGCCTGGAGCAATTCCTTGTTATCCTCACCCAGCTGTGGATCGCTTACCCCCATGGCAGCTGATCCTGCCCAGGTGGCTCTGGTGGAGCCCAGGAGAGCTCGGGGGGATGGTGACACAGTGGGGTCAGTCTCGTCTCCCTCATAAAAAGTGACAGGACGAGAGGAGAGGGGCTGTAGGAAACATTCCTTCATGGAAAGGGCTGTCCAGTCTTGGAACAGGATGCCTGTGGTGCTTTTATATCAAATCCTGCTCCTCTGTGGGGCATTGGATGTGACACACACTTAAGCCAAGGCTGGGGTGCCTGAAGGGGAGAGACAGAAGATGTCTCCTCAGCATTTATTGATATCAAAATATCTATTTGTATTGGTGAGGCATTGGCTGTCAGGCTCTGAACAGAAAATCACTCTTGATGCAATAAAAACTCGCAGCCTGTTCAGCTCTGCTAAAGCAGCCCTTGCCCAGCATTTAATTACCACTTCCAGGCTGAGAAAACCAGACCGCCTTGATGGAAAGGGAAAAGTTCCCCAGGATCCTGCAGCACAGGGATGGTACCTGGTCCCAACACGGCCCTGAACACGCCATTGACAGGAGGAGAAGCCCCTCGTACAGCACAAGAAAATAATTAAAAAAACCTTCAGAAGGGTTGGGAGCATAAAAATTTCTGGCTCTGTCGTCTCTCTGTTTCTGCAAGCAGCAAAAGATCCATAATTCTCACACTTAATGTAATTCCAAGGCATCTAAAGTGATTTACAGTCAGTTTACTCAATACTTTCAGCTTTATTTAATGTAACAGTTATGGCACATAAAAAGTTTATTGAAAATCCTTTGGGAGTATGATTGAGTAAGAAACAGTCATTGCTAATACCATTACAAGAGCTGAGGAGAAGGATCCCAGCATGTTCCCTCCGTGACCCCTCTGGCTCTGTGACCCAGGGTCGCCCCGGGAGGGGAGGGGGCCACCCCCATCCTGCCCTGGCCTGGGAGGCTCTCATGGACAGCTCGGGCTCTGCTCCCCTCACCTGCAGGGTGAGAAGGAGAGGAGAGGAAGTTCTGGGAAGCTGAGGGGGGAGGAATTCCCCTTCTGCCAAACTCGCCCATTTAAGCAGATATTTATTTCCATATTTCCATCTGCAAGCAGAGCTGAGTCTCTCTCGGAAGAGCAGAGGAGCTGTTTTGGGTGGGTTGGGATGGAAATAGGGCTGCAGGATGTTGGAAGTGCATGGACTGTCCCCAGCTCAGCTCCCTCCTTGGCTCTTCCAGCATCTCCAGGATGTTAGACTTCTTCTCAAATGTGAAATTGCAAAAGATGTTAATTTGCCTTCGCAGTTAACAACCATTACTGTTGCCATCATTACTGCAATAACTCTAATTTAATAATTGCCAGCATTGGTGGTGAGAACATGCACAGTGGTGAGCAGCTCTCACACTGCTCAATTTTTGTTGGATATTCTTGCAGTGTTGGCAGCCCACCAAGGCTGCCTGAAACACCAGAAGATTCACATTTATCTTACGAGGTGAGAAAATGAACAAAACATCAGTTCCTGCAGCTTTGGCAGCACCCACGGGCTCCGGCAGGAACCCAAACCCAGTTTGTCCATGGGGCACAAACAAACGGGGCCACAACCCCTGGGAGGACTCTGAGTGAGCTCCCAGCTCTGCCATCCCTGCTGTGAGGGCTCCACCAGCCAGGTGCCACCACTGATGTCCCAAGAGATGTGGGCACAGAGTCGCCCTTCTCTTCCCTTCCCCCAGGACACTTCCAAGGCCTCTTTTCTCAAACCTGCTTTCCCACACCAACCACCTGCGTTCTGCAGGACCCAGAGGAGGAAGGTGTGCCATGGGAAGGTGGGAAGAGCCAGCCAAACCACCATAAAAAGAAAAATTCGAGTGCCCTGAGTAAACGGAATAAATAGACAGTAAAAGAAAAACATGTTCCACATGTGCATGTTCCATAAACAGAAAAAGGTTACATTTTTCAGATAAGATGGATGATGGATTGTTTAGCTGTATTTGTCAATCAAGTATTAAGACTTGCAGAATTAAAATCAGAGCAGTTCAGAGATGGGTTCCAAGCTCTCCAAAACATCAGGTTTGGCATTTCGATAGCTCTCAAGCTATCAACTCTAGACACACAAACAGAGAGATGGATGGGTGATTTGGAGAAGAGATGGAGACATTCTTTCAAGAGAGTTTTTTTCCCTTTTTTTCCAAGAGATGATTTGCTTGTGCCAAGAATTCAGCCTGGGGAAAAGTCCAAATGCAGCATTTCCTCTTGCTGAAACTGGGGCTTGGCCCAAAGCAAGCTCTGGCTCGGCAGCCCCGCTCTCAGCAGGGACAGGGATGGGGATGTGGAGCCTCCAGGCCAGCCCTGGGCGAGCAGGACAGGGATGGGCACGACCAGGGGCATGGACACAGCAGGCTGTGCCCCAGGAATGCCCCTGCAGGTGCCCAGAGGGTGGTGCTGGACAGACTGGGGGGAGAATGGCAGGATTTGGTGCTGGAGCTGGCAGGGCAGGCTCCTCCAAGCCCACTTTGTTAGACAGAAATTCCTAGAAACAGATGCAGCAAATTCAGAGCTTTAGAGCAGTTCTGGAGTTTGGGTCTGCTGGGAGCAGCCTGTGTAGCTTATGGATTAATGTACTATTATTACATTACTCTTTAAGCTTCAAAGGTCTGCCAGGAAACCTAAGCCCACTATCTATTGAATGACATTTTAAGAACAAATAATACATTAATATATTTAATTTGAGAATAAACACATACATTATAGAAGGGATTTTGTCTATGCTGATAAGTCAGTGCCTGACCTTTCTGCTGCAATCCCTGGGTGCCGAGCCAGGGCCTCTCCCAGGAAGCTCAGCCCAGGCTCTGCTCCTGCGGCTCCGAACCGTGGCTGCTGCCTCTGGAAGCAGCAGCTCAGCCCTCGTTATCCCTTCGACACTAATCTGCAGCTACACTAAATCTTGTTGCCTCAAATTAGTTAATCAATTAAGTGTCAAACCACAAAATGTTACTGATTGCGGCCAGAATTTATTGCCTTGGCACACAATTCCATCTGCTGCTTCCCTCCTGGCTCAGGTTCTGGGCTGGAGAACTTTGGGGCAAGAGCAGCCCCAAACCTTCTGGGAAGGGCAATGAGGCTGCCCTGGCCTGGAAGGGAATGGGCTGGAAACTCGAATCCCACTCCGACAGAGGAACAGCCCTGGACTGGGATATCCTGGGGCAGCTGTACAGGGTTTGGGGGTCCTGGGGGGCACCGTGAGCCAGTGGTGTGTCCTGGGCACAAAGTGGCACCTGGGCTGTGCCAGGCAGGGCAGAGGGGACCCTTCCCTCAGTGCTGCGCCCTGCTCTGGGCTCCCCTTCACATGGATGGGCTGCAGAGAGTCCAAGGAATGACCCTGGAGACGGCGATCCCCAACCACCCTGTGGTGCCTGAGCCTGGAGCCTCAGCCCCTGCAAGCTCCACCTGGGTGCTCACAGCTCCACAAGTCCGAAAGTCCCAATATTTGCACAGATTAGCTTGGAAAATTTTAAAAGACGATCAATTTTGCTGAAAGTGTTTTCAGCTTCAGAGAGGGTTTTTCTTTTTTAGAATTTCAACAAAAAGATAAAACTGATAACTGCAACATTTAGCTTTTTCAAAAGTCGTGAAAATACTCAGCTTTGGAAAACATTTCTGGTCAAAAAATAAAATAGTCTGCTTTCTTGGAGATAGTTTCAAAAATAAATGTCAGACTTTTAAGTGTGTATTTGAAAGAGGAAAGTTTTTTAGAAAGAGGTTTTTGGGTTGGTTTGTTGTTCTTGAAAAAAACCAACTTTTCAGCAGAAATTTCAGTTGTCGGGTAAAGCTATTTCTCATTCAAATGATGTTTGGAAGAAAAATGTTCACCCAGTTCTGCTCCCTGGGGCTCATGTTTGCACCAACGCTGTGGCCAGGGCTTCTCGTCTCCCCATTTCCAGCTCTGGGGCCAAAGCCAAAGGACAGAGGTGAGTGTGGAGCTCTCGGGGTGAGATGGTGACACAGGGACAGCGATTGCCACCCTGGGAGCAGGGGAAGCTCCCTCCCATCCTGCTCCTCCCACTGCCATCATCCCCCTCCTGAGGAGCAGTCAGAAATGCAAATCCAAAGGCCGGACTCGGGAAAGGCAGCGCAGAGCGGTGGGGGAAAAATTGCCAAAGCCAGGTTTATTGATCCCCAGTCGAGATTGATGGCACAATAAGAGCAGGAGGCGAAGAGTGATTTTGCTTTTGAAAACGTTGATGAATAAGCACTCAGGGGCAACAAATAGCTGGACTCCCCGGATGATGGACGGCAGCAGCAGAACAAGATGCATTTTTATAAATGGGTGAAAGGAGAGGAGGACTTATTAAAAAAAATGAATGACCACACGTGGCAGGGATATGCCACTGGGGAGAAGCCAGCCATTGATTTATGTGCACTACTGGCATTTGAAAATTCAATAATAACATTGACAAATGAGAGGCAAAGCTGGCCAGAGGACAGCAGAGAACTTGGAGTGGAGAAAGAAAATGCCAAGGTCAGGATGAAGGAACAGAAAAACATGCTTATGTTGGAAAGGTTTTGAGTTAACTCATCTATATAAAGACATTAAGAAAAATCACTGTGGGATCAGAGCTCACCCTCCTGACTGTGGCACGGGCTGGGGAGCAGCAAACAGAGGAGCTGTGGCATCCAGAGGAGCCCCGTGGGGATATCTCCGTGCTGGCACGGGAGCAGGGATCATTTCCCTGCCTCTCCTGCTGCGGATGAGCTGCTGCCTGGTGCTGCCTGGCACCCCTCACACTGAACTCCTGCACTTCTTAAAGAGCTGCTGGCAGGACATAATTCTGGCGAGCTGAGGGCACAGCCCAGCCCCGAGAGCTTTGTCTTTCCTTTCCCTGTTCAGAGAAGGATGGAAGGAAAGCCCTGCTGCAGCCACCTCTCCTGAACCACAGATCCCTGGCCCATGGAAAAATGCACTAATTGAACTCATCAGAGCCATCCCTGGCTCCCTCTTGGATAATCCCCTGTCCTCACCAGCCTGTGGAATGTAGCGTGGCTCATAATGTTACCTTAACATTTGATCTACTTAATAAACCCCATCCCTTCCCTGGCTGTCTCCTGGCTCTGGTACAAACTGCACTAAAGGAGACAGGGAGAGCTCCAGAGGTGGCAGTGCTGTGTCTGCTCTTTCTCACCTCCCTCCGGGCTTGTCCTCATCTGTGGAAATGCCTTTTCGAAATGCTGGGAGGTCAGAGGTGTGCACGGAACATTGTTCTGTGCTCTGCTGCGCTCTGCTCAGCCAAGGCGCACTGGGGCTCTGTGCCCAGCCCTGGAGCAGCTCCTGAGGGCAGGGCAGGGGCTCTGGGGTGGGGTTTGGAGCGCCTGCGGGGAGGGGATAGATCCTCCCTGGGCCTCAGCATGGACTTTGGTGCTGAATGAAGCGAAGGCTTTACTCCAAGTGTGCCTCAGTGTGGAGCATTAGCACAACATCCATCCCAGAATGACTGAACTGAGCTGGGAGCAGTTCAAGCCCTCAAAACACGACTCCCGATATTATGGCTGGGATTTTCCCCCCTGCCTTTTTACTAAGCAATTAATTTTCATCCTCAGCAAAGCAGCTGAAACTCCTGCTGGTGGTGCTTTTCTCAGTCTTCCATCCTGGCAAATCACCCTGCCAGAGCAATATTAGCTCTCAATATTGTCTAATATCCTGTCAGTCAGGAGCTGATGTGCAGCTCTGGCCTCTGTATTTTAGGATGTGTCCCTAAACAAGCTCCAAGCCAACAAACCCTTCAGTACCAGGCAAAGGCATCCCTTGGTTGCTCTTTGCTCTGGCCAGAGCCGTCTTTGGACAGGTGGTTTTGGGGAGATTCCTAAAAGTGGGGCCAGGCGGCTCAGTTCTGTAGGATACGGACAAACCTCATTCTTTTGTGCTGCCCTGGCAGAAGTGTCAACAGAAGGATTAAACATAATCTCATTAAAATCACAGTGCTGAGGATGGGGTTTGTGGTTCTGTTGGATGTTCTCTATATTTAGATTTCACGTTGCTGTTGCCACTCAGCTCATCTACACCCAGAATTAGCACTCCTGACAGTAACGAGGGGCTCTCACACACACAGTGCTCAGCCTGTAAAAGCTCTGAAAATAAACAGTATCACCTTGAATTTCCTTAATCTGAGGATCTCAAAGCAGTTTATGTAGGTAAAGTATCTTCTGTGGGAAGGTAAAGGGGAGTGAAGGGGATTTTTTTGATTCCCCCAGGTTTTATAGTGAGTCTGTGGATGAGAACAGACTTAAACTCTTGCAGAGAAGCCTGGAGCCCCTTCCAGTTCCTGGCAGACGCATCTTTACCCCTCTGAAAACCTCTCAGTAAGAGCTTTACACAAACAATTACGGTTGGCAAGGAGGCCCTAACTCTTTCTGCTTGCTGCAAAAACCCTTCGCTCGCGTTTGACAGAACTGAAATAATTAATGAGGGAAAAGTTGAAAAGCTGATAAAATCTGTGCAAGCCCACCCCTCCGCCTGGCCAGGGGAGCACAACGCGCAGAGCTGTGTCAGCAACAGGGTTTTGCAATCCAATTTGAGGCAGTGCAGCTGAGGACAGCATTAATTTGGAGTTTGGAGCCAGAACTGCATAACCCCATCCACCAGCTGGTGTGATTCTGCTCTGTGAGCCTCCCGAGCAGCCACCACGGACCCAGCCCGGCATCGAACCCCCTCTGCCCCCCAAGGGTGGGAGCAGCATCACTCCAGAGCCCATTAAACCAAAAGTAAGATACCTCCAATCATTATTACTCATTTTTATGGCCACGTTGTTCACAAGTGACTGAATTTAGCTGTCAAATGTATAGAAGAGAAAAATAAAACCCAAGCACCAGCCATCTGCGCCCCAGAAAGGTTTGCATTTCCCTGGTTGTTTATGGCATGAGGTCCCAGCTTCTTTGCTCCCCCCCAGGTTTGTTACTGTGTGGGAAATGAGTGGATTTTGCTTCCCCATTTATAAGGCTTTTGCATTCTCTCTCTCGTGCACACTCGCTCTCTCCCTATATGTATTTTCAGTCTATATATCTGGGATTGACACACAAAATGGTGTTTGTTTTACTGGTTCTGTCTCTCTAATGGTTTTCCCTTGCAGAGGGCTCCAGTGGTGGTTATTTACTCTGCTCCCTTGCAGTGCCATTATGGCCGTGCTCGGTTCCATCAATCCCTGCCCCATCTGAGGGTGAGGGAAACGAGCGGGAGGAGCTCAAACCCTGCCAGGGCTCAGCTCAGGCTGTCTGGGGGGGCTCAGCTCTTTCCCAGCACTTGGGACCACCCGGAGTCCCTCCCTGGAGTGATCTGTGGAGGACCCACAGCATCCCACAGCTGAGGATTTATCCTGGACCAGGGCTGGCAGTTCCAGGAGTTCTTTGTGACCAGAGAGAGGGATCCACTCTCTTAATCATCCATCCTGAAGCACCTTAGCAGCCACTCAGTTTTCCAGCAGCTCAGAGACTCTGCTCAGAAAGTTGAGCCCTTTCAGGGCCTCTCTTAAGCAGAGTGTCCCAAATCCAGTGGCCACTTGAGAAAATCTTGGCCAAAAGGCATCAAGAACGAGGCACAGTTGATACAAGTAAGAGTTCCACTCCATCAGTCCATGTAAACACATATTTAGCTTTAAGTGGATAATAAATCCCTCTGAAAGCCACCCACATCAAGCACTTCTCGAGACCTGGCGCTGGGTTTTGGGTGAGCATCATATTTTTTCTCCTTCCACCTCCCCGAATGAAAGTGCAAGCACAAGTTAAAATCCCCATGATCGCCTCCACTTTCACCCCTGGTCTGAGCTCACACTCTCCAGCCTCAGCAGGGAGGTGCTGTAGGCAGCAGCAGTGGGAATCTGCTGAGGATCCTCAGGCACAGCAACAAACGATGCCCCAGAGAGAGACCCCAGCGGAACCAGAGCCCGGGTGGGCCTCGGGCAGGTGGAGAGATGCTGCAGAAGGGAAGGGGAAATAAAGGGCAGCCATGGAGCAAAGAGCTGCAGTCTGGAGCAGCTCTGGATGCAATTTTGAGCTCTCTCTCCACAGCACGAGGGTGCCCCGAGCTCAGGGGTCTGTGCTTTGTGGTAACCTCCAGCAGGGATTTACACAGCTCCGTCTCCCTCCCCTCTCTCCATCTTCCAGCTCCACTTCAGAGCTGGGCAGATCTCCTGGAGCAGGGTGGGCAACACAGGAGGACAGCAGGGACAGCACTGAACTGTGCTTTGGAGCTGCCAGGAATCAGAGGATCCTGGAATGGTTTTGGTTAGAGATTATCCAATCCCAATCCCAATCCCACCTTCCACTGGAAGGAGATGCAGGACAGCCACGGTTCAGGCCTCAGCAGCCAGCACAGTCCTGTCTTGGGGAGGTGCTGATGGCCCCAATCCTTCCACAAAACACCAAACCCCAAGGTACCTGTGCCTTCGGAGGTTCCTGTGTCCCAGGAGAGTATCCCCTGCCCTGCACAGGGCACAGCGAGGGGAGCAGAGGCTTTGGGAGGGCAGAGCAGGAGCAGCGATGTCACCATCACACGGGAGGGTGTCACCAGTGACATCAGGAGACACGAGGGGCTGTCCCTGCTCTCACCCCAGGCTAGGGGCAGCATGTGGCTGGCAGGGATGGGAATGAGAAATCCCAAGGAAAGTGAGTGAGGAAATGAATTCCAGGCAAGTGGCTCAGGCAGGGGGAGGGAAGGGTGGAATGAGTGTCTCTCTTTTCAAGGCAGCTGGGCTTATTTTAATGGGCAAGGTCAGCAGAGAAATGACCAGGAAGAGAAATCGCTGCCATTACAAATCAGCCGCGATCTTGTATCAATTATTCCCGGCGCAGTTCCCTGCCTTGGGCTCAGGCAAACACGGCCTAATCAGTTTTACATCTACGTTTAATTTTATTGGAAAGAGGAGCCAGCAATGCATCATGGGGTTGCTGTGTGACATGAAAGGTGACCCCTGCCAACTTAATGACACAATACATAACCCTTAATGAAGTCACTATCTTGTCCTTTTTTTGCTGTCTCAGCCTGATGATTTATGATGGCATCATTTTGCTTTGCCCTCTTTTCATTTCAGCTTGACAAAGTGGATGAAACAATTATCTTCGTTATCATCCGGAGCAGGAGAAATGTGATAGTTGAGGATTTCTGCAGGTGCAGGGCCTCGGCTTGCAATCAAGAGAATGGAAAAATACGCTTGGCAGTTTTGGGGTTCCCCCTGTCTTTTCTCTCTTTCTCTGACTATGGCCTTGTGATTATGGAGGGAGGATGCCACCAAGCCTTGCAAGCCCTCTGTCACCATGGCAAGAAGTAATTTCAGGAGCTTGCTGGAGCAGCAGAAAAAAGTTAGCTGGGAGATGTCAATACATTTTCTTTTCCAGCTTTTTTCCATCTCCTCTCCACACACAGCTGTACTGGAATGCTATGTACCCCCAAAATAACCCTTGTCAGGCTCCCAAAATGCCTGACAAAGGTGATTAGGCAGGTGCACAGCTACTCAAAGGTGGCAATAATGACTCTGTGTGTGCGTCTGTGCCTTGGCACACCCGGATGTGTACCTGATTTTATATATAATTAAATGTAATTAAACCGAGCACAGGGCTGTGTGCAATCCCTCAGAGCTGAGCCCACCTCTCCATGGCCATTTTTGCCCGTGGTGCCCACAGAGGTTGCGTGAGGGACGCCTCTCTCCGTGGACTGGGATGCAGATGGAAGCTGCCAGCTCAGGGTTTCAGTCCTGCGAGGCAGAAATGACAAAGCGCCCTGGCTGGCCATATGCTTGATGGCGCTTGGCACGGCCACAGCGATGGCTTTGGCTGGTGCTGCTTGGCTCTGCTGGGGCTATTGCTGTTTGCTCGGGTTCTTCTCTCCGCAGAGCTGATTCGGGGTGACTGCGAGCAGCCCTTCACAGCCCTGCTCAGGCTCCTGGACAAATTGCTGCAATTCCTCACTGGTTTGAAAAGATGGAGACAGGCTCAGCTCTTCCCACCACGTCCTTTGCTGTGCAGGGCTGTTCCCTGCGAGCCTTTCCCAAGTCGGGAGCACAGCCATTCCTACAGTCCAGAGGCTGATGGAAGCCCTCCTGCCACATTTCACCACCCAGCTTGAGCCCAGGAGTTTTCTGCTGTGTTACCCTACCCAGCTACTCCCCCTTCCCAGTCCTGAGCTCCTGGAGCATCCTCTGTCAGCAGAGCTGTGATTAAAGTGCTGTTCCGACCCTCAAACATAGCCCTCAGCCAGCTCCATCACACTGGCCTGCTCCTTGCATTTACATACTCACAACACTACCACTTTTTAGCCACAATTTTCATGCTTTTGGAAATAGTTATCACAAGCCTTCCAGGATTTTACAACCACTGCTTCGGCCTTCTAAGTGCTCTTACTTGTAGGTTGAGACCCCTGTGCACGGAAGCAGTCAGAGCACATCTAATTAAGTTCTTGTGCCTCATTCCTGACTAATATAAAACATGCTTATCAGCCCAGGTTCTGCACTAGGGCTCCATCCTCCTCCTCCTAGGGAAGGCTTTCTCTCCACGCTCTGGCCTGAGCAGGGTTTCTCAGGGAGGGTGGGGAAGGAATGAGAAGATAAATGTAGTTTGGCAGGACATTAAGGGAAACCACAATATTGCCTTGTAATGCAGCTCCTATCTGATCAGTGGAGTCAAACGGTGCCGGAGTTATGTCTCAAAGGAAGTGGAACCAGCTGCCCCCGTCAAGCTGATTGCTGAGATCTTCCCTGAGATACTCCTTCTGTCTGTGGGAGATACCAGCTGCTGAGGGATTCCCAGCATGTGCTGCGAGTGACCCCGACCCAGCCCAGGCAGACCCTGCTCCTGCCCCCGTCCCTCAGGCTTCTGTCCCTCCCTCTAGCCTGCTCCAGGGGCACAGCCACACTGTGGGGAGGGGACAGCCTCACTGGCACAGAACAGAGACAGCCGCTGGCACTGCCATCCACCCTGGGCCTTCCCAGCACGTCAGGGCTGGGAAAACACGGCCTGGCTTATCCTGGAGCGCAGAGGATGTGGGAGTGGGACACAGGGATTGCTTCCTCTTACAGTGCAAGAAAAGCTGCAGCTCTCAAATTGCTCCTTTAATTTCCTAACACCTTCCTCCTGCCCTCACAGGAGAAATTTCCTGCTCCTCTTGTCAGTTTGGACAGTATCCTAGGAATTCATTCACATGGAAGGTGGGAAATGTGATGCGTTGGCAAAAAACATAGGCAGCAGCAGCAGCCTCTAGTACAAGAACAAGTTTCAGAATAATCTGCACAAATGTAACTAATTAATTCTCGGAGCAATCCCGTAAGTTAGCCAGATATGAAAGCCATGAAACATGGGAAGGCCGAGGTCACCAAGATCCAGCTGGCCCCACACCACCCCTGCTCCAGCAAGGGGTGCTGGACGTGGCCAAGGCCCCCAGTACCTCCTTTTTGGGCGGGAGCTCCAGGACAGAGCTGCAAATCCTGGTTAGACTTGAACACAGCAAGGAGAGAAGAAAAGGCTCTTGGACTGACTCCTCCACCGTCAGGATAATTACAGCCAAGATTAGAACTGGTCAGAAAACAGGAGCATTTTACAAATGAAGGAACAACTAACTGTAGGGTAGTTTAATCATAATTAATGGGAAGACACTGCTCAATGAGGAGCTGCATGAGGGCCTGGCTGCGGCGGGAGCAGCCGACGGTGATGGATCGCAGCTGCTCCCTAATCCCCTCTCTTTATATGCCCATTCTTCCTCATGTCCTTGCTTTAAGAGCTTTTACAGGTTTTACATCATGGTCCTTGCTGTGGTATCTAAGGGTGTTTAACTGCCACGCTGTGATCCATGGGCTCTGGATTTGGGAGCCAGCAGCAGCGAGGCTCTCTGGGGGCAGGGAGTGCTGCTCCGAGGGTAACGCAGCCCTCGCTCCACATCCTCCGCTCCCACTGCCAAACCCCGCTCCTGCCTCCCGCTTCCTGTGCGTGTCAGCGCAGGAAATCCGCCATCTCCCAGTACAGATTTGGGGAACTTTGACATCCCCTAATGAGGTAAACACATTACTGTCATGTACAAACAAACAGCAACAAATTAGCAGCTGACACGTGCGGGAGCCGCGGCTCAGCAATGCGGCATCGTTACAGGCAATTAATGCCGCCCGTGTGACTGCTCATGTCCCGCTCTCGGCCCTCTAGCTTCACCATAGCCCTCCATCTGCCTTCTCCTCATGGGGCTCGTCCCCCTCTGGCATCCCAGCGATGCAGGGTATGCTCAGGAGCAGCACAAGGTGCTGCTGGGAGAGCTGGGAAAGGTGACCTCAGTTTGTGGCTGTGACTGAGCGGAGCTGGCAGGGCACAGGGTGGGTTGGGACCTCCCTGAGCAGCCAGCCTGGGCTCCCATCCTGGGATCCTCACTTCGAGTCTCCTGCTTGAGGCCCCATCCCAGGATGGGGGCTCAGGAGCTGAAACAAGCCAGGGAGGGGAGAGCTGGGAGGGAGAGATGGATATTTGATTTTGCTTTAGCAGAAGCCTCTCTATTAAGCAAGAGTCAGGACAGCGGGCCCACGGTCAAAGGGCTTTATTATTATAATTGCTTTGCAAGGGTGAAAGCCTCTGGATAAGAATCCAAATCAGTCATCACTCAGAATAATAATCATGAAAAAAGATAAATAAATAAAGGTAGGATCCAGCCAAAAAAGGAGCTCACATTATCAGCCATTAAACCAATAATCCATTAGTGCCCAAGGTTGCTGAATAATATAGTACTTTTGCAGTGCCCATAATTTATAGTGCAGACTAGAGAATAGACACGATTATTAGAGTGAGGGCTACTGGCTGACACATGATGCATGACCGTGTGGCATTGATCTTCACACAACAGGAAGGTGTCTAGACAGGAGATGTATGGCCACAGCAGCCAGAGCGGGGCATATTTCATGCGGGGCCTAATGGAGTAGTGGAGGCTGTGATGGATGAGCCGTGGGCGCACGGAGCCGCGCGGTTCCAGCCCCGCTAATGCGTGACCTCCCCGCTCCCCGCGTCCTTCACTCGCTCGCGGTGACCTCACAGCGAGGCAGGGAAAACGAGAGGCGCAGAGGGCGAGTGGAGGGATGGGGGGGAGAGGGGAGGAGAAGAAGAGAGAAGAAGAAAAATAAAAGATAAGGAAAGGGCGTGATGCAAATGAACAATCTCCCATGAGCTGCTGCCTCAGGCTCACTGCACCACTGCACTGGTGGTTGTGGGGCTGATTCTGCTCCTCTTTGGATGGGGTTACTCCTGCTTTACACAGGTGCTACTGAGAGCACAGTAAGGCCCCTGCGGTGGAAGTCTCAGCCCTGCTTGGGCTGCTGGAGCTCGTGGGACTGCCCCCAAGTGAGCGCCATATCCCATCTTGTGGCGGGCCTGGTCCCTTGTCACGGGATAGCCCCGTGTGGGAGGGGATGGCTGAGGGGAACGGCGAGTTTGGAGCCTTAGAGTCTCTCACAGGCTCTACTTGTGTCTGTCCTCAGCCCTGAACTGCAGGGACCCCACAGCAGCACACCAGGTCCTGCCAGGACCTCTGCAGCTCCTGCCCCAAACCATGCACAAACCCACACAGACCCCCTGCTCCTGCCCCAAACCATGCACAAACCCACACAGACCCCCTGCTCCTGCCCCAAACCATGCACAAACCCACACAGACCCCTGCTCCAGCCCCAAACCATGCACAAACCCACACAGACCCCTGCTCCTGCCCCAAACCATGCACAAACCCACAGGTAGCCCCTGTTCCTGCCCCAAACCAGGGACAAGTCCCAGTCCACCCCTTGCTACGTTCCTTCCCCTCCATGTAAGGGCTCCAGCTCCCCGAGCTGCCTGGGAAGAAAAGGAGAGAATGGCCATTTACTGTGTTTCTTTTACCATCTGGGCTTATTAAAAACTGCGCAGCAAATTAAAAATAGGTGGGAACAAAGATGGGGAAATGACATAAAGGGTTGCAGAAAATTCTCTGTGTACTTTTAAAAGCTGGAATTGCCATATGGACTGGCAGAGAGACATGTTTTACATTTCCACTGGTACATGACTGACATCATTTAGCATTAACTTCTATTTGAATAAAATGGTAGTAGACATTTAGGTAATATTACAGGGCAATAAATGTTTTAAAGAGCCTTGGGGGGATGCTCTTGAAACAGAGTCCAGACCAGAACTCTAAAAATATGCCTAATATATATTAACCTCTTTTAGGACTTTTGGCTCTCAAACAAATAATGGAGGATAGGGGGCTTTTTCTCCCCCCTCCTCTTTTACTTTCCGAATTAAGAGTCCCCAGCTATATTTTTCCCTTTTTCCTCTTCAGCTGTGCTGGGAAGAACATGAGGGAATGTAGTTAAAATTCAAAAAGGTTCCCCTTTATCATTACCATGAATCAACACAATAAATGAGCTCCTTCAGAGCACGGTAATAAGAATTTGATAAATCATCAGCCAAAAATTAACTAGATGTCAAAACAATCTTTGGGAAGTGTGATGGATTAGGGGCGATAGTGGCAATTAATCTCCCAGCATGAGTTCACAGGAGAGACTGAACGGTGGGAGATGGATAGGGGGGAGACCAAGGCCTCACAAGGTCAGGACACTGCGGAAAGGAACGGGAGGCAGAGAGAGACGGAGAGAAGAAGAAAAAAAATCCACTGAGTCGGCAATCCCCGGCCCCTGGCAGCCGAGGTAGAGGTCAGTCACACGCCTTTGAAAGCCTCTCTGTCTCCAGCTGCTCCCGTGATGAGGCAAGCACTTTCTGCTCCTGCAATAAATGCCACCAACAGCTCGCAGGGTCCGACACTCGGCTGGGGAGAGCCGGAGCCAGGGATGCTCTGCTCTGGTCCGGGGATGGGCGGCTGGAGGGAGACAAATCCCCCTTGGATGCGTGAATCCATCCACCCATGCAGGGCCTGGCAGTGGGGAGTGTGCTTCACTGATCTGCCGGAGCTCGGAGTGCAGGAGGGAAACGCTGCTGCAGCCCCAAATCCCCAGCCAGCTGCAGGAGCCTTCCTGAGGCTTCCAGCTTGTGGGAAGGGCTGCACCCTGCCAGAGGCAGCCTGGAGCTGGGGCAGTTCTGCTCTGGCATCTGCCACGGCTGGGCTGGGTCAGCAGATCCCTGTTCCCGCTCCAGAAGAGCAGGGCAGGGTTGGCAGGGCAGCACCACCGGGCACCCGCTGTTCTCCCTTCCCTATGCAGCTCTGCAGCTCTGTGAGCAGAAACTCAGCCGCACAACAGCACTGGCTCATTATTACTCCTTGTTAGGGGCTGAGCCTCCCCGAGCTCTGACTGCTTCACTCCTGCACACTCACGCTGTTGGTAACACCTTGGTTAAATATTTGCATCCTTAAGAAGCAGCAGCTTTTTTTTCTTGTTTTTTTTTAATTGCTTCTTTCACGATTTCCCCCGGGTTGCTCACACAGTTCTGTGTAAGAGACAAATGCCTGGCAAAGGCTGGGACAGTGCTGGCTGCGTGGTGCATATCAATGTCAGAGAGATTTCGGGAGGGGGAGAGGGAAGCAAACCCCCGCCCAGCTGGAGCGCTCTCCCAGAATGCCTGTCGCTTCTCAAGACAGACAGGCCTTGGACAGGACAGATGTTTCCACCCAAAAGCAGATGTGAAGATGTTACTTTCCCAGGGAGGAATGTGGTGGAGTTTATTATTAACCAGCAGTCCCCACACGACAGCTTCCCTTGACCAACAGTTGGGAAATGTGGAAAAACACGGAGCCCTCTAATCCAAGTGGTGGCAGGAAACAGCCAGCCCTGACGGACTCTGCTGATTTATTATTATTAATTACAACCTGGAAATGACCAAAAACATCTGGGAGAGCTGAACGTGGAAGAGAAAGAAAGCATGAGCAGAGGGGCCAAATATTTGATTCCGTGCTGGGCTTAGAGTGCTGCTAAATTTCAGGAGCAGCTCTTGGAACAGCTCTGAGCAGGCTCGGGAAGGCAGCAGCAGGAAGGGCCTGGTGGGGCAGCAGCCAAGGGAGCACAGGGGTCACAGCCCAGCAGCAGCCCTGCAGCACATGGGGGGCAGTGAGGAGCAAGGGACACCCCAGCACTAAAGCACCAGGGCTGTATGAGCACAAAGAGTTGTACACCCCCGAAAGGTGACCCCTGAGGGCCTGCCCAGCACTGGAAGGCTGAGCAGAGTGTGGAAAGCACCTGTGGGTGCCTGTGGCAGCACAGGAGAAGCATCACTGTCACCAAAAGCGTCCCTGCTGCTCCTCCAGCAGCCTGGGCCTGTCACCCTGCCAGAGGTGGCAGAGGACACATGGCCCTGGCTGCTGCAGAGCTCTGTGCCTGTGGCTCAAGGGAGCTGCAGTCATTCTTTTAGCAAATGGGGGCTCCAGCAGCTCCACGCTTGGCAGGTGCACACGGAATTGCTGAACCCAGAGGCTGCTTCAGCTTCACTAAAAGCTTTGCATTTCTTTAGTCCATTTGCTCTGCAGGACTATCCCACTTCCAGATTTTAAAACAAACATTGAATCAGCCATTATTTAATGTAAAATCAGCCATTCCCTCCTGCCAGCCCCACCTCAGGACACATGGACACTTTCCCACCAGGTACCAGAGTCCCTGACATGCACACACAGCTGTGGTGATCCCACAATCTGAGAGCCCCTAAAACATCTGTTTATATTTTCAGAGCAGTATTAACGTTGTCAGACCGTGGCAAATCTGCTTAATTTTCATAGACATATGTATAAGACACAAGCCAAAATACACTTAAAATGGGACATGTCAGAAAATAAACAACTATTAACTAATGAAATAGAAAGGAAGTTGGTTCCTGCACTTTCTCTCTCCCACACACATCCCCTGCAGTGACAGAGCCATCATCTCCTCGTGACTCCTTGCTCAGGCTCACACCCAAAAACTTCTACAGGAAAATACAGACACCTCCAATGGCCACAGTGTCCATCCCTTTCTAAGGAAGCTTTCAAAAAGGCACAGCATCCATGGGAAAAATCAGCCTTACCATGCCCTGCCTCCCTCCACCGATCGATTTGTAGAAATTAAACCTGAGCAGGTTCTTGCCACCCCTGCCCTTTCTCTAATTCACATTGTGAGGTACATCCAGCCCAAACCAACTGCCTGAGGCGAGCAGAAGTGCCCCTAATTGGGAACAGCATCTCCAAGGGGCTTTTCCAACGAGGTGCAGATTTCTCTGGCACACGTTGTCAGAGCTGAAGGCAGCATAATGAAGTCCAGAACTTTTAGGTTTCCCCTTTAATATATCCATCATGTCTAGATCCATTATTGACATGTTGACTTTCTTGTTTCTGATTTAAGCTGCCAGACTCGGTAAAATTGCCTTGACAGCTTTAGCATTTGTGGCAGAACACTGACATGATGTTACTTACAGCTAATTAAAGTTGAGAGCATAATAAACAATCTTGGGATCCTAGCAACCCAACTTCCCCGGGTATAGAGTTTGCTGGATCTTTACCTGAGATCTTTGAAGCTCCAGCAAATTCCTTGAGTGACCTCCCTGCTCCGAGGGTGCTGGCATTGGGGAGCGGGGCTGGATAACACCAAAAACCCTTGCACATGGCTTGTCCGGGGAAATGGGGAGTGATGAGAGACAGGGAAGGGTAACTGGTGAGGAAATGAGACCCTGGGAGAGGCTGGAAGTGGGTTTGTATGGCCGTTTCACCGAGGAGAAATGGGCCAATGGGTTAGAGCTAATTAGGAATGTGATGAAAGCCAGTGAAGGAAAATTCAGACTGATTACCAGGAAATCTTTCCTCTGGTGAGCTCTGCTGGGCTGCAAAACCTCTCTCGAGGGAAGCAGAGCAAAGCACAGCATTGAGTCATTGAGGACTGATGGACACAGCAGTGTGAGCCTGGGGAGGGCTCTGGGGGGAAGCTGAGTGTGAACCAGTGATTCACAGGAGCAGACTTTGTATCGCTGCTCCAGAAGGTCCTGGAAACTTTCATGCATCAGTTCATTCTCCTTTCCTCCCTCGTGTCATCTTAAACCCGGCTGGTTTCACACACAGGAGCCTCTCACAGTGTGAAATTACACACTCACAGACGAGAAAAGTCAGTTCAGGTCAGGGCAAGATCTCACCTTTCCTTCTGATTAACATCTTTTTGTTATTTATTTTGTAATAATAACAAAAGAATAAACCTTGCCATACCCAAATCAGATTCTCGGAGCTGACTCAGCCAGCAAAATCAGCATTTTTTCTTGTCTGCAGTGAATCAAAAATCACTACTCACTTGTGCAGAATCAACTGAAATTTGAGGTGAATTAAATCCAAAATCTCCCTCTGTTCCTACAAGTGACTGACATGCCTTCTTTATTGCCAGTTTCTTGAGTGCTATTGGACCGATTTCTCCCACTTTCACTGAATCTCCTCATTCTGCAAAGTAGGGCAACAACAACATTTCACATCTCTTGCGAAGACTCCAAGGCAGTGCCACCCTCTCTGTGAGTTACTGGAGCCACAGAATGCCGGCAGAGCAAACAAAGGTGAAGGTGTATTAAAGCTCAACAGAACACACTCGAGTTCCAGCATGCTGCCTTGCATTTGTGCATGTGAAGAGCAACTGCTGAATCACAGGGAGGTGATGAAGCATCTGACATGTCAATAGATAATCTCTGACTGACTTAGTAACCTGGTACAAAGGCTGTGGCGGCGCTCTTAATCTCTTAATTCACCTTAAACCAGCCTGAAACTGAACCTCTGTTCTCACAATGATTTACTGCACTGAGGGAGCTTTCAACACTTTTCTGAAAAGACAAAACTTTTGGGCACAGACAAGGTCCTGCAGGTGTACCAGACATGTGCATGGTGGGAGAAAGGACCTGTGTGTCCTGGTCCTGCTTGCAGTGCCCTGGTGCATGTGTTGTCACTCCAGGAACCCCAAGAAAATACATTTTATTCCCTGTTTCCCAGTGTCTCACAAACCCTGACCTTCCTCTCAGTCTGCAGTGGCACAATGTCCTTGGAGCCGTGGGTATGCACAGATGGATGGCAGAGGGACAGCCAAGGAAAAGGAGAATTCACAGTTCCCAAAGCCTCTGCCACAATCCCAGATTCCCCAAATCTTCACAGGTTGCCCCCTCCCGTTTCTCCAGAGAATAAATGCAGCAGCTCCTCAGGATTCACTAACAGGGGGAACAAGGACCAGAGCCCCAAGTCTGTCTGCAGCAAGAGCAGCATTTCCTCCGTTTTGTCCTGCCTGGGACCCTCTGCAGTTCCTGATTGTCCCGGCACTTTATCCCTCACTTTCAGACTCTTGTTCCATTCCAGCTGGGCCGTGTGTGTGCTCCAGCCCTGCAGTGGGAAAGGTGGAGCGCAGTGACTCCCGGCCATCAATCACTGCCCAGCGCTGACCGGGGGCCCTGTGGAGCTGGAAACCGGGAGGGGAGTGGGGGCAGCTCCTGCTGCACACGGAGATCCACTGGGATGGGATCTGGGGATCCACCGGGACAGGATCAGGGGATCCACTGGGGTGGGATCAGGGGATCCACCAGATCGGGACGGAGCCATGGGGAAAGGGAATCTGCGTGCAAGGAAAGCCTGCAGGAGCCATGTGCTGGGAACTGGCTGGGGTATGTGTGGTACATGATTCACAGGTCACACGTCGCATGCGTCGCATGCGTGTCTGTTGAAGGTTCAGGAAGATTTTTCCCCATTCTCTTACTAGAAAACCAACGATAAGGTATTTAAGGACCATTTACTCTTCTGTAAGAGACAAAAGATGTGGCCGGGTGTGGTGAGGGGAGATCTGGCCATCAATAACTTCACTTGCTCCCCGAACTTCGGGGGCAGAACTGCTGTCTCCCCTTCGCTGTGACTGCGGAAAAGCTCGGCTCTGCACTGCCTTCTCTTCCTTGGTGGGTGAGCTTTTGTTTGGGAAAAGGGCACAGGATTCCAATCCCCTTTTTCCTCTCCTGGACTGCACATCTTCCTGGCTGCACTTGCAGCTGCTGCAGAGGGGGGCCCAGCTGCCAGAGCGCACTGCCACAGCTACAGAGATTCTGCCACCTTTGCTGGCAAGCCTGGGTG
>VZRL01005849.1:0-27560 GCA_013397895.1 Origma solitaria | reverse complement strand
CCTCCAGTTACCCCCAGCTACCCCCAGCCACCCCCAGTTACCCCCAGCTGCCCTTCACAGCTCCCCACACACCCTACTCACACTGCTGCTGCACACTGCACACCTGCTCTCAGGAGCTGCCAGGCTGCACGAGGTGCTGCCGCCCAGCAGAGCTGCTTCCATCCCGCACTGGAGCTGCCAGGACCTGCATGGGGACCTGGGACCCAAGGGACTCAGTCCTGCTGCAGGACCTTGGGCTGCTCCTCCCCAGGGCCACAGCTGGATGGTGTTGGAGGTGAGGTGGGAGCGAGGGGGGACAGGAATTCTCTGCCTGTCTGCAGGGAGCAGCTGCTCCATCCCAGCCTGTGACTGCAGCAGGTAGGACAGGGAAAGTTTCGCTACAGAAACTGCAATTACTCGTGGTGTGTTATTAATCTTCTGATTGTTTATGAGAATATAATAATGGAAAAAGTTAGCAAACAGAGCCCCCCTTCCTCCTGCAAACAAACCGGTGTGAGCTGGGACTGGGCTTGCAGGCACTACTCAGCTTTTCCAAAGACACAACCACTCCCTAAAAACCTGTGGAGAAATCACACTTTTCCTGACTGACAGGTGCCATGGTGATCAATAAGGGCAAAGAAAACAGTTTGAAATCACAGTTTAAGTTGCTGTTACACAATTTTGGCAAACAAAGGCAAGTCCCCACTGTCAGCAGTGAGTGACATAGGCATTGTCACACGGTGATCGATCCCAGACCCAGCACAGCCGGCTCTTCCCAGGAACCAGCTGTCCCTGGGGGCAGCAGCGTGTGACTGCAGAGGGGATGGGGAAGCATCAGGCACCGGGGACTCAAATTCATCTGCAAGCAGGTGTTAAGTGAATTCCTCCAAAAGGACAAGATTCATTCTTTCGTTGGCTTTGGGATGAATTAGCATGAATTCATAATCCATAAATCCTGGTGGTAGCGGAACAGCATCCCTCCTGTTGTTATTTATTTTGAGATTTTCACTGGGGCAATAGCTTTACGTTTGACATTTATATAGGTCACAGTGAGCTAATAGCCATCTGCCATCTGGGGACTTTTATAATGAACATTGCAGAAGACTATGAAACAATCTCTGGCATTTCCGATCCGAACAGAAGCTGAAATAGGGTTGATCTTTACAATATGCTCTGCTGTCTCTGCTCAGGTCTGCATTAGTCATTTGCCTGGCCTTGCTACACACGCACACGCGCTCGCACATATGGGAAGGGTGGGTTCAGCGTTTAATACCAACAGTTAATCACCAGGCGCATGAAAAACACCCAGTACCTTCCTGCATGGCTGCAAAAGGCCCCAATTCACCTGAAAATTCTTAATACACCTCAGAAATATCAATGAGTCCCCAGCCTTCCTGCAGCACAGGACAGGAGACTCAGCTCCAGCGCTGGTCTGACAGCAGTGCATCCATGGGAAATCTCCCCTGCAAGGTCACAGCCTTGCCTTGACACAAGCTCCCTCTCTGCTCCCCCAAAACACCCCAGGCTGAGCAGTGACAGTTCAGAATGGGCAGAGTTCCCAGGAAAACGCCCCCAGACAGGAGCTGGGGCACAGCAGAGCCCTCTCCATCCCAGCCTTGGGTCAGAGAACCAACACAGACCATTTCCCAGACCCCAGCTGCAGCCAGGGCTGGAACCAGCCCAGCTACCCCTGCAGGTCACAGCCTCACCTCAGCAGGGGTAAAGCTCCTCCTGGGCAGGACAGTCCCTGCCACCCTCCTGCTGCTGGCTGGGACAGAGAGCACGGGAACACCTGTCCTGCCCAGCACCTGGGAGCACCGTGCTGGGGTCAGCAGCTCCCACAGACGGCCAGCTGAGAGAGGCAGAGCTGAACTGCCTTGCTGAACTCTGCAAGCCACCTACAGGGGTGGGGAGTGAGCCCAGGTGCCCTGAATTTCAGGTCAGCACTTTCAGAGCCAGGCAGTCCCTTCTCCCTGTACCTGCACAGGGTTTGTTCTACACCAGGGCTGTGGGAAAGGACTGGATGTGCTCAGGCAGAGGAGAATATCCCATCTCAATTAGTCACTCTCCAAAAAGCCTCCTCGGGGGGCAGGGCTCCTTAACACTGCATGTTCCTCCTGAGTTCCCCAAGCCTCCCCAGGCCTCGGGGTTATAAATTACATTTGTCTGTGCTGCAGCAGCAGCAGCCTGGCCGCGTCCTCCTTTCCATGACTCAACTCATGATGAAATGCCTATTTCCTGGTGCTGAGATCTGTGAAAATTGGTCTTTCCAGCCTCCCTCCTGAGGGCTGTGCCTCAGCCAAGTGTCCAGGGGTACCTTTGATCAGAGGGGCTCTCTCCCTCCCCCGTGCCCTGCTGCTGACGCCTGGTCCTGGGGTGTCACTTATTTGTATTTTGTCTCCCAAGTACGACACACAGAGTTGCATTTGAAATCCAATCCTTTCTTGTGGGGCTGCAGGGACGGGAACCAGGGAGCTGCCTGAGCACTGACCAGGTTTTGACCTGGTCCTAGGAGGACTAAGGTTACACAAAACACTGCACTGGCATCAATCTCCTAGGCTGTGATTTCTGCAGAGTTCAGCTGTGACAGCTTCAGTAACTCCAGGCTCTGCTGCTGCCCGCTAAAGGTGATGGGCAGAGGGCCACAACAGGCCGGGGAGTGGCCTGGGAAGCCCAGTGTCCTGCATCACCAGCATTCCCAGCAGCTGGTGACACCTCAAGGTGACATCCCAGAGCCTGGCAGCCCCTCCTGGCCCCACCAGCAGCACAGTCCTGACCCTGTTCCAGTGCCCTCAGTCTGATGGAGCTGCCCTGCCCTGGAGCTGCTGTGACAGCAGAGCTTTGGCTGTCCCCTCTCCCACACGCCCCTGCCCTGTCCCACCCCTGGCAGCCCCAAGTCCAGCCTCATCCTGTCCCTGTTCCCAGCACACCATTCCAGCACTGCCCCTGATGTCAATCACACCTATTTTAATGTGTTAACTTTCTAAATCCACTTTTGTGCTCACTTAACAATAAGCTGCTTTGATCAGGGTAATACCAGCAAAACCAACAAACCTGAGCCCTCACCCCCTCTCCTGGAGCAGAGCTCATCAGGCCTCGGGCTTGTAAAACCAAAGCAATTGCAGCCTTTAATTTTATTTCCTTTATTTTCAGGCTGTTAGGTGCTGGTTCTGATTAGGGACATTCTGAGCAGGAATAAAGGCATTTTAAATAAAAACCATGTTGAGCTTTGGGGGAGGGAAACAAAAGCACAACCTCATCAATTTAGATGGGTCTGGCAAAGCTGATCCTGCCAGCCCAGCCCCCTGAGCAGGGCCACACGTCCCCAGACCTGTCACTCTTCAGCCAGGTGCCCACACACAGGACAGAGCTGCTGTGTGCACGTGGCTCTGTGACACAACACAGGATTTCATGGCAGGGTCAGGGCAAAACTCAGGACCAAGCATTGAATCCAACTCAGTTTGGGCAGTTCTGCCAGCCCCAGCATACTGCCTGTGCTCTCCCTTTCTGAGCAGCTCCTGCCTGCTCTGCTGGTTCTGGGCAGCAGAGCCTTCTCGTTTCCATCTCTCTGTCACTCTCGAATTTTCCCTCTCTGGATATGTGTCCCTCTGCCCTGCAGCTCCTGTGATCTTGGGGTCCTTCACCTCCCAGTGCCAGCACTGGGTCAGAGCCCAGCTCCTGCTCCTCGGGAAGGAGTTACTGGGACCTTTCATGGGTCAGGGCTCAGATGAAGTTAAGGAGACAAGGAGATAAAAGCTGGAGCATGTTCTTGGGGAAGAGTTCATGGACGTGGCCTGACTGAGAGTGTGCTGAAACCAGCACAAACTGCTGGGAATGCACCAAAATGCCTCACATGGGGTTATTTTTATTCATTATTTTTACCTTGGTTAGAGGCAGAGTGAAATGGCTGTATTAAGACTAAGACTAAAAAAAAAAAAAACAAACCCGCCTCTAGCTTAACCAGTTTCTTCTCTCTCTCAGAATTTTGCAGTATGACAAAATTTCATTAAGCAGAAGCAGGACAGACAATGTGACAGCTTCAAGAAGGGGGTGTTTCCCAGGTGCTGGGAGTGACTCTGATGTCACTGCAAAAACTTTGACAGACATAGAGGACTTTAAATGAAACCCTTTTCTTTCCCTAATCCTTGTTTCTGTTGGAATTGATGGTTTCACTGCTCACTCTATGATAGACACAGATGGCCTGGCAGCACCTCCAGGGAGCTTTGTGGGACTGAAACACCTCCCCAGAGCCCTGAGGGTGAGTCCTGCTACACCAGGACCTCACTGCCCCAAGTGCTGACCAGGCACTGGCACCCCAATTGCCCTGAAGTCTGAGCAGGGAGTGCAGCAGAGCAGGGCAGTCTCACACATTCCAAAATGTTCATTTCTTTCCCCACTATGAGAATCTCTATCAGCATTTTGCAGCTGTGGGTTTCTTTCGAGCCTAGGGAAGGTCAGCACCCTCTGAAGCCATTGTAGGTCCCCTTGGCATGCCCAGGCTCCACAAGCAGGGGCAGGGCAGGGCTTCCAGCACCAACCCACCTGGCCCCTTTCCAGGGGGCGAATCCCAAAAGTGAAGGCAGCTGGAGACAAATCCCTTGGAAATCCTTCCAGCAGCGCTGACAAAGCCCTCTGCCCATGCCTGTGGTGGTGCAGGGGCACAGAGCAGTGACTGCAGTGCCCTGGGCCAGGGGGCCATCGTCCCTCCCTTGGCAGGCGCTGCCTCATGATGACAGCTGCGAACCGATGAGTGAATAACCTAATCGAGCCATTAAAAGAAACAGAAGCCCTCTGCCCTGTTTGATTTCTCTCTATAATGATGTAAAGTGCACTTTAATGGAGTCAAAGTGGTCCTGGGCCATTCTTGTTAAGGCTGTTTGATGCAGTGCTATTGAGTCCCAGTGCTCGCCTTCATTACCTCCCTCCTGCATTGTACTCCAGACTTCCCCACAGCCTCTCTGCTGCTACAGCCCCTTGCCTGCATTTTGTCTACATAAATTAGACCTTGTGCAGCATATTGGCCTGTCAGGGGACTAGGAAGAAACTGTATATTGTTTCTGGCATTCCCGGGCCCTTCTGCCCCTGACATCTGCTGTGTTTGTGACAGGGAATACATTCCTGACTCATTATCCGGGCAAGCGGAATCCCTCCCTGACAGCACCATTAATCAGAATCAAGCAGTCCGGCAAATAAAAAAAAAAAAGGGGGAGAGAGAAGAAGAAAAAGAAAGCAAGCAAAGAAAAGAGACAGTTCCTAACTTTCACTTCTGTGTCATTCCAGTGTCTGGACAAGTAGCAATCCATCTTGCTGAGTGACAGCTCTGATGGATGGCATTATTTATGCTTTTGTGTATTAAAAGACAGTTCTGGCACCGGCTTGTCACTCACCAGAGATTTGAAAAAAGTTGAAACTTAATTTGAAGGAAAAGAGGGCAAAGATCAGAGGATTCTGGCTGGGGCATTGGGCCCGGGAGGGACAGAGATTACAGCGGGAGGGGACATCACAGAGGTGTGGGAATGACGCATAAACAAGGGACTGCCCTCCCTGGTCCAGGGATCTCTGTTCCTCAGGGTGGATCAGGATTTCCCTGGGCCGAGGGGTCTGTGTTGACACAAACAGGTTTGATGTTCCTTGGAGGGATCATCACTGGGGGGTGAGACGGGCATATGCTTAATTTCCTGTCCATAATTTGTGTGTGTTTGTGTACACAAACATGATTAGATATGCACATATGTATGGGATTCCGAGTGTGTCTGTAGCAGGGGGGCTTCCCATGCACATGTGTATTTACACAAATTAATTTTAAATATAGGCTTTCTGTCCCAGCACACACATCTTCAGGATACAAAACACTTCTCTAAGTATCCCCATACACACGAGAACAGTCACATGGGTACATCCCAGATGAACAATACATCCTCATTATTCATTTCTTCCTCTTAAGGAATGTTTACTCACACTATTTGTCAGTCAGTTTGAGTACAAACCAAGGACAATATTGTTGGGGAGCTGCCTCATCCTGACCTGTTCCTGAACTCAGAATCACTAGGAATGTACATCCGTATCTGAGTTTAACTGTGGTGGTACTGAACCCCAGGTGTTCCACCTGTCCCATATCGTGTGTGAACACCAGAGCATGGTCAGGGTGTTTGGGGGTGTTACACCTGGAGGTACCAGAGGAGATCTGCAGCTCACATTCACTTCAGGAACAAACAGGTGAATCCCTCCAAAAACTGCTGATTCCGTGTATTAATGTTCCGTGTTCAGAGTGAACAGGGAAGATATACCTCATCTGGAGACTGCGATTAATTTAGTAAAGGGCATTATGTGAATAAGGCATCTCAAGTTTAGGTGTCAGCATTAATTAATGGTATTTCCAGCCCTGAACAACACCTGGTTTTGACCTGAGAAAACACAAAACAAGAAACCTTGTTCGTATTATTTATCACTTTTGTTGGAGATGACCCATCTCTTGGCTATTGGGACAAACATCTGCTTCGGAACCCAATAGCCAGCAACGAGCATTTGTTCCTGTTTAAAACAAATTTTTTTCCTTCTCCAATCCCAGCAGGTCCCATGTCCCTTCTCTGGGGCTGCTGGCAGCAGCAGCATCACCCAGCCACACCTACAGACCCTGACAGCAGCTCTGGAGTTTGTAAATGCAGGGCAAAACCCCAGCACCACAAACCTGCCAGAGCTGCTGGCTCACTCCAGGAGTGGTGCTGACTTGCAGGCCCAGCTGGACCACCACCAGCAGCCTCCTGCACTCTCTTTCCTGAGGATCCTGATCTCCCCTTCCTACCTGCTGGGGTTTTTCAGCACTTCACAGTCCCTGTATTCCTGACCCATGCGCCGAGCACAGATGGACATCCAGGGAATGCTGGCACCCAGAGCACTCAACCCCAAACTCCCCAGTCCAGGGGCACCCCACTCCTGGCTCTGTGCAGAACAAGCCCTGGGACTGTGCACTGACTTCATCTGGAAAAGTTCCCTGCTGGGATGACATCACAGCAATCCCAGGCAATGAGCTGTCCCTTCAGGGTGTGAAGCTGTGGAATCAACCTTATTCTTTCAAGATCCAGAGCTTAAATTTCAAAGCGAGATGTGTGTGTAATCCCCTCAGGCTGCTTTGAAACCCCAGCCGGTGTTTGCAGAAGGAACTGGTCATTTTTCTACTCCTGGCCTCAGCAAGACAGAGCCTGGGGATTGGCTTTTTTCAAATGTTGATGCCATGAAATTGTAATTGGATGGGATGGAAGGAGGCTGCACTTAGTGCAGAAATATGTGCAGGGGTTTCTCTTCACTGGCTCCAGAGGCACAAGTGGAGCTGCTCCAGGAGGAAACACAATAATCATCATCCCTCAGAATAGCCAGGCACAAAGAGAGAAGAGTGTGTCTTATTTGTCAGTCCTGCTTTATCTGTCTTCCTGGGATTGTCCCGAAAAATAAAGACATCGCAGGCTGGACCTCAGCTGGGGTAAACAGTGTAAATGTTCATGGCTGGAAGACAATTTATACCTGGTAAAGATCTGCCCCTTGATCTCCAAAGCCAAAGGAACATAAGCTCCTATGTTTGCAGCGGGGTGGTTGGAATGTTTAATTCGATTCTGTCGTCTGTCAGAACAGCAGGCGGAGGGGAGGAATGTACTGGTGTCATATGGAAACCACGGCTCGATGACGGACAAAATTAAATCCTTGCATTTGGACATAAACCATGGTAACACAAAATATGCAGCGAGTCAGGCTTGCTTTGCAGTGCTGAAAACACAAGGCCCCACTTGGCAGGCTGAAGAGTGGATATTAGTCAGATTTAGACATGGCTTTCTTTGTTTTATTGAAGGATAAATAATTATGTGCTGAGATATTCCAGACGCATGTTAACACAGCTCTGTGTGAACCACAGCGGAGGATGCTGTGAGAATGGGAAGGACTGAAGGTCCTTTTGCCTACAAACTCTCTGGGAATGCTGGAAAAGTTCTGTGATTGGCTTCTACAAAACAATCCCAAAGTTTGCTCACAATACCCAGAATCACGGAATTGTTTAGGTTAGAGAAAACCTTAAATCATTGGGTCCAGCCCTTGCCCAGCACTCCCAAGCCCACCACCAGAATCTGACATGCTGATCTCCATAAATCAAACCTTCCAAAGATTTTCTTTTCTGACATTCCTAAGTTAACATGGATTCAGGGTGTCCGTGTCTCCCTACAATGTCAGCTCTGTGTTCCTGCTGCTCCAGGCCAGTGCCAGTGACCAGGTCTGGGTCACACACAGAGATTTTGGGGACAGTTTTGTTATGATGTGAGAGCATTTCTTACTTGACTGAAAGAAATGTCTGTGCAGAACAACAGACAAAAATAATTTGTCACAACCATTTTCTTTCTCAGTGCAAGGATTCTGACAGGGATTTATTGAACACACCCAAATGTGCTGAATAGCTCACAGTGACACTCAGCAAATCTGTGTTCTGCCTCACATCTCGTGTGTTCCACGATATCCCAGGGGCTGCTCCTGCTTTCTGTTTTAGGTGAAAACTCCAGTGTGAAAACTGCTCCCACGGCAGGATGCAAGGTGTTCCAGCCCTGTTCCATTGCCATGCTCCTGTTTATCTACCTTGTGCCATCCATCTGCAGGGCTCTGACCTGGCCATGGGTATGAACCATCCCTCTCCTCCCTCCCCAGCATCCCCACCCCAGATGTGGTTCTCAACGTGATTTAGGAGCTCTTGAACAGTGAAATCTGCATTTCTGGTGCCTGCCAGCACTAATGGAGCTTGCAGAGATCTGACAATATTGATTGATCTTAGTCATTCATGTTTCTCTTTCCTGATCAGCCTCCTCCGCTGCCAAAAGGATTTTAAAGGGAAAAAGTGGAAAGTGAAAGCCACAATTCACTGACGAAGATCTGGAACAACCTTTTTCCAGAAAAAAAGGTTGGTGCTCTGGTGGCTGCCCTCTAGATCTGAGCTCTGGTTTGCACCACCCCCAGCCTGCTGCAGATGCTGCTCCCCCTCCAGCCCTGCCCTGCTGCACTCCCAGGTGTCAAAAGGAACTTGTAAATCACTGTTTGGAGAAGGCAGGGGACAGAAGTGTCACCCAGCAGGGTGAGTTTCCGTGGGGATGGAATCAAGCTCAGCAGCACAGACACAATGTGGGGCTGGATTTCACATCTCCCTGACGCTCTGCTCCAGGGGTTTGCTCATTAACAGGGCTCTGATTCTGTTATTGGAACTCCTGGTAAGTGGTTCCTTCGGCAGAGATCCAGCAAAGCACTTAGGCAAATTCATAAATTTATGTCCCATTGACTTCTGTGCAACTATTTATGTGCTCGGAGTTGTGAATGTCTTAAATGCATTTCCAGATTGGGCCTTGTGCTCACCAGGCTTTCTGCAGCCTCGTAAAGCCCAGGCTCACAGAATCCAGGAGTTCAGGCTCCCATCTCCTCCCAGCCCCAAGAACAGCAGTGCGGAATGCAACTGCAGAAAATGCTCTTAAAAACCAGAAAAGTTTTAGTTCTGAACTTTTAATTATTCTGGAGAGCAGCTGAATTTTTACACATTAAAAGAAACAAAAAAGCCTGAAAGTGATGTCTGTCAACTGAGTTCATGCCTTTGGGAGACTCTCCTCTGGCCAGCAAGTCAAAACTGCATCCCACATCCCATTAAAGCAGATGAACTGAGTACTTGGTAGCATCTTTGCATTAATCAATTCTTTTTCAGAAGTGCTAATTTCATTTCTTCCAGACTCCAGGCACCCCTGAGTGCAAGAACGTGCTGCTCTCACCCCTGTGTGATTCCCGTTCTGCCCTTTCCTTCTACAACTGCAGCACAAGGCATCCTTTAACCCATCAAATATTCCAAACCCCAAAGTGACACCCTGCAGAAAATGATTTACAGTCATCTTGAGCTGCTCTTAATAGAAGTGGTGATTTCATCAAACTAAAAGCAGCGGTGATTTATTTTTAATTATAATTTCTCTTTCAGCACAGGAAACGGAGCTGTGAGTAGGGTTTGCATTTCCTGCTCTGCTTGTCCTGGCCCTATGCAAGGGCTGCCTGCAGGGTGCAAGCTCTGCACTGCTCTCTGGCTGAATTTCTGGGCAATCCAGCCCTAAATAAGCTCCAGGTTGTGTCTGTGACTGGAATAAACAGGACTGTGGGCTTGTTTTGGTGCATTTGCCCTCCATGACACCAACAAGCAGTATCCAGCAGCACCATTTAGAACACCCCAAACTTTTCTCCAACTTCATCCCATGTGGCTTTTCCAAGCCTGAAGTGCCAGGGGCTGCAAGAGATGAACATGCAATAAACTCCCAGGGAAACCTGCCCAGGGAAACTAGAGAAACATCTCTGGACAGAAAAATCCAAGGACTTTTGGTATTTTGGTGGGTTTGGAGTTTCTTTATTTCTTCCACATAAAGGCTTTGAGGAACAGATGGACTCTGTTCATAGAGAACTTCAGCTGCAAGAACCCCCAGTCTGTGGCAATGGCTCAGTTCCCTTTGAGGAGCTCCACAAAGGGACAACCCACACGTTCCTGCCCTGCGCTCTGAGGGGAGCTGCACATTCCATTCACCGTGGAGCTGAAACCACCCTGTGTCCATCAGGGAAACAGGAACTCCCAGGCTGCTGATTCCCTCCTGCACTGCTGCAGAGATGGCCTAGTCCTGGATTAGAAGAAAAAATTGCAAAGTTTAGTATCACAGATTTGCCTTTTGCCGATGAAGTCGCAGGGGTGAGAGTGGATGTTCCAGTGGGAATTGCCAAAAGGGACCCGTCCAGATCTCACTGGGGTTTCAACGCTCTCAGTGAAGCCCTGCCTGTTTCAGGTCACTCCTTCCCACTTTCCCTGACCATGTATTTCATTTTCTGACTGTGAAATATCAGCTGCAAAGCTCAGCCAGGAGATGAGGCCCATGGGGTGGAGAGTGAAGCACTCAAATGCTGGATCTCACAGAGCAAAGAGATTAAACACACATTGACATCTGGAAGTGAAATCCCCACGGGCCATGCAATGTGTTCCCAAAGCTGAAAGAATGCTCAACAAGCCCTGTTTTCATCACCCCTGTCCATCAGCACCCAGCCAACACACTTCACAGGGCCCATGGAGACAAGGTATTATAGAGATCATGCAGCCCAGGGAAGTACAAAAGTGATTTCAAATGTTCTAATCTCATTAATCTGCTTCTTCTCCCTAAAGATGTTCAGAGCTCAGGCCAGATCCTCAGCTGGCAAGTGAAGTAGAAAAGCACTTAAATAAGACCTTATATTTAAGCTCATGTTTGAATTCTATTTACCACAAAGTTCATTTGAAGATAAATTCATGCTAAAATAATATTTTTAAGCAAAAAAGCCCTCACTTGAGCCAGAGCCTTTGCAATATAAACAGAGCTAATCTGTTCTAGATGAAGCTTTTCTGCTTTGGGGCTTCTTTCTCACTCTCCTGAGCCCCTTTCAACCAGCAAAGGGAACAGAATTTGGGGCTTTGGTGCCTTGTCTCAGCAAGCCAATTCTACTTGGATTTTGCATATTCAACTAACTGCTGGAAAAATCCCAGTGAACCAGTTTGTCACCAGGATGTAACACAAGCAAAACAAAAATCGCTATAATAATTAACCTAAATCTGGTGCTCTGGTTTACAGCCCTAAAAGAACTGTTTTCTTGATCCTTTTTCTTTCCCTGCAATTACTTGAGAATTGCAAACGCTGCACTGGTTTAGGGTGTTTCAAGGATTAATACATCCAGGCAAAAATTAATACATCCAGGAAAATCAGGCAGTGTAAACCTGTATGATGTCATCACCCCCAGACACCCCAATTAAAGCTTTAGTATTTTGAAAGTTATTATCACAGGCTCCTAATCTGAGAACCTGAATTTAAATATTCTCCGTAGTGAGAAGATTCTCAACTCCAGGCGTCATTCCCAGTGGGATGGGCAGCTTTCCACACACACACTGCTTTTCCCACCCTCCCAGCTCCGGCTGAATGCTGTGTGCAGGAGGAGGCCAGCTCAGTGTGTGCATGTGCTGGGTCACTGTCAGACACTGATGGTGTGGAGCTAGACCATCCCTGACCGGGCACTTGGCCACTCCTGATGTGGGCACAGCACTGTCCCGACAGTCCCTCTCCCCTCCCAATTGAAAAACCAGCCCAGAGTCTGTGCTGGGGAAGAACCCTGGGCACAGCTGAGGCTGCAGGTCCCGGGAGCTCCCCGGGTTCTGCATTAGTGCCATGATTGCTATTGACAGTGGGAATAGCAGCACCATAATGGGACAGCAGCACCGGGGCCCGGGGAGGCAGAGGGTAAGGAGACATTAATATGTGCAGTCAACTTCCATCTTGCACTCTGCAAGTGTGCTGGTATGAGTGGTTCTGACACCCTGAACATAAACCAGATGGCCCCTTTCTTACGCCATATCATGCAAAGAGAGATTTGAATTAATTCATGTAGAAATCATGACAATTCTGTTGCTGTTGGAACTCAGTATAGCGGACAGGGTGGCAGGAAATTATGCTGAATTTTTAACTTATAAAATACTAGTGACAGATGTCACTGCCTGTTCTCTTTTGTTGTTTCTCATCCTTTCTTCATCCCCTAGTGCCCTTCCTCCCTTCTCCAGAGCTTTACCTCTGGACTGCAGTGCTTAAAAACTGTAATTTAAACACACTTTTGTGCAGAACTTTACCCACCATGTGTAAAGAATGATCCATAAACCCCAGAAGTGTGTGCCTGAACCGCACACATGCTGGGGTAAAGGAGATACCATTTTTCAGCGACCTCTACCTACGGCCCTTTTGAAATCCCATCCCAAATCAATAATGTTTTCCTGGGGATTGAAGAACTGTGCAAGCAGCATCCTGAGCAGGTGAGACTGGGAGGGAGGCAAGAATTTCATCAGGAAAGGTGCAGTGCCCACGGTCCTTTCAGGGTCTCTGCCTGTCAGACACTCCCAGCTCCCGTGCCAGGGATGCATTTGTGTGGATCCTGCCCAGCCAGGTGTGGCAGCACGAGCAGCTCTTGGCCAGGGCACTGCAGAGCCTGAGGTCACTAACCCTGGGCTGAGCACTGCTGTGAGGACACCCCACTGTCCCTGTCCCTGACCTCCTCTCCTCTCTTCACTCAGGTTTCAGTGCAGTCAGCCCCTCCGTTGTGTGGCCACAGGGTCTTTCAGCACCGGAGCCCCGGCCAAGGCGGCAGGAGCGGCGCTGGGGCGGGCGGGGACACCTCCAGGCACACACAAGCACGGAGGGTTCATGCAGCTGGCACAGCCCGGCCCTGCTGACACTCCCTGTCAGCAGCAGGTGTTAAGCCCAAATCGCTCCCGCTTTGAGGATGTCCAGGGCTGTTCCCACCTCCTGCCGGGGCTGGCAGCCCTGCTGGGCTCTGCAGGCACCGCATCTGGGGCACAGTGGAGCAGGAACAGCGTGCTCACATCTCCTCACCTCCTCCCCTTCGGGTTCCTTCCATTTGGGGAACTTTCTCCTCCCCCTTCCCCTCCATCCCCCTCCAAACCTGAATGAACACTTCCTTCAGTAATGGGTTTTTTCCACCTGGTTGAGTTGATGAAAGGTTTATGAGTTGACATTCAGTGCAAGAAGAACAAAGCGAGCGCGGGCTGTGCGTGCGCGGGGGCGGGGACGGGCGCGACAGAGCTGCTGAAAACTTTATTACAAACTGAGAGACACTGGGAGTCATAAATCAGCCGGATGCTCCCTGCAAGGCCCCGGAAAGCTGCCACAGCACAACACAGGAGACTACATGAGGCTGGGCACCAGCAGGCTCCAGTGAGCTGCGCTGGGCTGCTGGGAAGAGGGAGAGGAAGGAGGAGGAGGAGGATGAAACTTGCTGAGCACATATCTCTCACTGATCCCACTTCCCTGTGCCAGAGAGCAATGTCCAGGCTCCCTGCCTCAAATACCAGGAAGGTTTGGTTTGGAAGGGACCTTAAAGCTCATCTTCCACCCCGTGCCAGGGGCAGGGACACCTTCCACAAGCCCAGGTTGCTCCAAGCCCCATCCAGCCTGGCCTGCAAATCTAAGCTCCAAAAGCAACAGCTCCAAAGGAGTTTGCAGAGGCAGGAACTGCTATGTACAGCCCCAGCTCAGGGGGAAAATCAGCTTCAGGCAAGAAGCTGCCCCTTGGACAGCTGCCCACGCCGACCCTCGGTGCCCTGACCTGGTTCCACCCAGGCAGTTCAGGCTTCGCTCTGATTCTGCCTCTCCCCAGGTGAGAGCCGGCAGCTCCTGTTTACCAACACACAGCTGAGCAACAGCTTGCTGTGAGTGTTTAAAAACACCGCACCCAAAACAAACAAACAAAAGGCTTTCAGCTGGTATTTGTTAGGAAACCAGCGTTAACAGGCTCACAGTTATGAAAAGCACCTTTAGCAACATGAGCGAAATGATTTTTACTTTGCATTACAGAGAAGGGGAGAAAGAGCAGAGCTGCCACCAGCTGAGCCTGCAAAACAAACAGGAGGTGCTTTGTCACAGCAGCTCCCAGGGAAAGCTCTGGGGCTGAGGCACGGCACCAACACCATCACATGCTGTCCCCAAAGCAGCCCGCCTGTCCCCAGCTCCATCCCACACCTTCACCAGGTCTGGGCTGCAGTGAAGGGAACGAAAGCACCTTCCCCAAACCCTCCCCTTGCTCCAGGGGAAGCGCACAGCATCCTCCTGATTTTATGTTACGTTGGAAGCACTTCAGGTCCTCCAGTTGTTTCAAGCAGTAGCCTCAGTTCTGCTCTAATTTAGGCGGGTGTTAATTAGCAGTGTCTGCACGGAGGTGAGCAGCTGTGGGGAGCAGGGAGCACTCTCCCTGGCTGTGCCGGGGGATGTGGAGCACAGAACAGGTCCCAGCCAGAGCCACACGGCCCCTGGAGCTCATGCAACCCAACTGCTCTCGGAGCTGCCTCTCCCGAGCGGTCCTGTGTTCTACACAAAGGCAAACACATTTCTATTTTAAACTCTGATCCAAGGCCATTGCCTGCCTTTTGGAGTGCGGATGTCCTGGAAATGTCACTGCAGAGCAGTGTGCTCAAGAGATTAGAGCCAATCCAGCTAGCAAATGACAGAGGACAGTCACAGATGTTACTGTAGCCATGGGGTCAGACACAGTTGCTCAGACTTAACTTGTTGAATTGCATTTTAAAAAAAAAGGAAAAGGGGCAAATGCTGAAAGACTCTGAGCAGCTGTGACTTTGCTCAGGTTTTATCACAGACAAATAAATCTCCTTTTGCCCATAACAATGAGTAGCCATCACAAGCCTTAGAGAAATTACTTTAAATAACTGAATTCCAGGACTAAAATATGCTTAATATTTCCAGTCTTGTTGTATGTGGAACAGTAAAGAGTTAACAGCTGCTGTGCAAGGAATTCCAGGATCAGAGTGATAGATGTGAGACTCAGAGAACCTCTGCTCGAACAGCACCGACAATATTTCCAGAGCAGACTCACACGATGGGATGCTGCCATTTTTATGTGCCTCATTTGAGAGCTGCTGATTTGCAGGTAGTGAGAACTGAGCAGCTTTTACATTTTTACAAAACCAGGTGCTTTTAAGATGTACCTTTAAAATCCAAATGTGTTTTAAATCACTGCTGAGAGTCTTGGCTGGTGCTAATTGTGCTTCTGGGCACTTGCTCTGAGAAGCAGCCTGAGCCCTGGCCTAGATCAGCAGGCAGTGACACGCATCCCTCACGCTAATGGGTCGCTCCTGGCTGTGCTGGGGGAGAGGCACAGGGAAGGGCTGGGCAAAAGTGCCGACATTTCTGAAAAAGCTCAAAATAAAAGTCAGGGATGGCTGCAGCTCCAGCCTAAACACTTGCTGTTAATCATTTGCTCCTTTTCTGGGCTCGCATCTGCTCTGCACTTCTCACCCTGAGCAGTGCTGGTGCTTTGGAAAAGCAAAGTACAGACAAGCTGGACCCTCCCATCAAGCCCTGGATTCATGGGGTTTGTGCAAATCCTGCCCAGGCAGGGGGAACCCAGCACTGGTCAGGGTCTGCAGCTGCCTGAGGAAAGCCAGGCACTGGAAGAGAAACAAATCACCCGGTTATTGAAATTTTTCTAAGCAAAAGTTTGAATCGAGCACAGAGCCAGGCACAGCTCTACCAAGACAAGTAGAGATCTAGAGCTGGGCCCTGGGCTTGTGCTGGCGGTGCCTTCATCCTACCCTGGCTCTGCTTCCATGGATGACTTTGTTCTATGAAATGTTGCTTTTAATTACGAGACCTCCAAGTGCCATTAGTGGTTTAACTGAAGGGAAATTGAGCCATATAAATAGCACCACTTCACTGGTCTCTGTTTATATTAAGCTGGATTTCCCTTTTGATATTTATTGAGGGAGACGTGGATTTGTTTGAAGATTGGGCGCAACTTGTTAAGATTTTACTGTAGGAAGGAATTCAGCCACTGGAATTGCCATGGGCAGCATGGCAAAAGCTCGGGGAGGGAAGGAGCAGGCAGCAGCAGGGCCTGGGCAGGACAGCTGCCATCAAATACTGCAGGAGGGGTGAGCACTCACTAAATTCTGTGTATGCAAAGCAATAAAGGAAGGGCAATAATGTCTCATTGTTCTCCAGGCACCTTTCATCCTGAGGGACGGCAGGCTGTGAGCTGGGGAGTCAGCACTCGGATGAGATTGTGTTTTGTCTTGCAGGAAATACAATTTCAGTCTGAAGCTGGTTAAGAAATCACAGTTTGGAGAATACCATGAAAGCAAAATATTACTGAAAAACTGCATGAAACAGTTACATTTTTAAAAGTCACTTTTTAGATATTCTTAGAAACTTTTTTTATTCCCCATGGAGAGAAAGTCGTATTTTCACTTGAAAATAAAAACAACTAGCTATAGTGAAAGGTGAGGAACACCTTGAATTAAATGACAAGAAACACAAATTCTTTCCATAGTAGGAAGCAGGTTTTGGGCAGCTGCAGGAACAGGGAGAATTCGAACAAGCTGAATGTATCAGCGGCAACCTCGAGCATGAAAAGGGGGAGGCAAATGGTACAAGACACAGCACACAATGCAAAGACAAGGACAATATTGGGCAATTCCCTGATAGAGAATGCCTCAAGCTGATTCAAGGTGGAATCAGTTCTCTGCAGTGACAAAATCCCAGGTCTTAACAGCTTATTGAGATGGGAACTCCAGAGCCAAGTGCCTGATCCCCAACACCTCTTTGGGAAACACCAAGTGCTGTGTTGGTGCTGTGGAGGCTGGAAGTGCAATTGCAGGGAATCTGAATTGCTTCCCACCAGGATTTGGATCAAGGTAAGGAGCCTCAGAACCTCTTGGCTCCCACAGCAACTCGCAGTCCAAAATGTCAAAAGTGCTGAGCAAGGAATTACTGGAGTTTCCCAACACTTGCTCAGAGTTACAGAGCTCTTGTGAGAGCATGAAGGAAGAGCAGCTGGAAGCACCCTGCCCTCAGTGCCAGCACTGCTCTGTTCCACAGGGATGTTTGATTTGGAAATACCTGTGCACCTGCAAGCTTTTACAGAATTCAGCAGGAACTGCACATGCCTGATCCCAGCTCAGGTGGTGTGGATTCAGAAGGACTGGCCCCTCTGGGTTTGGCTCAGGCTCTGCAGCCACCAGCAGAGAACCCTTTCTCTGGAGGGACAGTTGTTTACATGGCAGCCCATCCTCCAGGCAGGGCTGGGGGGAAAGGAGCAGAAAAAAGGGCTAAGATGAGTCCCTACTGTTTGTTGTCCACTCTCACTGGTAATTGGCTTGGCTCCCTCCACAATACGTAATGAAGAGCAAGACTAGATCATTTCTAATCCTCACAAGCAGAGTGAGGTTGCAGCATGAGCTGGGGAGCCAAAAGCTGCAGTTTAATGGAAAACAGCAGCCATTCCCATCCAACGATGCCTGGAGAGCTCAGCCCCGCTCTGCCCAGCCCGCAGGCACCGGGAGCCCCATCCCTCACACTCCCAGGCTGCCCCCTGCTCATGCAGAAAGCTGCAATTACTCACACCTGACAACTCAGCCCCACAAAGCCTGGGAAGTTCAAAGCACTCCCCACCTGGTATTTCCTTTTACAAGCACACAACTACAAAGTGTAACTTGGGAATGTTTTAACCTTTCTTTCCCACACACCCAAGTATTCCTGTTCTTCCCTCCCTCTCACCCCAGCTTTCATTAATTTCATTTGACAGAGATAATTCAGATAAGAGGAAATGAGACAGGGAAGAGCTGTTCAGGATTGGTGCTCCACTGAATTTAAAAGAAACCACACTGAATAAATTGGATCCCTGGAAGATTTTAAGTGCTCAAAACCAAGGTGTCTCCTAAGGTGACATCTGTTCACCAAGGACTGGAATGAGGGAGAACCACTGGGAGCAGCTCAGGCTTTGTTTGCAGAGATTTTGGGAGCTGCTCTGGTGGCACTGCAGGGTTAGAGATGAGCTCTTGGAGATGGCACAGCTGGAACACAAGAGCTTTGTTCTGTCTGGAACCCAGCTGCTGCTCTGCCGCATCTCACATCTCTTCAAGTAAATAAATGAAGGGCCTCCACTTTCCCTGCACACTGCAGGGTGTGTACATGAGTGTTATTTCCCCTATCAGATTCCTGTACAAAAACTGCTGTCAGGCTATTAATAATCTGGAAAAACACCTTGAAACTTGACTCAATGAGGGCACATTGCAAATGGGCTCTAATGGCTTTTATTCCTCATCTCTGTCACCTCAGATCTAATCTGCCATTTTCTCATTTTTTATCCTCTGTGGTCGCCTCAAGAATCCCCCCCAGCAGTTCTTCTCTCAGCACCAGCAGTGCAGGGGGGCTGTGAGGGGTCAGCAGAGGTTTGTGGACAGGGAAATGTCAGGGGTGTCCGGCAGTGTGGGGCAGAGTCTGGGACTCTCGATCCTGACTCTGCCCTCTGGTTTGTGGCCACATCTGCATCTTCCATGGGAACAACCCAGGCCCCACCAGATCTCTGCAGCCTCTGACCCTGTGTTTGAGCTCACAGCCCTCATGCTGAGTCTGGTGTGGAACATTTGCATGAAGAAAACACAGGAATCAAAGGCAGCTGAGATCCTGCTCTGGAAAAAAGGAGAGGACATTGCAGAGCCGTACACGGCACTTGTGAACTGTTAAGAACTTATGGTCAGACTTCTAAACATTCATATACTCCGAAGTTCTTAATTAGATATCACTGCATTTTTTAATTAGGTGGCATTCCTAGGTATCTCATTAACTTTAAAACAATGGGTCTCAGATACCCAGGGGGAAAGGCAGGAGGCAGCTTCTGACAGAAGTTGTTCCGTGTGTGATTCTCAGAGAGAAGCCACAAGTTCTTTTTCCCTCAGCCACCTCACCATCATAATCTGTTTAGGAGTTCCTTCTTTTCTGTTTTATTTGGTTATGCAAACATTAATTTAAGAAATATTTTTCAAGACTCCTGTGGGAATCCAACCCAATTTCCAGAGACAAAGCACGTGCAGAAATGACTAAGATTTCTCTTTGAGGAGGGGAGGAGATTTAAGGCTTTAGACTCAAGGTTTTTTTACCTCTTTCTTCTCCTTTCTTCTAAGTATCTCTTTATTCATCACTTTAATTACCTAATTGTAAATTTCTTTAGGGGGTTACTAAGAAGGAAAATTAGCATCAAAGCTTGGCAGTAAATTCAGGGGCTTTTGGAGCAGGTCCAAGCTGTTTCACCTGTGATTAATTAGATGATTTTTTTTCTTTAAGTGCCAGAGGGCTGCTGAGGTCTTTAAGCAGTTACATGACTGCTGGCAGCTGAGGAATTATGATTGATGCTCTAGGCTGGCATTTAGGACTTCGGCTTCTCTTTCGTGCTTGCCTGGAGAAGGAAGAGCACCAGAGCAGCGCCAGAGGTGGAACAAAGGCTTGGGGCTGGCCACACCAGCCTGAGCTCTGCCGCCGGAGTGAGGGCACTGGGACCATTTCGCTGCTAAATTGCACAGGATTCAGAGGAGAGAAAGGGAGAAAGAAATTCCTCCTACTCAGAATATGTCTTACAGAAGTCACAATATCAAGTTATAGCAAGACTTTGTCTCTTTAAAGCTGTCTTTAAGGAATGGGCTAATCCAAGGATGAAAATAAGAGGAAAACGGGACTAAAGTTTTAACCCCAACCCTGAAACCTGTAAAAAAAGCCTTAAAAATCAATTTCTCTTTTAAAAAAACCCGAATATTCCTTTCTCTGGGCCCCAAAGCGCAAAGAGTAGATCTCATTGTTTTTCGTTTTGTGTTGTTTTAGCAGAAAACCTTACAGAGAACCAAATTCCAGACTGATCTGGCTCCTCCTTCTGGCTGGAAACAAAAATCCTGTTGTGCCACCAAAGGGAAAAAACCCAAACCAAATCAACCCCTCAACCTCTAAGTTCTCCATTAAAGCTTTGGCAGAAGTCACAAATATCAGCCAGCTCTGATCTTATACACACACAACTCCTGCTCGTGTTGGGATGGAGAAGTTGGGGAAACTCGTGGGGAGAGCGAACCCAGGGCTGTGCCTGCACTTTCCCTACTCCAGCTCCATCTCTGTTCTGGGAAAGGGAGATGGTTGAACCCCTGCTGCTGCACAAGAGCCCTGCACACAGAACCAGGAGCAGTGAGGAGGCACCTCCGCATTGCTCAGCCCAGGGAGCTCCCCTCAGGCTCTGCTGCCAGCAGAGCAGCAATCCCAGCACACTGCCCCAGGCCTGACCCTGGCCACGAGAGGGACAGTGGGGAGCAGGACTGGGCTTAGGGAACACCGGGATCAGCTCAGGAGAGTCAGGGAAGGAGATGGACGGGAAGCAGCAAAGAGCTCTTCCCTCAGCAGGAACATGGAGCCCCTTGCCAATTCTGACTGAAGGACCTCCTCTTTTAGGCTCTAATTTAAACCATCAGGTGTTTGGACTTCATCTCAGCAGAGAAAAAGGCTCTTTCAGACAAGAAATGCACCACCTAAGCTCACAGGAGCAAAGACTATTCCTGCTCTGACGCAAGTGTTCAACTTCCTCTGAAACTCAGAAATGCTGCTAGCAACAGAACCCTGCTGACACCAACCATTCCCCCACACTCAGGTGAGCTCTGCAGCCCAGATCACAAAGCACAGACTCTGATGCATGTTGGTTTCTGGATTTCTGGCCAAAACAATTCACAAGCTGCTGAAGATTCGCAGGTGGCAGCTCCAAAGAGCGTTTGCAGGCACCCACACACACACTCTCCCACACCTTTGCTTTTCACAGCTTGTGACAACAGAGATTATTCCTTGCTGGAAGAATGTGGCATTGTTGACATTAAAAAAAAAAGCAAAACAGGCCTTTGCTTTGCTTGAACAGCACAGGCTCTCTTGATCAACTGTCTGAGGTGCCTCAGCTGTACAAAGCATTTAAACCTGTCTAACATCAAAAAGTAAGGTAAGACAAGTCACTTTGATGCTCCAGAGCACATGCCTAACATGATTATTGCAGCATCTTCCTGGTGATAATAGAATTATGCAAAGGAGGCCTTGACCCATTAATGCTTTTACCTTTCTTAGGATTTCTCCGCCACTTCCCTCCTTCCTGAGCAGCAGAACTGCTGGCTCAGGCAGAGCAGCTGAACAAAGGCTGGGAGGGAGAGAAGTCACCTGTGAACAGGTTTTGGTGTTTCTTGTGGTCTTCTTAATACAAAATGCCCTGGTATTGCACAAGATCTGCTTAATGCCACAACACAGAGGTCCAAGCATATGAAGTGTTCTAAAAAAATGCAAGTAATAAGGAATAAAAAGGGATGTTACCCCTTCTGTGCCCTGCTAGGACAGAAGTGCAGCTGAAAATAAAGGAAGGTTCAGATGATGACAACCCAGAAACCCTTTAGAATCTTGGTGTGAGGATCCTTTGCAGTCAGAGACTGCAAACCCTGCTCAGGCTCTTCCACCTTTTCCCTCTCCTGTGTGTTTACAATAACCTGTGCTAAAGCCTGGCCTCAGACACTGTTGCTGAAGCTTGGTTGGCCATAGGGTAAACAGAACCCAGAGCACAAATTCTTATCTAAGTTTGCATATCCAGTGGGTGATTTTGGGCCAAAAAACTCCTACCAGGAGCTGCTCTGACTGCCTTGGCTCAGGCTCAGGTCTGCAAAGGGCTGGCAGGGGGAAAGTAGAACACTTCCTAAGTGTTCTGTTTGCTCCAAGCATGGTTTACTGAATCCTACTTGCAATCTGTCCTGAACTGCAAATGTATGATTCGTTTGTTCCAGGGAGGATGAGTCCAACACATTAACGCTCAGACCTGGATCCAAACTCCAGACTTCCCCAGCACAGACACATTTCCAACTGGAGCTTTTGTCCAAGGTTTTTCTCTTGCTTCTCCCTGAGTTGTTTGAGTAGAACTCCTGGATGCCCCATCCCGACTCAGTTTTCCCTGTTTCAGCTGACAGGGATGCTGTTCCATGCCCTGTGTGCAGTGCTGGGATGCAGCTGGACACCTCCCCCAGCTCGTGCAGAGCTGGAACCAGAACTAGGCCTTTGGCTCTGCCAACCTCTGCTCTTTTCTTTTTCCTTAAGAGGGAAAGTGCCAGCCCAGCTCTGCCCACTCCCCTGGGCAGGAAAGCTTCTGGAGCATCCCCTTGAAACAAAGCCTTTCTTTCCCCCTTTTTATATCTAAACCAGAAAAAAGGACTAAGACCTTATCCTTGAGCTTCAGGAATCTGTTAATTGGCTCCCCAGTAAAATTACAGCGCCTCTGCTGCCTGATAATGATTGTAAATGACAGAGACTATCAGGTTTACCTTGTGATGTCCCTGGGGAGCTTGCAGTTAGTTTAGTCTGAACTCTGCGTCAGCTGTTTGGGTTCCTTTCTTCCCGGCATGTGGTATCTGGACTCAAGCTGCAGCCTTTCAAACCTAATTAGTGTTAGGGAATGAGAGAGAAAAAACACCAAACACCATCACTCTCCTCCCTCAGCTGACGCTATAAAGTGCAGGCAGGGCGTGATTTATGGGACAATTTCAGGGGGATTTTTTGTTTAGTTTTTTTTGTCTAGTTTTTTTTTGTCCTTTCCATGCTTATCAATCCAGTGCCTTCAACTCAAACTGCAAAAACACTGAATTTCAGTGTGCTGGAGTCTCTGGGAAGTTCTGCAGAGAATAGTGAGACTCAACAGAATCACTGTGGTTTGGTCTGTTCTGTGCAGAGCTCAGCAGAAACTCAAGTTTTTGTCCTTCCCCTCACACAGAGAGTGTTCTACTCTCCAAAATATCTGTTGTTGAAGCTTAACAACACTGTTTTCAGTAATAACTCGCGTTACTGTTCAGCCAAGTTCAAACTGCGCCCCCTAAGAAATAAGAACACAATTTATTCATACGTTGCACAAATATTTCCTTGCAGGGCATTTCCTAATCTCTCAGCACTGGCAACAAGGTGAGTCTCACATGTTGTCTTGGTTGGTTCCTGACTCCCACCCCATCCCACGCAGTCGAGCTGTGGTTACAGTGCTGCTTGGAACAATCCAGAACAGCAGTTCCACCAGAGGCACCTCCAAAGCATCTGCAGACCTGGAAAAGGAGCAGCACAAGAGATGGTGCAGTTTCAGTGACTGATTGCACATACAGAATTCACTGGAATGGTTTAATTTTGCTCAGGAATGGGATACACGTATTTCAAATACAGCTAATTAGTCTCTGGAACAGCTGCTGAAAGATGGGACAGATTTTTTGATTGCTCAGAATCTTTAAATCAAGACTAAACGTCTCTCTAGGAAATCTGTAGCTGCACCATCACTGAAATCATGATGTGGGAAGAATCAGTGGGTAGAGTAGGAGAGACAAGAAGGTTTCCTCTGCCAGGAAACTCCCTGAAATCCCACCAGGACTCTTCTATCTGTCCTTGTAGTTGTATTCTTCTGAAAACATCTCTCTATGCCCTTTTCTCTACTATGGTTCAAATTCAGATCTAAGGCACAAAACGGCCTGGAGTGCCTCTCTCTCTGTCTCTTTATTTTTATTTAACTCTAAAATTGTTTCCTATGCCTGCAGTGCATCAAATAACTTCTTTCCCACTCTTCCTCTGAAAGCTATTTTCCCCCATGGAGCCACTTTGTAGAATCTGTCACCTGGATTTGCCTGAGGAAAGGACCCAAACGAGCTCAGGGAAGAATGGTGCAACTAAATCCACGCTGATCCCAAATCCTCTTACCAACATCTGACCATATTGTTGGGCACAAGCCTATAATGCCATTAGAGTAATTCCCAGTCTTTTAAAGTCGGGACCTATAGTCCAGGGTGATGCAGGAGTGATACAGCTGCAGGGGAATCTGCACTTTACATATTTAACAGAAGCGTGCTGAGCTCTTTAACATATCATTGCTGTACTTTTTGACATCAAAAGGATTGCATTTCCATACTTGGATGAATTAATAGGATTTGCATGTCACCCTCATTCTGTACTTTATTTGCTGAGTTACACTGCAGGAATTTGAAAGGTGGGGAAGCTGTGGAGGTGTGCTTGTATATATGAGAGTCCTTGGGAACAACACACAGCTACTAAAGGGTGGGTTTGAAGCCAACTTTAAAAGAGCAGTATTTCTGTAATGTGCCAAGGAGATGTTTCCTTCTCCCCCAGCTAATGTTTGGTTACAGCTCCAGGCAGAGCTTCCTGGGAACACCTCTGCACACAGATTCCAGGCCAAAATCCTGCTCCCATCACCAAACAGCTGCCTAGTCCCACTGACCCCGTGCTGCTAGTAAGCTTTTAGAGCTCGTCCTGCAGAGCTCAGGAATCCACAGCTGGGTCAGGAGGAATTCAGGGCTCATTGGAGTATCTGGACCATAGGATCATGCTCATTGAATTCTTCTCTGCCTATGGAGAGCTCAGGAGTTGTTGAAGGAAGTGGCAGTTCTGCACCAGCCTCCAAGGGAAACATTTTACTCACACTGTGCCACCCAAATTCGTCTGCTAGACTCATTTCAAGCTGATCTAGCACTGCTGCTCCAAGTGTCCTGAGAACTTTCAGCAGATATTCCCAAAGAAAGCTACAGGAGGGGATTCTGGGCTCCTGGAGGCTCCCTCCCTGCCCTGCCCTCCAATTCACACACTTTGTTCCTGATACTGCCATTGGAAGCAATGTGGGATTTCTCCCCATGTTCCCCCGATTTCAGGACTGATCGGACCCAGCCCAGAGTACCACTGTCCTCTGCAGCAGAGCTGAATGCTGATCATACTTAGAGAGACTCAGAATTCTATGCCTGAGTGAAATTTTATCCCTTCAGACAGGTTCTGCTATGTCTTGAGTTCCTTTTGCACTGACAGTGGTGGTCATTAATTACCCGCTGGCTGATTGACATATCAGTGATAAAATATATCAGCAATATAATACCTTCCTAACACTGCAGCCTTCCCAAGAAAGAGTAACTGGACTCGACACCCTTGTCCTGGACAGCTTATCCTTTCTCTTGTGTTTATCCCAGGGCTGTGAAAATGCCACCCAAACACAGTCCCCTGGGACAGGAACAGGGGCACAGCGGGGAATGGGAGAAGGGGAGGAGATAATGCCAGCTGAGGGGCTGAGCTGCTCTTCCACTGCCCAAATCTTGGCTGAGTTCAAGCAGGGTGTGACCCCACGTGCCACCACTACCAGCATCAGTCAGTCCTGACAGTGGCACTGCCAAGTGCCCTCTGTTCCTGCAGGTTTGGTTTACGATATCAGACCAGAATTCATTTACCCATTTTGAAAAAGAGAATAAAAATTTTATTTTTGCACTCATTTTCCCGACTTAACAGAAATGCAATTGCTTCTTCTATTGGCTCAACCTGTGGTCACAGAGCCCCTTCCACACATGTGACAGGGACCATTAGTGGCTGTTCACCTCACTGTCACTGGCTGAGGAGCCTTGTAGAATTTCCCCTGCTGTCAAAGTGATTCCTCTCCACTTTCTCTCTGATTTTCAGGGAGCTGCAGAAGTTCCTGCAGGCAGAAGGGCTCTGCTGGGCTGCTGGCTGAGCTGGATGAGTGCTGATGAACAACACTGGCACTGCAGGAGAACCAAGAGGAATGGAGAGCAGGCGCCTAGAACCTCACACTGAAAAACAGAAAGTGAGCATAAGTAACTCCCTGAACGACTGATTTCTGCTGTCGCCCAAGGGTCAGGAAGCATTTGAGTGCATCATTTTTAAAGATGACTGACAGTAACCAGGATCACACTCCATTAATGTGTGCTATTGTCTCACAGTGCTGGACCTACCCTTCAGCCCTGCATTCCCAAAAGAGATATTCACTGACCTGGATCTGAGCTCTGGCCCTACCTCTGGAATACATCACAGGGACTCTGAGAAACCTGGACAGGCTGCAGGGAAATGCCTGGGCTGCAGGAACAGCCAAGGGGCCACTTCCCTGCTCCCACCATTCCCTGCATAATATCTGCATCATTCTATTTCCTTAGAGATCACTTTGCTGCTTCTCTACAGCTCCCTGACTCCTCAGGGCAAAGGTTTCTTGGATTCTAACCCACTGTTTACGAGAAAACATCATTTATGACCTACCTCTGAGCCCAGTGATCATCTCACAAGCTCAAAAACTGACACGTGGAGCTGCGCTCAGCTGAGTAGGGTCCATGCTGAGCTTCGCAATTAATGGTCCTGCACGAGCCTGATTAATTGTGAAACGCCTACCAACCTCCATGAGGGAGGACTGCAGGGAAAGTAAAAAGGGTCTGATTTTCTCCTCTGGCCAGGTTAGAGCAGCAGCAGAGCCAATACAGCCCTGTCTTGGGGCTGAGGTGTGTCAGACTTTGCTCATCCCTTGGGGCTGGAAATGAGAGACAGCCAGGTACAGGCACAGCTCTGCCCCTCTCAGCTTGTTCCTACGAGTGGGTACAGCACCAAGCATATGTCCTGGTTAAGGCCTACCAGAGGGTCTTACGGAAAGCTCATTCAATCACAGGAAAGGTACAGCTGTATTTGTTTAAGAAGTTGGTGCACCCAGGTTAGAAATACCTAGCACTACTTTGATTCCCAGCCCATCCCTGTAAATCGGAACATGTTTCTGTGTTGCTCAGGACTGCAGCAGGGTAGGCATCCATGTGCTGAGGACTAGCCTGGATTTGTTATCTTGTCAGAGAGCTAACATGACAGAAATACAAGCCATATCAACAGACTGCAGATGTTTTCGCTCTGCTGACACACCACATCATGGAAGAAGCTCACAGGGCTGCACTCCAAGCCTAGAGAAGTCATCTGGACTGCTCAAGATGTGCTCAGAGTGGCTGAAAATATGTCTGAGGATGCAAGCTGGGCACTTAGACTCTCATCGCACTTCCAAAAATCTGCAGGGAAAGTAAAGCAGGGGATATCAAGCAGAGCTGAGACCTCACCTGGACACAGCTCCCTATGATGGGGCCTTGTACTCCCATGGAAATGGGAAAACCAGGCCAGGACTGTGCTGGATAAACTCCCTTAGAGGTGTGGAAGGACAGCACAAAAGACGCAGCAATGGGATTAAACCCAGAAGACATGGGATGCAGAGTAGTAGAAAAACCACAATGATATCAAGACCCCCTGAAAAAGATGCCCAGGAATTTGGAGGTACACACAGACTACACAACATCCCAATCTCTACTAACGCAGAAGGTGCCCAGGGCATGGCAGCAG
>VZRL01005845.1:480574-554639 GCA_013397895.1 Origma solitaria | reverse complement strand
ATTTTGGAAATCACAAGAGAAAGTGAAAATGGGGTTACTGAGAATCAAGTGAGACCCGAAAAGGAGTTAAGAAAAAGGGGGAAATTTGGTGTTGAATTTCAAACTAGCAAATGGCATGGCGTGATCTGAAGTGCAGAGAAGTGGAGCAAAGCTTTCTGACTTGATACTCACTGGAATCGCAAGATTTCATTTCCTTTCATGAAATGAAATTCTTCATTNTTTTTCCTTTTGTTTTTAAGCTGTTCCCTTCCTGACTTCCTTCTCACGTCTTGCCTTTTTCCTTTTTATTCTGATTTCAGTAGTTCAATCCCTAGAATTTGGGAAACTTTCCTGTTTTTTCACTCCCCCTCATTTCATCCCAATGCATTGCCTTTCATATGCTCCATTTCCATCTNTCTGAAGTGCAGAGAAGTGGAGCAAAGCTTTCTGACTTGATACTCACTGGAATCGCAAGATTTCATTTCCTTTCATGAAATGAAATTCTTCATTTCATTTCATGAAAGGTAATGAAAACTTGCACTTTCTTTGAGAATTTTTTTGGCAAGCTTTGGTCCTGTTCTCTGTGCTTCAGCTCGTGCAATCTCATTTTCTTCTTTCGACTTCAGTGCCTAATTTTTCCTTTTGTTTTTAAGCTGTTCCCTTCCTGACTTCCTTCTCACGTCTTGCCTTTTTCCTTTTTATTCTGATTTCAGTAGTTCAATCCCTAGAATTTGGGAAACTTTCCTGTTTTTTCACTCCCCCTCATTTCATCCCAATGCATTGCCTTTCATATGCTCCATTTCCATCTTCTGCCGTTTTTTCCGCTCGTCTTTCCTTTCGTCATATCAACTTCCCCAAGGGCCTGTTACCCTTCTTCTCTGAATTTGGGATTTCATTTCCTGTCATGAAATGAAATGCAGAATTTCATTTAATGAGATTCTTGATTACATGAGTTCTTCTCTGAGTTCGCCATTTTATTTCCTTTCATGAAATGAAAGAAAATCGTACCATGTGATTTCTGCAAGGATCAGGTTCTCAAACTTTGCTGCCGTTCTCCGCACTTCAGCTCATGCCATGCCATGCCTTTTGCTTTTTTCAACATCNCTGTTCCCTTCCTGACTTCCTTCTCACGTCTTGCCTTTTTCCTTTTTATTCTGATTTCAGTAGTTCAATCCCTAGAATTTGGGAAACTTTCCTGTTTTTTCACTCCCCCTCATTTCATCCCAATGCATTGCCTTTCATATGCTCCATTTCCATCTTCTGCCGTTTTTTCCGCTCGTCTTTCCTTTCGTCATATCAACTTCCCCAAGGGCCTGTTACCCTTCTTCTCTGAATTTGGGATTTCATTTCCTGTCATGAAATGAAATGCAGAATTTCATTTAATGAGATTCTTGATTACATGAGTTCTTCTCTGAGTTCGCCATTTTATTTCCTTTCATGAAATGAAAGAAAATCGTACCATGTGATTTCTGCAAGGATCAGGTTCTCAAACTTTGCTGCCGTTCTCCGCACTTCAGCTCATGCCATGCCATGCCTTTTGCTTTTTTCAACATCGGTGCAAAATTTTCCCCTTTTTTTAAGCTATTCCCTTCCTGACTTTCTTCTTGTGTATCGCCTTTTTCCTTTCTCTTCAGATTTCAGATATTTGGATCCTAGAATCTGTTCTACTTGCCAGTTTTCTCTCTGCCCCTGCTTTCATCACAATGCATTTCCTTACAGTCGCTGTATTTCCAAATTCTGCTGGTTTTTTCCACTCACCTTTTCTTTGATCATATCCTCTCTCCCAAGTGCTTGTTACACTTCTCTGAATTTGGAATTTCATTTCCTTTCATGAAATGAAATTCTTAATTTCATTTCATGAAAGGTAATGAAATCTTGCGATTTCAGTGAGGACCAATTTGGCCAGCTTTGGTACCGTTCTCTGCACTTCTGCTCATTCCATGCCATTTGCTTTTTTCAACTTTGGCGCCTAATTTTCCCCTTTTTCTTAAGCCTTTCCATTTCTCATTTCTTCTCTCCTCTCTCCTTTTCTCTTTCTTTCCCCATTTCAAAAATTCCGCCTCTCAAATCTGGGCAACTTGCTCTTTTTATCACTGCCCCTCATTTCATCCCGATGCATATTGTTGTATCTGCTCCATTTCCAAATTCTGCCGTTTTTCTCGCTCGCCTTTAATTTGGTCATTTGTCCTGCCCCAAGGGCTTGTTACACTTCTTCTCTGAATTTGGGATTTCATTTCATTTCCTTTCTTGAAATGAAAGGAAATGAAATCTTGCGATTTTAGTGAGGATGAATTTGGCAAGCTTTGGTTCTGTTCTCTCCACTACAGTTCATGCCATGCCTTTTGATTGTTTCAGCTTTTGTACCAAATTTTCCTTTATTTTTTAAGCCCTTCCTTTCCTTACTTTCTTCTCTCCTCTCATCTCTCCCTTTCCCTTTCTTGCCCCTTTTCAAAAATTCGACCCCTCGAGTCTGGGCAGCTCGCTGGTTTTCTCACTCCCCCTCATTTCCTCCCAATACATTGTCTTGTTCCGACCTTTTGCGAAAGTCCGGTTTTATGCCACTCCTCTTTTATTTTTTCATATCTCCTTTGCGAAGTGCTTGTTACACTTCTTCTCTGAATTTGGGATTTCATTTCCTTTCATTTTGTAAATACAATTTTCCCCCTGGAATATCAAGCAAGGCAGTTTCATGGCATGATCTTAATTCAGAGTTCTCTACTGTAGCTTACCTTATTGATTCTCATTATAATCTCAGTTTTTCATTTCCTTTCATGAATGGGACGATTTTCCTTTTGCAAAGGAATTGAAATCATTGTTTCAGTGAAGAATTATAGCAAGCACTGGGGAGAGGACATCTGATTAAAAAAAATGGTTAATCCTCCCATTCTGGGATATTATAAGTGGAGTGAGTACTATGGAATTTTTTGAGATGAACTGAGGGGCACTGCAAAGATTGAATTTTCCCCAAATTTGATTTTGGAATCTGACAATTTTATTGAGGATGAATTCAGGAGGCTTTGGTCCTGTTCCCTGCCCTTCTGATCGTTGTATTCTATTCTCTTTTTTTTTTTTTCTGTGGTGCTCAATTTTGCCCTCCATGATTTTATCCTTTCTTTTCCTCCTGGGATTCTATTGTGGGCTGGACTGGAACTCTACACTGTCTTCTATGCTGTGCTTTTGCTCTGACCTCATATGCAACTAGAATTGTAACATTCTGGTTTTTTCGTAGCTGAATTTCCCTTTCCTTCTCTCCAATGTTCCCTTATTTTCTTTACTGTTACAATTTTTAATAAACATGTTCTTTCTACTTCGTGTTAAATTCTCCACTTAATACTGTTTTCAAAATGTGCTTTGAATGTGTGCTAAAAATAAAGTAGCGTACAAACAAGTTAATAATGCCAGAATTATTGGCTTATTGTAGCATTATTTTCAAACTTGATGGAAAAATGAAACAATACAAATAAACATCAGTCTGAGTTGTTTGCTCTCCAGATTATATTCCCATTTGTCTCGTATTCTGGCCATTTCAGATTGGAATTTGTCATGTTTTTATTTTATGAAAACCCAAATTAAAAATTAAAGCAATAGCCAGGATTAATTTATGGCTTGACCTGATGGGACGACACAACTATACTTCATATTCTGCCCATGCCAGGAGAGCATGGCCAAATCTTGCATTCTGTTTGCCTATGCTGTCAGCCAACTACTGTACTCCATCTTTGATAAATGACTTCATTCTTCTACCTCTCCCTTCTTTAATTTTGTATGCATTTCTTTCTTTTTTTCCTATGAAGTTGTATCACAGACCTTCCTCCCAATCCAAAATTTACCATTGGCTTTAGAAGTTCCTTAAATCCTCTTAACAAGGTAAATCTTATCTCATCTTGTGAAACTATGCATTTCTTAAATTGCTGTGACTTAAAAAAAAAAAAATAATTGGAAGGGATTTTTGTTGCCTGTAATACATTCATTTTGGCCCACCTGCATTGTAATCTCTTTGTAAATATTTCTCTTTTACCAAAAGCAGTGTCTCTCAGGAGACACTGGGAGCTTTAGTCTCTTACTTATGAGTTTTCCTTCACTGTCATCTCAAATGTCATTTCTGAAACATTTATCACAAGACATTGTCATTGGACAAACAAAGGGGATGCATGATAGCGGCTCAGATATACAGAGCCTCTTTGCTTCAATGACAGGTTCTGCTGTTGGCTATTTGAGATAACAGAAAGTTCAGATCTGTCAATAGATGTGGAGGTAAGGACACGGGAATGGCACTGCACACGCTTGGTGGGGACAAGAGAGCTGTCCCTGTGGAGTAGGTGCAGATTGCAGCAAAGACAGCGTTCCCTGGGAAATGATAACATTTGCTGAAAGGGCAAGGGAGGGATCTGCCCATAGAACTTGCACATTGTTAGATGTGCTCCAATACAGTTCATGCATGATAACCATTGTGCAGCTTGTTTTCAAGAGAAGCAGTCTGCTTTCTTTACAGGCTTTGTAAAACTTTTTAATGGTATTTTTCCCATTTGTGCCTGGGTTTGTTTGTTTGGTTGGTTTTTGGTTTTTTTTTTAAATAGTGAAATTTTCTTGTCAATGTAACTGTGAACTTTAAAGGTAAAAATTGTTTTTTGCTTCGGTATTGCACTTGCTTTTATCCAGTAGATCTTTCCTGCAAAAAAAAGACTAGCAAAGAGTGAATGGGGGAGGGAATGGGCTTTTCTTCCAAAACAAATACAAGAATAAGTCAGTTTGGGGAGGCTTTCAAAGACACTGACAGACATTGAGAGGCATAAATAATTCCCCCATGCCTCATTCCCACAGTAATGAAAGGAAGTTAAGTCTCTACACCTGAAGGATCTGTCTTGATTTTCATTGAAAGCTGAACTCCAAAGTCACGCAGTCAGTGTTACTTTTTGCAGCTTTTAGAAGGATCTTAAGCATGCAAAATTTAACATACAGGGAGTCGCTGTCTCATCTTAAAGCACTACATAGGCTGGACATATGACAAAGAGCAAAAAGTGGCAAAGCAGAAATGATGGAATAAGAATGTACCACAATGCAAGAAGACAACATATTTAGCTTAATTTGAGAGCATGGTCATCATCACAAAGTCCTGAGGTGTTACTTTCGTTTGGTACGAGCTGCATTGCCATTTATCCCATAGATTGATACTTTTCCTTTCTTACACACAAAAGTACTGTTTACTTATAGAAGAAAAGAAAGAGAATACTAAATGATGAAAAGATAGAGAATCTGAACTGAATACAGTTGGAAATTAGGAGTCATTAGTTCAGTCTTTTTGTCTAATGCTGTTTTTGTGTGGTTTTGAAACAAATTTTCAAGCCAAAATAATGATACATGGAAGTACCCTTGAGCTAAAGCCTTTAAAATCAGAGAACTCTTTCCTCTCCTTTGATGTCTAGACGATTCTTACATGCAGTTACGTTAGAAATGATGTCTTATCTGCGGTATCACCTTATAGAAGTCTGCCATTTGGGTTAAAAATTTCAGGCTCATAAGTGTCCTTTAAGAGCTGAAGTTTTGAAAATTGCTAATGGAATATTTCTCACAGATCACATAACACATTTTAGGAACTTGCACCTTCAATGAATAGTTTATGAGTTGCCTTGAGCTTCTTGGATGAAAAAATGCTGTAGAATGCTTTTGTACTGATTATTTTGATAATAAACCAAGTGAGAACAGAAACATTTTCTTTCTGTAGGATATTTTTACCATTCTGTCCTGTCAATGTGTCTTTATTTCTTACCTCCTTTGGAAGTTTTTTTCTTCCTCTCCTGTGTACTATATTAAATTAAGAGTTTAAGCTGTGGGAATAATAGAGCCCTTGTAAGCTCTGTCTGCGCTCACCATTCATTATTTATCCAGGGGCCAGGTACAGTGGAAGCAGGCACAAAGCTAGATGCTCTTGGACTAACTTTGATGCAGACAGTTCATTGTCTGAGAGAAAAAGCATTTAAGCCTCAATGTTCTCACTTCCATGATTTTCAACACTACCTCTATCCCCTCCTCCTTTCTCTTTTATTAAATGCTTTACTCCAATGTCCTTTTGACTGCAGTAGCTGGCACTGTCTGCAAAATCCAGTACAATGATACTATTCATCCTGGCTGTGCCATTTATAGATTCCATAGCATGCTCCATCCCTATGGTAAGGATCATTCCGCCTCATCACTTTCCTTCTTTTGAGTCAGTGATTGCTGAAGCAAAGGCCAGTATTTGGAATCTGATTAGTACATTTGAGATCTGAAAAGCTGAAATCGAAGAGAGCAGGGTTGGGAGCTTGAGTACATGCACGCGCTGAGGGTATAATGAGGCACAGAGTGTCTCACAACACTGATGTGGTCACGCTTCAGTGGAGATAGTGCCAGATGCACTGTTCATCAGCACACCCGGCCCGACTATCCACTGAGCAGCATCAGTGTCCTCTGCAGGGGTGCTGCTCTCCTGCCTTCCAGCTGGTAAAGTACCACAGAGTTGACAGGAAGAGTAGTGAGAGGACTCCAAGGAAAATATTTTTACTGATAAAGTGAACTCCAAAATGAACACGTTAATATCCGTTGATCTCTTAACCAAAGCTGTCTCATTTCTGGTGTTCCCATGTGTGGGAGGGCGCCCCCGGCAGACCGCCCCTTCCCGGGAGCAGTCAGAGACTGACAGCCTGGGGAGGCGGGACACCCGAGTGTGAAGCCGCCCCCGAGAGGGTTCTTGGGGAGTGGCCCCGCCCTGGCCCCGCCTTGCCGTCTGGCTGCCTCCCTGCCTGTCAGGGCCTTGGGGTGTAACCGGGGCGTGGCGTCTCTCCTCTCCCCTCCCTGTTGTCTGGAAGGTTCTGTTGTTCTGTAAGTGTTATTGGTTTCCTGAGTTGTATGTTATGTTAATCCCGCCTAAGTACCGTTATTATTGGTTGCTGATATGTTGTACACTCCCCCTTGCTTTGCTGTGATTGGTTGTACCCTTCCCTTTATAACCTGCTCCACACCCAGTGTCGCGGCTCGCTCTTGCTGCCCCTGCGTGCTGCTTTTGCTGCTTTCCCTGTGCTTCCCTCTCCCCCTTCTGTGCCTGTACCCTGCTCCTCCTCCCCCCAAAAAACCTGACTCCCCAGCAACGAGCTGGCTTCCAGCCTCTTTATTCTCGACGCCACCTACAAGCCGACCGTGGACTTTAGCCTTCGGACGCCCTGAGATCTGCTGCCCAGAGAAGGGACTTTGTAGCCGTGAGGATCTGCCTGCCGGGCCAGACACCCGGATGACTACACCCATGCCATGTAGTTTTGCTTCTTGCAAGTTTTAATGTTTTATGAAGTTTCTAGAGGCATGAAATTCACTCTTGGGTATGGTGTTAAATAACTGTTTTCGGTTTTCTTTCTAATTTTTTCTTTACTGTGTAAAAATTATATTTTGAGATTTCTTGAAAGTCTGGTCTTGGTTTTAATTGTTTGTTTGTTTGTCTGTCTGTTGAAAAAGGGGAGGAGTGGTGCAGAGGGGAGATATATCTGTTTAAATCTATTCCTCTTTTATTATATCAGGACCTAAGTATGTTTTGTGGTAACCCTTAGGAAACCCAAACAGTGGGATACATTCAAACACCACACTGCAAATTTAATTCACAAAACAAATACACACTAAATTACACCATTAAATATGCCAGACAAAAAGTTGCTGGGAGTCTCTCCATAAACTTTCGGTTTATTTGTATTTTTGAGCTCTGCTTACTATCATTTTGTCTATTCTTTTACTCAAAGTTAGTCATTGCTTAACCATCAATGCTGTCTTCATAGAAATACTCAGTTTATTATTGATCATTTAAGTAATTTTCAGATGTACTCAGGGCCAGATTATGGATGGCTACCCCTAGTGCTACCTCATAGACCTACCATTGAAATGGAACAATTTTTGCTACAAAAATTACTGCTTCTTCCAAGGGCATAATCTGATTTTTAGATCACATTTTTTGAGAGCAGAAGCTAGATTTTTGTAGGTAACTTTATTGTCAGTAAACGAACCAAGGCTTAAGAACCTTTTTGGGGACTCCAACTTCTATATTTACTTTAAAATTATCTTCCCTGACATTTAGCTATTACCCTTTTTTCACCTAATAATAAGTAGAAGAATCTTTACAGTTTCAAGTATCAAATTAGTTAATCCAAAACAAACTCAGCCAAACCTTGAATCCTTTCAAGAAGGCCACTCTAAAGTATTCTAAGTCTCTAGACAAGTTAATTTTTCATGTACTAAAAGTCTGTCAGACCAATGGTATGAAATGTCTAATGATGTCTGCTTGATAAATGTGGTGGAAACTCCAGTATTCTGCGCGATATCCAGTTAAAAATGTCTTTGTTCTTCGTCCGTAACCCAGCTTGAATTCTGACATTTCTGGGGAGGCTTGGCAGGCACGCTGGTTTTCCCTGGGGTAGACTTAATTTTCTTCACAGTACAAGTGAGGGGCTATGCTTTGGACTTGTGCTTCAAACAGGTTTCGGAGCATGGAGATGGTTTCCTTACTGCTGAGCAGTGCTTACACAGAATCAAGGCCTTTCTTGTCTCTGACTTTTACTCTTCCATGTCTGTCCCTCATCCCATCGAGGGGGAAGTGAGAGAATGTCTGCAGGGTCTTGGCAGGTCGTTGGTGTTGAACAATGATAGTGGGGGAGCTCCAAGCATAGGACATTAGAGGTATCCACTTTAAGGTATCAATGGATGGATGAAAGCTTAACATGAAATGAAGGGACAAGCTTGGGGATTCAGAATAAAAAGTAAAACCTCTTAAAAAAGGGTGTCAAATATTTTGGCTCCACTACTCTGCATACATAAAAAAATAATCTGAGTATCAAACAAGATTCTGTATCTATAGAATCAAGAGAAAAAGGATGACCAGACTATCAACACAAGAGAAAACAGCTAAGCAGTATTATTTACACTAAGATTCGGATGCCCTGCAATGACCTGAATGTGTTAAAATAAATACTTTTTTAATATTTATTTGCTAAAATGCATTTCAGTCTCACAGTAAGGAAAAACCCCACACTAATATGCAATCATTTTGGCAGCTAGCTGAGTGTGTTATAATGGATTGACTTGACATTTGTGCACATATAACATATTTATGAAATAGAAAACAGTCTTTTTTTCCCCTGTGATTAGGAGAGAAATCCTTGAAAGGAAAAATACTGAGTAGTTTGCCCATGAAAGACTCGGAAATTTCATCATTCAGAAATGGTTCATATTTTGATTTAATACACATATAACACCTCTTACTTTAAATCTTGCCCCCTTTACACAAAATTGATATTTTTGATATTATCTCTTTAAAACAGGTAAACCATGCAGTGAAGCTTTACCAGTTCAATTTAACAAAGAATTTGAAATATGAAAGTGTATTTAGAATCAAATTTACTGTCTTACTGTAACTAGAACATACCTTTTGAACTACTTATATCTCATTTAGGTGACTGGCAAATAAAAAGTATAAGAAGTTTTGGCATCTGTGCACTGATGAACAGGTTGTACATTTGAAAGCATGAGAAAAGAGCCTGATTAATCCAAACCTAAATTTGTCACTGTTGAGATGGAGTTAAACAGTGTTTGCATCATAAGCTTTTTTATTATGACAGCTTTATTTCCAGCACTTAACTCATTATGTCAATCCATGTCTTCAAAATCTATTTTGGGACCTGAAGAGGTAATAGAACTTCAATGTCCTGCAAAGGAGTAATTTTCACTGGGAGAAAGTTTGGCTTAAGTCATGATGTTTGGCTCTACAAGTATACTATTATAATTCAGTTTTATCACAAAGGGGAATCCTTCTGAAATTACTCCTTTTGAAATGCAGATTGTCAGATTTAATCTCTAATGTAATAGCTCCTTAATGCTAACTCTCAGGAAAAAACAAAAAAGCTGAATGATTCAGGTACTAAGTTTTTCAAAACCCAGAAAAGTCCTTAAAATAATTGTTGCTTGATTGATGGAACAGGAGATGGCTAGTATGTAATACATACTTTAACTGTTCTTTTCATGCAAAAAGCACCTTTACCATAAAGGATGCTAAATAAAAACACTTCAAAAGGCCAACAGTTCCTTCTATTTAAAAGGAAAACATCAGCGTTTCTATTATTTGTGCTCACAAGCTTTCTACTCCCTTTTATATTTTCTTTAGGTACAAATGTTGTTTTTCAGCAGAGTTGTTCAGCAGACCCAGGGGAGACAAATGTCAGTTTTCCAGATGGCAAACTGCCAGCTTGTTGATGCCAGGCTGAAAGGCACTGAGGGAATTCACTCTTGTAGAAGCAAAAGAACACCACTTCCTAACACACCTCATGTACATACCCGCTCCTCAACAGCTGATGCAGCAGCCAGAAAAGCGTCAGCAGCCCTCCTCAAATGGTTGTTTGGATAGTGTCAGGTTTCTACATGCCCCCAACATCAGTTTAAAGTTTTTGATAACTTACCAAAAGAAGCATCCATCTTTTGGGAAGCAGGAATTAAAGCCTAAAACCTATCCCTATCAAAATGAGTTATTTTCACCTTTGAATGAACCACTTTTTGTTTCATAAAATTCTATCAAAAGTTATTAGGTCAGAGGTCTATTTAATAATGTTATGCACTTTATGCCTCTAGAGACCAAAAGGTACTGTGCAAACATAAAATCTTGAGTGAAAAATTACTTACCTATCATTATTAATAAGTTCTAGTACAGTATCTTTATTAAGATTGCAAGTTATTAGAGTACCATTGGGGAGAGCCTGGTCTGAAAAACACACCGTGTCACATCATTAGGTATTCTAATGTAAATTTAAAATGCTGGGATATGTCTGATCTATTATTTCAGATATGGAATACAAAGATCTCGCAATTCAATATAATATGATATTTTGATGACTTTCTAATTTAAGAAAACAATTTTTTTAGAAACATATAAATAATGTGTTTTGTGTAAAGAACAAATAATTTTGATTTTAACAAATCTGACAAATTTAACTCAATACTTTCTGTGGAAAGCCCAGATCTGTATGTGCTAATGTCCTTTGTCATAGCAAGTAAACACGTTCTTTTTTTGACTGGGTGGGGTCTGTCAAAGGCTAAAACAGCTTCAGAGATAAAAATTTAACAGAGATTATACAGTTGCTTCTTGCACCATTTACCTGCCCTTCTAATTCTAAGTGCATGGAGAAGTCTTAAAAACACCTCAAAATGCCTTGACATCTATCTTACACTGTCAGAGTTTCCTGTCCAAGAAGGACAGGATTCATAGAGGGCAGCCAAGTCTCCTTTGATCCTTCCTTTACTTTCCTACAAACAGAAGATATTAAGCATGGAGCTGATTTCAGCACTGCTAGCTTGAAGTCTATTTTGAATATATTTAGAGAAGTACAATGTATTTTGTCTTTCAGCAAAAAAATCCTGGAGAAAGTACAGAAACAACACTTGGAGAGAGGCATGAGCCAGTGATGGATGCAAGTGGCTGGCACAATACAACTGACCTCTTCAGTAACTCTGTTCCCAGCCAGTTCCTATCAGATCTCTTTTAATGTGTGCAAAGAGGTTTATCCAAGACCTATTTGCATAGCACTGAAAAATGTTCTACTGCATTGTCTCTTATTTTTAATTTTAATCCATGTAATATCAGAAAGATGTGAAATTGAACAACATAAGGAGGTTTTAATGAAAAGAAAGTAAAATGTAAAATGTAAAAGTTTCATTACAGCAAGTAAAGAAATTAGAAAAAAATTGCACCATATATTCAAACTTGTGAATTCCTCGAAAACTTATTTATCTGTAAAGATGCAATAACGACATTTTTACTTCAGCCTACTTATTTATTTAACTAATTATTTTATAATTTAGTTGCAAATAAAAACTCCAAATGAAACAATAATTTCTTCCATACAAAATTAATTTTGAAGTGGACATAGTTGAGATGCCAGCAAAAAATTCATAGCATGATACTGTGTTAATGTGTATTTGCATGTGACTGCAATTACTAGTCTGTATTCAGAAACGACTGTTTACACATACATTTGTTTGTGTTTGTTCATGCATAAGGTTCATTGCAGGTGCTCCAGCTGTAATTACAATTCGATCTTCCTTTGTCATACAGGGCCTATTCAGAATGGTTTCATTACCCTATCATCCAGTAATGGTCATTTGAAACTTCTTTTGGTTCTATCCAACCAACATGTCCAAAAAATAGAACAATGTTGTTATTTAAAATCAACTTTAATAGCATTTCTGATTTAATAAAGGCAAAAAAAAAGTTTTTTAAAAAATTCATATCTATTTGGCAGAACAGTTTTGAATTGTTTCGAAAAGTGGTAACATTTTGACTAGGCATACTTGAAAAACTCAGCTTAATTTTGTCATTTCTGTTGAGCACATCCTATACAGGTACAATGTCACTTCTGTTGGTTTGTTCTATAGGTAATCAACTGCATTATGTAACATTAAAATGTACTGTTCATGGTTTTTTGCCATCAAATGATTAATTATTTATTTCTAACAGATAGATGACCAGCTGAAATGAATACTAGAACAAAAACTTTCATTATTTAATCAAGGAGGGAATAAAATACATACTTGTTACCTAATTTGCTTGCTTGCTATTTTGCTGCAAGAAGGCTCCGCTGTTTCAAGCTGTTTCTTGAGATGTAAAGGTGCTCTTTCATAAACTATAGAATCATTTTTATCAACCCTTTCTAGGTTGTTAGAGCATGCTAACAACTGCAATTTCAGAAAGCTCTCAGTACTGCTTTGGTCAAGGTGAGTAGCATCTATCACACTTTTGTTCCCTTCATCCACTGGAGAAGTGTTTTGCTATGTACTTTACAAATGCATGCACTGCACACCACTTTTGAAAATTAATTTGCAGCTTCCTTATGATATAATTTCAATGTCAATTGAAGACATAATGTCACAGATACGACCTTCCTCTCAGACTGAAGTAAGATGACACAGTAACAGTTGGTAGCCTGGGAAAGGTGAGACAAATTTATTTGAAAGAGCAGGAATAGATCACTTGGTAATGAAACATGGACAACAGCCCTGCACTGGTACTTGAACCTCTTTGCACCTCTTTGCAACTTATTTTACTAGAACTCAATGAATATGGAAATATTCTTCATGATTTGTAAAAATTTTCTTTTTCTCAAGACTTTTCAGTAACTGCAGGTAGAATTAAATTACCACATTAAAATATTTAGTACTTATTATGCTTTTCTTACTTATTTTAAATGCGAAGGGCAAAAGGTCAAAAAACTCTAGAACACCAGGAGATCAGAACTGCTGCCAGGTTATAGTTTCCTTTTCTGTATAGTTTTATTTTTCTTTAATTATTATTCTGTCATTCTTGTAAGATCACCTTTTCTGGTCTAACCTGCTTCTTGCTAGAATTGGAGAAGGCCCAATTCACAGGTCAATGTTGCCTCAACTGCTCAAAGTATCTTATTCTCTGTGGTAATCACTTAATGGATATTAAAATCCAGGCCAGAATTTGATGGCTCCCAAGAGTATTGTGTTCCTCAGTACAAGTAAAATCCCAGAAAACGAAACTTTTGCATTTGAATGTAGGTTGAAAGCTCAAATGTAACTTCCCAAATTACTGCCAGAAATATAAGGATGCACTGCACTCTGGGATCGTAACCCTGACTTCAACATGCTGGCAAAGTTAGTTCTCAGTATTTTTCGGGATTTTTACAAAGGTCTGCTGAATCCAGCACAATTAAGATTCATGTTAGTTTTTTCTGCAAATTCCCCTGCTAACAGTATTTGAAGGACCTCTAATAGATATTCTCTGCCAAATGCTATTATGCAGTATTTGAAGCCTTGTCTAAGTCTACAAGTACTGCACAAGTGAGGAATAGTGTGGAGCTATACAATGCTCTTGGTCTTTCCCTGGCCTCTTCATCCTCCCACAAGGGGAGGAGCAGGGAGAGAAAATCCTTCACAGTCGTTTGTCAGCTTTCCTCTTCCCAGTGAACTTGACACCCTTTCACACAACCAAAAGGGACGATTTGAATTACCCGTTCCTTCTTCCTGTGAGTTGTCATCACAATAAGGTAGATAGGAAAGAAGTGCTGGGAGTAAACAGAGACTGGATTTTGTCCCCTCCATCTGTCAAACATCAGCTCCTTAAAAGGGCCAGCACTGAGGGAGATGAAGGCTTCTAAGCCTGGTGATTGATATTTCCTTTTTTTGGTTTTGGCTCCAACTCCACCACACACTGCAGGGTAAGACACCTCTGGGAGGCAGCTGTTGCTTTTCTGCCAATTCTCAGTTCTCTTGCTTCCAAAGGTGGGAATTGGAAAAGATTCCCTGAGCTTCCCTATAGTGAGGAACACCTTTTACACACACAACAGTGCGGTTTCAGGCTCCACAACTGCTCCGCTGAATATCATTTATGCTCACCAGACATACATGTGCATACATGTACATACCCACACATCCATCCTCTCCCACTATGTAAGAAAAAAAAATCACAAAAGCATGATATATAAAAAATTACAACTTTCATTTGAATTCTTTAAAACTAACTGTCCTCTTCTTTAGATAGCTTAAACTTTGACTTCAGTGGGACCTGCTGAAATGCTTTTTTTTTGTCCAGTCTATTCTTTTATGACTGTTTTGGAATTTTGAGCTTTCATTTCTTAAATTTGAGTGAAGTTACTTCTTTTCTAGGTATCTTTTAGTGCAGAAATGCAGGACAGAGAATCTTCCACTTTATCCTGGGGTATGGCTGTGGATGTTGTGCATGTGTAATAATCCAACCCTTTCTTTCTACCAGCCACCCATTCTCTCCACCCCCATCTCACACCCTGAATTATTTTCACAGCAGCTGTTCTTGGTAACACTAAAAAGTGATTGTATCTGTTGTCATTTTGGGCAAATTATTAACATCAAAGCTAGCAGCAGGATCCTTGGCATAAAATTTCAAGATTTTCACTAGCAAAGAAGGACAAGCCATGGGAGAGAAGAGGGGGTGGAAGGAAAGGGGTGGAGCAGGGCTATAAAATGAAAATTAATCGGCAAGAAAATTACTTCAAATTTCAGCTTGTATTAGAGATGCTTTTTTGTTTTCTGTCATGTTTCCATTATACAAATTGTCATTTCAGCTTGAGCACAGAGACAGGGGGAAGACTCAAATCTTAGCTTGTGCAGAGGGGCAGAGCTACTAGGAAAATTAATACCTTTTAAACCTCCTTTTTTTGGCTTGTGCCTTAGCTGTTACACTTAGCTAATACAGTCACCTCTTGTTTAACAGCAGCTTGCTGTTATTATGGGTTATTCAGCAAAGAGTTTCATGACTGATTTCATAAAGCAAGAATTTATTGAATTCTAAGAGAGGAGCGATGAAGACAAATTAGGATGTGTCTAAATGAAATTAAAAATTATTTCTTGTACAAAATTTAGAGTGTGCCTGGCTGTATCACCAAATTTGCAGTTAACACTGTTAGGAATTAAAGGTATGTAACTGATAAAGATGGATGTCTCACTTTTTTGGTTCCAACCTGTGCCATTTAAAATAAATATTATAATAATTGATCTCAGCAAATGATGTGCATGTGCTAAATGACGCTTGATGCATGACACCAACTTCCTGATCCTGGCACTGATGGATGAGCTTATTCCTACTATAATGAAAAGTTGGTCAAACTTTCAATTATACCCATCGCACCTCCATAGAAAAAGCACGATGAAAATAAATTCGACACTATTCAGTTACTGCCAACCTTGCATTAGTATAGACCCAAAAAGAGATTTAATCGAAACTCTGTGAGAGTGAAATGGGTACCATTTGATATTAACTCCTGAATATATTAGTCTGTGGTATTAAATGTGAAATGCACACTTCTCTTTATTTCAGAGCATTTGTTGTTACATTACCTCCTCTGGAATCAATTGAACCATAAGTGGGATTCATGCAGACTCATAAAGCACCCTGGGGAAACCGACAGGAAAAAATTCTACTGGAGAAAAGAAAAATTCCTTGCTTCCTCATTCACTGCTTGAGGGACAGAAACATAAAATCTACAGTACACAATTTTTTGGTACTGGGAAGCACTACTAGTCAGGGTTTCACCTATTTTTCTCACTACAGGCTAGTAATTATTTATACATTTTCAGCTAGAAGATGATGGCATGTTTGTAGCAGTGGAATTTTCCCACCAGAAAAAGTGAAATTAATGAAGGATTTTTCTATAGATCTATCCTTTCTCTTCCCTTCAGCAAGCAACGCAAAACGGGAAATTCAAGTAGTGCAACCAACAAAGGCAATTGAGTAAGGGTTTTTCTAAAATTACTTTAAAAACCAACTTCTGCTGGATATTTAATGGCTATTCCAGGTATTTTCCATTTACATCTGATGTAATTATGGGTACGTCCTAAGATTTATAAATATCTAATTACTTGGGAATTTTTACAGGAATTACAAATTACAGGTAATTTGAACTAACCTTTCTCAAGAGATGTGTTTGAAGAAGAACTCTCTCCAGGCCTTTCACACAGTTGGACAGGAACTAGCATCTAACAGAATGGTGGTAGGGAGAAGCTGAATGTCAATAACCATCTCACTTGATACAGTTTTTCAGAAATAAATCTCAGTTTGTAATGCAACATTTTTGTCATCAGTGCTTCCTGGGCAGAGATTTCCATCACAATGGCTGCAAGAGTTTCCCCTGATCAGTAAAAATTAATGTCAAACTCAGTACTGTAATAGATAGAAATAAAAAGTGTGAAGAATTTGTTTTCTAAGGTTAGCGTCCTCTGTACTCTCTTTCATACCTGAAATGCAAGATGAATACGTTTTGTTTGAAGGATTAAAAGTGCTTCCATGGTCTGTATGAAGTAGCAATATCTCTTCTCAGACTTTCCTTTCTCTATATTGAACTCCTAATCAGTCTCAGGAAAATTAATAAGACCCCTCTGGACTTTCACTGAAGTTTCAATTTGTGCACGCCAAGCCAAGGCTGCTTTTTCAACCTATGAATAGTAATAATTTGTTGTCTTGCATTTAATGACATGAAACAAAGAGTCAGTTCACTTGTAATTGATGCAAAATACCTCTACAATTTTTCATGAGTATTAAATCATACAAGGCTGATTTATATATTTGGTTATGTCATAGCAGTAAAAAAATAGAATACAGCTCAGAAATCTCATCTTCCTAGCATGGCATAAGAATTCTTCATATACAGAGAAGTTATGGAGTTAATTTTCAGAAGTTACTCACAAGACCCTAGATCTGACTACCCTTTAAAACTGATGCACCATTTCAGTGAGACAGTTCTTCAAAACGACTAAAAATCAAATTCTAGGAGGCATGAGGATGAGTTTGACTAGGAACCGAATGGGTCTTTTGCTCGAGAGTACTGCTCCTTTCTGCCTAATTTAATGTACTTTACATTTTCAATGTGCTGCAAATTTTTTATTTTAAAGAATTTTTTAGTGCCTGCATCTCTCAAAAGATAAAATATTCCATAAGTAAAAACATATTTATTTGAAATATCCAGATCTTGGGAATATGGTGTGATGGAGTGAATGTTTTGTTCAGCTGCATAATGGCTATACAGTGTATACATTCATGTCATATATAGCAAATCTGTTTTTAGAAGAATTGGTAAACAGTCGCAATCTGTTATTTTGAAATTATTTTTCAGAAAAAAAATAGACAGTTACAAATATATTTATCACGTTTTCAAGTAATTTTTTTTAAAGTGACTAATTTTAATCGTGGTAGTTAGCATTGAAAAAATAACACTGCAGCCAATGTTAATATCCACAAAACAAGATGAGATTATTAGGGTTGATGTCCATAGAAGTGAAATTCACATCTGATCCTGAGTTTAAAAACACAAGTAAAATCCTGGAGGAGTCAATTTTTATGAAGACTGTGAAATCTGTCTGATAGAAACAATAATTTCAGTTTTATGGTATCTGACATTTCTATTAAAATTTTAACCTATATAATATAAAGGAAATGTAGTGTATTTAAGAAATGAACCTACTGGAATATAACTGTGATTTTCACAAAGAGTAATATCTAGTGGAAATGTGCTCAACAGTGATACAACTTCAAAATGAGCAGAAGGAGACATAGAATTACTCATGTTAAGCAAGTATTTATCACCGCAGGAATATTTTAGCAAAGACAAAAATCCAATACAAATGTACATTTGACTTTTTAATATGCTAAATCATTCCTTGATAGTGTTGCATTTCACTGTGGTCCGCTAACCACAATGCAGCAATAAAAGCATAGCTTTCTGGCACTCACACTGAGGATGAAGAGGCTAAATATTAGAAGACATATTTGGCGAGATGGTGTTTATGGAGGTTGTACAAGCAGATGAAAAAATATGAATGCTTGGCTGTGTGTTTCTATAACTACAGGCCCAGATGGTAGCAGGATGCTTTTACTCTTAAACCATATGGAATAATGGGGGGCATTAATCAAAGTGGCAATATACAGGAAACAAAGAACATAATCTTCTGATAAAGAATGAATAAAACTCCAAACGAAAGCCAGCAAGAGCCCTAGCATAAGCCCTGTTTCTAAATCTAATAATAATAGGTTTTAACAGCCAAAAATACCCAGTCTCTCAAACCGTAAAGGCTTCCTACCTGTGTGCTGACTTGTAAGACAACAGAAGTGTTTAGAGGCAAAAGAAAACAAAAGGTGAGTGAATTAGTGTCTCCCATGTAATGAGTTTTTCCTGTGAAGTACTTGTCTGCCTGTCCCTGCACATGTACATGGGGGGCGCGTGTAGCCTGACCCTGCAGCATCAGTGTTAGATGTTGTGTAAGTGGCTGTCAGAAGCTGAACTGGTACTTATGGGAAGATACAACTTTTGTTTGTAAAACCTTATTCTGTTATTAGATATTTTGAGATGAGGAAGTGCTGTTTTCATAACCTGAGAGGTGAAGACCTGAAATATTAAAGTTGTATGTGAAAAATGTAGGCTTAAATACTAAGTCTTGCCAAGGAATTTGAAATCATTCTTAGGACAATGACCTAAGTTAAGGACTTTGACTACAGGAACCAATTTTATAATTAGCACTGAAAGTAGCTGCCACCGCAGGAAGGTGATGTATACAGCCAGTTATTATGGGACAATCAGAGCACAGCGCACCATTCCATTCCACTCCATGCCATATTATTTCTTCATTTCTAAGCTTTCCTCATCTCAGTCATTCATTTTACACTCACTCTGCCATGTTAAATGAAAGGATTATGCAGTTTAGGTCCTTTTTTTCCTCTGCAAATCAGAGGAGGGAGCGTATTTTTGTTCCTAGCAAGATGGTAGTAAAAAAACCTGTAAGTTTAGTAAATGGGTATTCTCAACATATTTGTATATGCATATATATATCTAAAAATATATCTTAAATATAAGAAGCTCAGATGTATTGAAATTTTTTTCTACCTTTTAAAAAAAATTATCTGAAACTTCAAATTTGTTTACTAACACTGTAATCAGAATTATCCAAGCTAATTAAGTTAATAGGAGATCCCGTTAATCTAATATGGCATGCACAGAACCAAAACATTTTAACAAAGTCCAATAAAAAAAGGTCAGATTTTTCTGAGAACCTAACAGTAGCTCAGAAAAATCCAACAACAATAGCAATAAAAACTTCATGTGAGTTTTTTTCATATAAAATTGTCTTCCATCTCAGAAGTATCCGAATAAGAAAACTAATGTTATTCTTGCTAGACTATTTTTTTCAGCAGAGAAAATAAATATTAATGATTTGGATTTTTTTTTTTTTAACTTTTAAGCCTATATTAAATAATAAATAATACTTTGGTTTAAAATTAACAATAATGAATTATAGAAGCAGAAATAAATTTTCTACATCCCAGGCAAATAAAACATACAAAACAAAGGACTTCTCCAAAATTATAAATGAGTAAATGTCTTGGCTATGTGCATAAATAACTACAAGGGGAGAGTTAAACAAAAACCATGAAAAGTTCCTCCAGTTAAGAAATGAATACTGAAAAATAACTATAGGAATGATTTCGTGCAATATAGAAATATTCTCTCTTGTTCGCTACTGGTGTTTTATGAAAATTCTTATGCTTGGGAAAAAAAGAGAATTTAGGTCAAATACTCAGGAGCCAAGTCTGATCTTGGTATTGCTCAGATGCACTGAACAAATTTTTTTTTTCTTTTTTCCTTCCTCCCTCAGTCTCCATTTTTGCCCCTTCCAGCCCCCTCCCCCAATCCAAATACCACAAGGTCTTCTCAAAAGATGGACAGGTCAAGTCTTCCTCTTATTTGAGGACAGAGAGAGCTTTACATTTATAGAAAGGGAAAGAAGGTCACTTTCTGATTGTAATTCTCCTTTGTCATGTGCAGAAAGCTCTGAAAGAGGTATAGTCCACCGAGGGAAAGATCAGAAGATCAAAACAATGTGCAGTGGTCAAATATACATTATGTGGTGGTTGGCCTCATGGGACACATACAACCCAGCTACCAGTTGCTTATTTTGCAGCAGAGCATTCCACAGGGATTTGCCGAATCAGTGAGGCGAACTGCTGACACCTGCGAGCCACAGCTTGCAGAAAGTCAGTCCGCTTGGCTTTACAGGGTCACCATAAATTTCACTGTCTCAGAAAGGTAAAACTGTGATTTAAAGAAAAAAAAAAAAAAAATCTGTGATTTAAAAACCTTGACGTATATACGGGAAACTTCTTAGACATAATCCTCTTCTACCGGAACAATATGTCCCAAGATCTAGCTCATTCAGACACAAATGCAAGCCTTGATCATCACCTTTTTTTGACTTTCAATGTCATTGACATTGTTATGTATTTTGATCTTGTAGCTATTTTGTTCTTCAAAGATAGCAAAATAACCATGATCTCTGATTTATAAACTGTAGTTTTTGAGAAGCATGGACTCTCAAATAATCTCTCTACTATAATTTTTCAAGCAGCAGATTGTGAACCCAAATGAGCCATACAGTCAGTCCCACAGTGAATTTCCTAAAATATTCCATCATACAACCAGTGTATACATATCCAAAACTCTGTTTTTTGCAAGACGGTTACTATGTACTAAAAGAGTCTGGACTATCTTGATTGACAACTTGACAATATAGAATGGAAAAAAGAGGAGATTTGCAGAGATCCATCACTTAGAAAGTTTTATATCTTTGGATATGCTGACACTGAATTTTAATGCAGGGTAATCCTTTCAAAATGACAGAATGTCTCACTGCCGGGAAAGAATGGCTGAATGAATAAGAGAAGTCTAATGCGAGAACAGCCTCCTTAATGAATACATGCCACCAGGTGGCAAATATGACTTTAAATAAAGGGAGGATCCAGGTATTTACTGAAACATTACTATACCCAAAGATATTTTGGACATAAGATTACAGTCAAGATCTGTTTGGGGCAAAATGAGGTTAAGATTTTTAGAGCCTTAAATAAGAGATGGAAGCCATAATTCTACAGAGAAAAAAAACTGTTTCTCAGTCTCTCTGGTATTACATATCAAATATCAAACACATACATAATGGGATGAAGCTGGGAGAGAAAGTCTGTGCAAAAACATTTAGACCATTTAAATGTTTACTCTGGCTGAAACAAATAAGATGCAGAAGATGGATGGGATCACAGCCCACAGACTCCTAGAGCTGTGTAACAGGTTTGCTCACTGATGGAATAACTATGTCAAAGGTGTTCAACATTTACCATGGTTTGTAGACATCTCTCTAATGTGGAGTGATAGTATAGGCCCAGGTATTTCCCAGATTTTATCCTGTAGTGTGGTACAGGGCTACAAACACAGTTCCAGTATATAATCTTTACAAGGGCTAGCAAATAAAAACTAGCATGGTTGTCCGAACCCCATTATGGGTGTGCAGCTTGCTTTTGAGTTCCTTCCCTGCTTCAGTGCTGTCAGTTTGAATTTTGCTCCACCTTTGTTTGATGTGCTGAGCATTAATAAATGCAGTTATTGAATGGCAGACTTAAAATCTCCTTCTCTGCTCCCCCCTGCATTCTCCAAGTTGATAAAAAACTTCAGCTGGTTTCTCTATGTTGACCACCAATTAATTTAGGGACACTTTCATTAAAGATATCACCAGAGTATAAAACAGCTCTTGATAGTAGGAAATACAGAATTTTTTCAGTTCATCTCCCTTTTCTCCTTGTTTGTGTCTTTTAATTTTCTGTGACTGTGGGCTGATTGATTTCTTCTTTACTGCAGATCATAATTATGCACCTGCTTTTAGAAATATCTAACTATGTTTGGATGCTTTGCAGTTTGCTCCAGAGAAACTTGATGAATATGGCCCAATCTCTCAAAAATGTTTGTTTAATAGCAGCCAATGATAAGCATGATAAAATTATCTAGATTTTAGATATTGAGGACACCATTACCATCAGAAGATGACACTGGGCACTGTAGGCTTAGACAGTAAATAGATATTAGATAAGTTGTACATTTTACGGCATCTCAGAGTGGAAAAAAATCCCTTTGCATGGTTATTCATAGGTATAGTTAAAAAAGAAAGAAATCAGTGACGTTTCTAACTTGTTGAGCCTTTTTTTGCTAATCCCAGATCTTAGCCATATTGGAAAAAACTGCTCCTTTATAATTTATTTCTGGGAATACAGGATGTTAACCTCAGGGAAAATTGCATGCAAGACTAAAGAATATAAATCATTCCTGGAGCCTACGAACTAACGAAAGTGGCTTCCTACAGAATTATGTCCCTTTGAGGTGCCTAAGAAGATACAAGATGTTTGAAGGTTTTGTGGTGGTTCTGGTGCCTGTAAGTGTGCTTTGTGTCTATATGACACTAGCAGAGATTCTATTTTCTTCCTATTTTTGTACATTTTCTAGTACTGTTAATTATCTTTATAGCATATTCTGCTTCTTCCAGTTTTATCAGAATTGAGAGAACAGACACGTGAAGCATGAATAGCTAGTTATAATCATATATACTGTTTATCCAAAGGAATTTAGGCTAAAAAGCAAAAGGATTAAAAATAATGGGGAATATTTGTCAAAGAGAGTGCATGGAGACTGAATGGAATTACATGCCTGTGAGTAGGAGGAAATTTGTACTACCCACACATATTTGTCTTTTGATAGCTATGTGGTCAGTTTAGTCTGTACATCTGGATATGTCTTTCAGATGTTCAACCTCATTAAATCTTCTCTTTAAATGAAGATTTGCTCTTCCTGTTGTATTATCTTTCCAGTAATAGAATTAGAATTAGGGGAGCAGCCTTCATTATTGCCAGCTGTCTTTTGCAGACTTTATCTCTACAAGGTATTCTCCTGTTTCCTAATTTTATTTGCAAAGAGCTTGAGTGATAGGACTTCCAGAATTTCCTTGGAGAGAGAATCATGTGGTTTTAATGATTACATTCTAAAACATAATAAGAGGTACATTTTTTGCCCTCTCTTCTGACACAGATTAGTCCTTCATGAATTTAATACAACAAAAATTGTCCAAGGTTTTTAGGAAGAATTCTGAGGAAAGAATTCTTTCATGAGGCAATGAGATCCTTTCAATACAGCGTGTAAGAAAATCTATGAAATTAAGAGACCTGATTTCTATCTCTGTATTAGATTTGGCTACTCTCGGTCATATTTCCAGAAAAAGTAGAAAATACATTTTTGGTTACTAATTATATTTTTTCCCCATGCTAAACGTTTTCTCAGAAAAAGATAAACTCTCAGGAAAGAAATGCTTGTTTTTGGGTGTAATGCACTTGGAACAAAACAGAACCATTACTTTAACTAGCTGGTGGCTGCTGAATGGCAAGCTACAAATGCTCCCACAATGTTGACTCTCAGTGCTTGTGACCCAAGAATTTCCAGGAAGGTAAAAAATCATGAGAACAGTTCTTCCAAAACAAAACCCCTAGGCACTCTGGGAATCTTCCTTTCACTGAGTCATCTGGAATTTAAGACATGGATGGGATCACAGCCCACAGACTCCTAGACCTGTAAAATAGATTTGCTCACTGAAGAATAAGGCACTGGAAAACTTTGTGACCTTTGGTGCTGATTGACTATGACATTTTCCAAATAAAGACTAAATTTAATTATTTAATTAGTCAGAGGTTTAAGTTTAAACTTTCTTTAAAAACCAACCCAACCCCTCCTAACACCCACAAACAAACAAACAAACAAAACAAATAAACAAATAACCCCCCCCAAAAAACCAAAACAAACCCCAACCAAAAAAAACCCCAAACCAACCAAATAAAAATCTAACAAAGAAAAAACCTTTTTTTCTTAATTGCTATTTTTTAAAAGCCACTTTGGAAAAAAAATTCTTGGGAAATGAAAGCTATACCTTCTGATTGATTCTTGTAGATTCCAAGTAGTAGAGCATGTAGAGAAAAAGTAGAAATTCATAAGAAACTTGGCTCTAATTTTGAGAATGAAATATTGGACAAAATTGAAATAAATTTGATTCAAATTCCTCTGTTGTTCTACATTCTGATCCCATAGAAAAAGTACTCATATAATTGTGATACTTGCATTTCTTTTTAAAGAAGGAAGTATTTGAAAATCATGGGAAGGTCTTTCTATGTAATATTTCCTGTTCAGTTTTACAAAGCCAAGAAGTTAACAGAACAGCATTTCAGGAAAGGACTTTGGCATACTTAGCTTTTTGAAACTCATTCTTCATGATTACAGATTTCATTTCACTTCACAAGGATATTGTGATCTGCAGAGTCCAGCACATGTTTCCTTAATAGATTCTTTTCCCCCTGACACAGTTAATTGTTTTGCTTTTCAGTTGGTTCAACTAAGGCCCAGCTGGTGACTAAGTCATATACTCCCTTTTGAATGTCACTGCGTCTCTCGGCACTTACCTGCAGCTGAAGATCCACGCAAAAAATGCCATCCCTCTCAGCAAAGCCACAGTCAGGCTTTTTTTGTTTTTCCCCTATCTGTGAGATAGAAAGAATTTAGCTCCTGAAATGTGTGGTAGGGGTGTGACAGCCATTAGCAAAAAAACATGCAAGCTTAACAGAAGTCCTTTGGTACGTCCTTGGCAAATATTTGCAGGAAATGATATGGCTTTATTTGTACACTACTCTCAACTGTGTTATGAGAGAAGTTTTATCTGTCAATTGAACTTAAACACACTTATTACAAGCCTTGTAATGCAGGGCCTAGTAAAGCAAACATAGATTTCTTTATGTCACTTTAAACAGTTAATTAAAAGACAAATATAATCCTTAGCTATGAATCCATACTGATCTTGCCAATACTCCTCAAAATGTTATTTCATTTGTGGTGGTGTCTTTTCAGTCTCTCAAGGCCTCTGTAACACACACTCCTGCATATTCTACATGAATGCCAAACAATGCTGATTTTTGAAAGGTAGGAATGACGCTACCACACTTAGGTGAGAGTTTTAGGGGAACTGACAGTTGAGCTGAGTGTTAACTCCACACAGCTACTAATATAACTCAGGAACAGATAGTTTATTTTAGACACCTTTTGCTTACACGTTAATACATTTGTTGCATTGGCAGATTGATTTTTGCTGTCCTTTTGAGTCTCAAACTGTTTGGTTCTGCAGGCTCCCTGGATTACTTTAATACCTTTAAAAATAATAGAATAATTTTGTCTCACCATCTTTGACTATTTTTAGTGACGATCATAAATTTTAAAAGACCTTTCTTAACAGAACTACAGAGCTGATCTAACCAGATTATGACATCAGATTTATTTCAGGAGCAACTGAAAGATATTACCTAGAAAGACATTGTGCTACTTCCATCTTTCCTTCTTCTTTAATTCCCAGAGGAATAAATATATTATTTTCAAGATAACATGAGCTATCAAAGTGAAGTTAAAGGAGAGTTTATACACTTTAAGGGAAAGACTTATATTTTCTGCCTAGTTAAAAATAGTCTGTATTTGAATAAAGATCAAGACTTCAGCTCTGAGGCAAGATATATGCTGACTTTGGGAATATTCTGAACTTCCAGGATGTAATATTCTGCACGTTTAGAGTGAAAACAGGAACAATTCAGTAACTAGCCAGCAAAGTCAAGAGCAACAGGAATTCCAAATGTTTTCAGAAAATAAATCCACTCATATACTATCCCCCTACTCACAACCCAATATCAAAGGACATATTCCTGATTCAATTTAAATACTACTAACTTTCAAAAAGCCCCTGGAAGTAATTTGTAACCACATCTCATATTCTCAGCTATTCTTTTTGTGGTGCCAAACTAATCCTTACTCTGACCAAGCAATAAATAACATAATTATGGTGCTCAAATCTTTTCAGTCATGATGTAAATCTAAAAAAAAGTGGAGCTTAAATTTCCTGTTTACAGAAACTATTCTCTATATTCAGAAACAGCTCTGCTGATGGCCAAAGGCCTTTTAATGTATTCCCAAAGCTTGTTGGAAAAACTTATTTAAAAGGCTTCCAAATATATGTAATTGTGCTGAGGTAGTTTCAGCTTGTTGTCATAACTTCCTCTTAATGACAAAAAAATTACTCTGAGAGTTCCCAGTTGTGTCATAAGACTCAGGAGTCCTGAACTGTAATTTCTGCTGGAGGATCCTCATGTAACAATGTCAAGTTCGGACTGGACTTAGAGAAACTTCCTTTTCTTTTTTTGAGAGTTCCTTGCAGAAAAGCTTAGTGAATGATTCTCAGAGAGGAAAATTTAGGAGTGGTGAACTTTGCTGGGCCTTTCCTGTGTATCTGCTTAGGCATTTTGATGGCAATGTAGGTGTGATCCAAGAGCTGCTTCCAGAGATCAGCACAAGATTCACCATGACACACTGCTCCCTGCTCTGGAGCTCCTCTGTTCTTGCATCCTTTGTGTCTCATCAGAATGTCCTCAGCACGCTGAGGCCTCAGTGACTGAGCTGGCCATATTATGGAGGGTGTCTGTTTGTATTCATGGCAGATTTTCACTGGGGGAAGAGAGAACAGAGCTGACCTCCCCTCCCAACAGCAGCAATACATGGCTTTGCCTTTCACAGGCAACACGATGTCTCTGCTTCACCTTCCTCCACATCTTTCTAACTGAGCAAACATCAATAGCTAAGCAACCATCCACATCAGAGCTTGGGTCAGCGCTCTCCAAACTCAATACAGCTGGGATAGCATCAAAAGCACTGCTCACTAGCATGTTGTGAGCTTGGGAAAGGTCAGAGCCAGCCCTGTAGGAGTTTGTAACCTCATTTTGAGAAAATGTCATCAATTGGATAGTCAGTGTAGGTTCCTCAGAGTATGCTACCTGCTGAAGTCTTAATTTGTCTCCAACTCAGTTCAGATTGCAATTTTAAGAACTTTATAAATTATCTAACCTTTGATCATTTTCCACAGGGACAACAAAATGTGTACACTTGACCCCAAAATACCTTCAAATCTTGTTTTCTAAAATCCATGAGGGAACATGCAAGTACTTATATTTTAAGATAGGCAGAGACAGAATTAACATCGTTAATCCTTCTCTAAGAAATAATAAAACATTTAAACAAAAATTTCAACAAACAAGTAAAAATGCTCTGATTATGTGACAGGAAAAGTGTAAGAATTATTAACTGAAATATATAAAATTTCTAAAGCTATGAGTCACTGAAAATAAACCCTCCTATTATAAAATACCTGGCAGCTCTAATAATAGGTTGTGTTATCAGCTCTATCTTCAATAAAGTATGTTATATGCAAGTACAAAAGATATATTTACTTACCCCAGTGAAACCAGGAGGGATTTTCAATACCTCCCATTACCATAGCGAATTGTTTTCTCAAAAGTGTCACTTCATTAGAGAAAGTAGTAGGAAACCATTTAAAGATTACTGTAATAGTACGCCACATAATATTACTTACTGGCACCATACAATAGATTATACATTTTAAAAATGTACTTTAAGTCTGTTCTCCATCTGGATGTGAGCTGTACATGCTCCAAACATTGCTGTCATGCAGGACTGGCAGGAAGACTCTAATACAGTAGGAGGTGACCCAAAAAGGGATAGCAAGCCTATTAATAAGCTCTTTCATTGTTATAATGTTCTCTATCTTTTCCAGTTGCTGTTTTCAGGGTGGAAATGTGTCAACAATGTTACTTCATGAAAGATTCTTCCCTAGAAAACTTTTGGAGTGGTGAGCCCTGCTGGCTGCTTACGGGAGTTTATAAAAAGCTGAGTCCTCTCCAAACTGAAAATGTGTTTTTCATATGAGCTAGGATAATGAGACATAGCAAGACTGAATCTTAGTAGGAATGGGAAAAAAAGAAACATGAAAGAGGCATCAATTTCAGACCACAAAAATAATTTAGAATATTGTATTAGAGATTACATCTTTGTGTCAAACTGTGGAAGAGGTGGCCATGTCGTTTTTAATTATGGGCATTGCGTGGAAACAATGGCTTCATTTATTGGTCTGCTGAATGCGTGCTTACAGTGCTTGTAATTGAGGATGATTATGGTTAATGATTCTAGTAATGTGTACTTTCAAACCAGCAGGACAGTGTAATTTGTATCAAATCTATTCAGTATCTCTTCAGGCATTTTGCCGAGTTTAATCTCAACCCAGTACTTGCTGTAAAGGAAACCTCTGGAAGCTTCACAGCTGGCTCAAATAGAAAATTTCATGGTACTTTCACAGTGCACTCAAAAAAAAAAAAAGAAAGGTTCCACAGACTTCATCTCATCTGGATGGCTTGTACCCTGTCATACTTTAATATGACAAGGCCAAGGTATCTAATACAGGAAACAGTTGGTTGTAGGATGCAAAAACAAAAACAAAACATCTGTCTGTGAACAGTGGATGACATTTTCACAACCAAAATTAAGTGTTTCTGGAGAATGGATTTGCATTTCTTATATTTTTGGAATAAGGAAACAAAAGTAACAGTCAGGTATTTTTTTCAAGAGGTAGAACTAACTTGCCAAGGCATTTTATTGCACATCTTTAAACAAAAAGGCTTCCTCAGCTTACCCTTTAAATACAGACATAGTATATAGGCAACTCTAGAATGTTTTAGCCATGGATTACAGAGGAGGAACAGAGAAATTAGAGACACATTTAAGAAGATAAAAGGAAGCAAGGCTGAAAAAGGATTTGAACTTTACCAAGAATTTAACTGCTCTTTAACTTCAAGATTATATTCCTATCTTTTCTAACTAAAGCAAATATCATTATTGTGTCTTTGTCTCTTGTTTTTGTCCTTTTATTTTTTTAACTCGGTGGTGCCAGTCTATATTTTCATGTACAATGAAGCCAATGACTATCAGCTTGACCAATTTGATGTGACACATTATCTATTATTGCACAGAAGCCAGCTTTTAGTGTGAAAGGCTGAGTATTTTCTCAGACTTACTGAATTGCTTATTTGTTTTATAATTACCTGACATCTTGATTGCTTTGGTTTTCTTGTCTTCTGTGTTTTGTTATGATCTCAGAGAGACTTGTGCTCTTTTGTGCTAGGTCTTGTAGATCAGCATGTGGCTCAAACAGTGAGATTTTCAAGAGTTTTAAGTATGAAGAAGCCAGCATGAAAATACTTTTAACTTGTACTGCTTTCATAAGTCTTCCAAGGATTCCAGACTGCTGGGATCTCTAGACTGTAGGATAGCACAGTCAATATTCACCTAACACTTTCTCTTTCTATTGAAATTGCAAGTTTTATTACTTCCTGGATCCCACTGTGAGACTCTTCACAGAAGAGGGGCAGATTTCAGGGAACAACCCACCTCCTCATGTCAGCTGTGCCTCACTTCTACCACTGAAACCACAATTCACTGTTGGCAATTGTCTTGCCATTCAACCCCTAGGGAAAAAAGAAGGCAAGCTGCTCCCAGAAGTCCATAATTTTATTTCAAATTTCCGTGAGTACAATAGTCACAGGAACCTTTCCTTCTACAGAAATTTCAGGATGTCTGTAAAAGGAAAGAAAATTCTAAACCTTGAAATAAAATGAGAAACCTATTACCATGGGAGTGCATAGCATAAACATAAGCATCTGATGTAGGTCTTTTACAAACAACTTGCTGTCTTGTCAAAGGGAGATGAATAAAATCTCAAAGACTCTAAACTCCTCATGCATTTTCATAGTTGCAGCTGTAGCTTTTAAGGGTTCCATTTCAAAAGGGAAACAAGTCAGAACAGCTTACATACAAAAATATACAATGATCCCACAGCCCAGGAGGAGCTCTGATTTTGAGAAATGCTGTTGTATTCATTCACTAGATACCAATGTAAGCAGCTGCATTTCTTACCTGGGAAAAAAATCCCTGGCATTTCCAGTCCGAATACTTTGTTATGCTGTTATTAACAAAGTATTAGTGGAGTCTGAGGAGAAAGATGAACATTTACTTTTACAGGTCAGAGGCTGTAACTGGTAGGCACTAGTATGTGTAAGCTATCAGACTGGAACTACAGACAGAGTGAATTAATATCTCTCCATGATTTCAGCAAATCTAGGAAACTTCAGTAATGTTATGTTAATACATTTTAGGTGTAGATGCCTATATTAGAAAAGGATGTATCTATTATATTTATAAACCATCAATAAGATGTGACTCACACTAGGACTCTGTGTCTCAGTCTGCAACAAAATAATGCAGAAGATGCGTCAAACAATAGGACAGATGAACTCAGTAACCTTTCAAAAGGTTGAGCAAACTGCATGTTTCCAGATTAGCAAATCAAGTATGCTGGTACTTCTTCAAGAACTGAAACACACAAAGATTTCTTCTTAGGAAAAAGTTCTTTACTATAAGGATAGTGAGACACTGAAATAGTTTGCCCACAGAGGTTGTGAGCTCCCCATCCCTGGAGCTGTTCAAGACCAAGCTGGACAGGACTCTCAGTAACCTGGTCCAGTGGAAGATTCCCTGACCATGGCAGAGATGCTGGAGCTAGAGGACTTTTAAGGTCACTTTCAACCCAAGCTGTTCTATGATTCTATGATATTAAGATGTAATACCATTTGACTATAAATTATGATCACCACTGAATTTAAGAATGAAAATATGCTGGGTACCTGCTAATTTCTTCTTCTTGCAAAACTTTTCAACTTGGTGAATGCAAGCAAGCACACCCAGATGAATCTGGTAAACTAAAATCTGTTACCTTTTCTTTACCAATGCCAAAGCTGATGGACTCAAGGCTAGTGATGGTGGATGTACTTTGCCTCACATGATGCGTCAAAATTTGTTCTTTGAAAAAGAAGTGATGACTTGTAAATGCTACTGACTGATTTGCATCACAGAAATTAAAAATCAGCTGTAGAGACTTGTTCACAAGTCATTTAGTAGCTAAAATGCAGGCCTGTCAAAAGTTTTGCAAATAGAATAAAAATCAACATATTTCTGATTATAAAATCCTTCATTTTAAACCACTTGATCAAGAAAACCTGAAAAATTAATATCCCAACATATTGTGTGGAAAACAGACAAAAGACACATACATTGTTGTAATGCTTTCCATTAAATATAATGTGAAGGATTGACACACTACTTACAAAGACAATAAACCAGAGAAAACTTCCTATGATGTCCTTTCATTATTCCACCCAACTTCTCTCAGTAACTTTTGAGGCCACAAGTAATTCCAATCATTTACGACTGAGTAATTTCATACAGCGACCATTTCAATCTACCTTCAGGTTATGAAAAGTATCTACTCAACAACTCTTCAATGTGTGTTGACACACTGCTGGCAGTAGAAACATTTGCTGACTTTTTCATTTTGTAAATGTGATACTTGAGGATGTATAAACTTCTTTGAGAAATAAAGTTTCTGCTTTATACTTCTTACTATTTCTGGACCATCAGACAAAAAAAGAACACTGAAGGTTGCATTACTGCTTTCATAATTTTCCACATATCAAGAGATGACATGTAATGCAAAATCAGGTTACTTGATGTTGTGCTCAAGCAAAGCATCATTTTATGTTTCAAAATAAACAATCCTTGATTTACCTTCACACAGTAACTTCTGTTAGCAAAATCTGTTGTAGTAAATTGTGGTTCACACACCAAAAAAGCAATTACTGCAAAACAAGATTTATACAACTGTACAGAACTGCCATTTATAGCAAGAAAAATGGACGATTTGTTTTGGTAGATAGGCTATTCAGAACTTTCGGCAATGTCTTTTGGGAGTTATTTTTTATTAGGGTATATATTAGGATAGCTATTATTTATTATCTACTGTAAGAACTATTTTCCCTTCTTGTTCATGACATAATAATCTGGAAAGAGATTATTGCCTAAGTTTCATTCATGCAAGCTAGTACATACCTTCCCATGGTAGCCTTCTAACTTACCAAATACACTTTGGCTTGACTCTTGGGATTTAATTGAAATTTACTACTTTATGGGCCAGCCTTTTTTCAGTTTTGTGCAGTGTTAGCAGAGTTGGGATTTTTTAACTGCTGGAACTGGACTGAGTATATTAAAAGCAATTTCAGGCCAATAGACAAGATAATTATCTCAATAAAGGGACTAAGAGCAAGATGAGACTTTGGATTTTGCAGCTTTAAAAATGCAAGATCATCTGCTTGTGGTTGTTTTGAATAGGATTTAATTTCTGATTTTTCATGTAGCAGCATTTGAATCCCAAGGATATTCATTTAATGTGCTTCAGCTGTTAGCCTTTAACCAGGGTTTATCATGGTCATGTGTTCATCCTAAGTACATTAGGGATCATTAAATAATTAATGTAAGTCAGAGAACAGATTCAAGAATGAACTAAATAAAAATTATGTGATTTAGAGAGGTAATGCCTAATTTCCACACATTCAAAAACAAACAGAAAAAAAAAAATCACATTTTTAATCATTCCTTTGAAGTTCTAAAGCTTCAAAGTTTTTTCACTTGGGTTCCTTTTCTCTCTTATTTCAGGCTAATGTTTTTCCAGCACAATATAGAGGTGACATGGCACCATTGTAGAATATTGGTTTCTGTAGAATTTCATTAGGAGTACTCTGAAACTCTAAGCAGTTGTGTTATTATTCAAGAACGTACATGCTGTTTTATGGAGAGTCAGCATTTCGTCCTCCATGAAAAGAAAAGCTTCTGGGAAGAAGATATTCCTTAGGTATTCTGTCTTCTTATGAGCCTGAGAAAGCAACATTACAATAATCTCATTAAATATAGAATAAGACTAAACACATTTTCGTAATAGCATGTTATTCTCTTTTCTTCCAAAGCCAGCTGGTAACTTTTCAATACCTGGCATCTACTACAGGGCAAACTGTAGAGAGTTGCTCTCTAATTGACACCGAATCTCAAGCACTGTGTATTCTGTGTATTCTTTCAAATCAGAAGAGAAAATATTTTCAGAATCAGAAGAGGATCAGAAGAGAAAAGGATCAGAAGAGAAAATATTTTCATGATACCACAAGCTGCTTTGTGAAAGTGGATGTTAGTAGGGGTTCTGATTTTAATCTGTACTGAAGATGGTCATGTCATAAATGCAAATTGCAATAATTTCTGCTCTTTTTTTTTTTTTCCCCCATTCCTAAATCCATAACCATTTTTCTCAACCTGAGAAGCACACTTTGCGATTTTGGGCAGATCTTTGTTGTGTTAGGTGTTCTTTTGTAAGAATTTGACTGGAATTGCAGATGAAATTTCTATTTTACACAGGACTTGTGCCGGATGAAATGTGTAACATTGTGTAAAACTCTATAAATTTATGGATGTGTGTATGGATGTGTATATGCTTGTATTCAAATGTACTACAGTTTCCTGGCTACAAAGTATTTGAGGGTACTAATACTTCGTAAAGTAAGTATTAGTTAATATAAATGTTTTTTCAAACATTGGTAAAAACACCACAGTAAGTCTAAAAAATAATTAAAGACAGGAGGTAACTGATGTAGAAATAAATTGAAGTATTTATTGCTTTCCTGCCTACAACTTATTATTTTTTTCCCTTTATGTCTGTTCTTTTTTTGTGTAAAAAATCACCAGGATACCGGGAAAATTCCTCTTACATATAAAATATCCTTTCATAAAATAAAAATGTAATGGAAACTGTTTCCTAAAGTTTAGGAAAAAAAGCCTAAAAGATCGTAACAGAAGGTAGTTTTATGTTTTTCCACCTGTAATGTAAGAATCAGGACATGAGACGTGGCTAGTTATCCTACCTGGAATATCCTACCTGTAAGGCAGCTTTGTTTTGTCCCATCCACAGAAGGACGTGACAAGAAACAAATCCTCTTGCCTTTCTCTCATCTCTCAAATTGGATACTGTCAGATGAAAGCCACTTGAATTTTGGGACAATCACCAAGCCGAAAGAGATATCTGAATTTAGCATGATTAAACACACACAGAGGCATTGTAGAAGCAATCTACATCAGCCTAGCAGCTGATGTTTACCTCCTAGTGCCTCTGAAAGGTGTGTAAAACAGGCAGTGACAGAATGCTGTAGATGCTGTGCTGTGCGTTATGTTACCCATTCTGATGACTTCCATCAGTCAACTTTCCATGTCCTCTACCCCACCTACACCCTGAGTCTGTGGAGTCACCTCAAGGCTACTTACCTGTCCATGAAATGACCAGGACACAAGTTTTTAGGTACGTGTTGGCCAGTCAGGCAAATATATCCATTGAGGCAGAATATGTTAAAGCTAATTTTCTTTTTTTCTTTCTTTTTTACTCAAAATATTTATGCTAGCATAAACATACTAAAGATTTTTGAAACTGTTGCCAAAGTTTTGGTTTCTTAATTTTTGTTTTCTGAGAAACAAAGGTAATATTTTGATGTTTTATTCCTTATAAAATAACAACTTTGGTGATTTTTTTTCCATTTCTTTATCAAGAATGACTTCTTGATTAAAAGTTATCAAACAATCACTGAACATATATTTTCATGTAAAAGTTGTAACTTTCACTAAATGACTTTTTTTCTCTATAAAACAGCTTGAGTGACATTGGAGGAGGATATTAAATTATTTTATGGACTGAAAACATACACATTGTAAATCAATTAAAAAAATCCAATATTTTTAATTATTTCTTAAAACTGAATTTTCACTTTTTGGATCAGTTCTGCTACCCTTTGGTTTTCCAGGTGGTTTTGGCAAAAATATAGAGATATTCTTCAGGGTAAAAGGCTGTTATGTTTTAAAAATATATATATAGTCACTTCGGAATAAAAAAATAAAAGGTGATTAAGATGATGAAGTTATCACTCTATATACTTCTCAAATTAATTTATGGGAATAAACCTAGAGATGAAAGTTCTAAGCTATGTACAGGATTTAATATCCAGCATTACCTACACTCTAGAAATTATTCAATTTAACTTACAGTGAAAAAGAATCATATAAATGTCAATGTTATTGCTCTTCTGTAGGCTTTTGAATACAAGTGTAGTGCAATTCCTTCATAATATATTTTTAATGAGCAATTTAACCATTAGAACATTTTATTTGTCTATTCACTTTCTGTTATCTCCATAACTCCCTGTTACTGCTTGAAAGCATAATGACGATGTAATCTACGAAAACTTGTCTGCATGAAAAAAACCCAGGAATCATACATACAATGATGTGGTGGTCTGCTGCAATATGTTTTTTATGAATCCCTTGTATTTCTTCTTTCTGTTTCCTATTTGAACTTTTACTATTCAGTATCACTGAAGTTATCAGTTCCTTGGGAGGGAGGTTGTATTTTGTTGTATTCTTATACAGTACCAAGCACAAAAAGCTATTTTTCTAAGGTTCCTAGACACAATAATTGTGGGAAATAATGTCATTGCCTGCTGTCCCATTGAAATACAAGAAAATTTATACATACAATTTTATTTCATTTGTTTCTTCCTAAATAAAAGTTCAATATCACTGTAAGTCTATAGTAAATTCTATATGCCTGGTAAACACCCTAAATTTACAATAATGTTATTCATAATATCAAAATTACCAAGAGATTTTGTGTCAGTGATATTTCAAGATCAGTGTCTTGAAGCAGTAATGTAGAATGAGATGTAACAGACTGTATGGATTGCAAATGCAACTGTATATAAATGTTTTATATCATGCATAGACATAGCCATTTGATGACTGAGTACATGCCATTAAAACTCAAACACAATTATTGACACTGGTGTCTGCAGGGTTGTCATGTAGATCAGGCATTTTGCCAGCATTTTGTTAATAACTTTATACGTAACTGGAAGGCGTTTAAGTTTATGGCTTTTGTTTTTGCTCAATACAGTAATATATGGTCAGGTATTCAAAATAAATGAGATTCAAGAAGCTGTTGTTGTTGAATATCAACAGTTCTTTCCAAAAGTGAAAACGGTAGTCTTAATAGTTTACCCAGAATTTAAAAACTACATTTTTTCTGAATAAAATGTTTTGATTTTTAAAAGACCTTCTGGCATACTTTGTTTTATACATGGTCATTGCTTACATATAATTAGACACATATGCAAGTCTTTTCAAAATTTTCATTTACATAAAAATTATGAATTGCTTAAGTTAGTATTAAATTTCTAAAGATATTTTGTCAAGCACAGCCATTAGTACATTATTGTGAAGACAAAAAAAAATTAGCTGGTGTTTCCAGAAAGTAAATTTCAAGTGGGAAATATGCATGTAAGAGATGAAAATGAAAGCATAAAATTGTACCTGGATATGTAGCACACATGAGTTAGCCACTTGTAACAGATCGACTTTTGATACATAATATCACTTAATATTTTATCAGCTTTGCCCATCTTTTCGGCTTATAAGAATATGTCTTCTTAGGGCTATTCACTTTAAAGAATTTTTTAATAGGTCTATTGTTCTTAGATTTATGTAAAAATATATTTTTACTTTGCATTTCTTTCACCCCTAAACACTTTTATTACAAGGATATCTGGAGATGTATTTCCCAGAAGAATTTTTCCTCCAGCCTACTTTCTCTGAAGAGGTATTTCTCAAAAGAGCTGGATTTTTTTCTCTGATTCAGTAGTAAGTTGGATGTCATCACAGGATTATTTCCCTCTGCTGCTCCAATCCTCCAACACCTCCCTGGTGATAAATCCATTCCAATACTGGCTCACTGGTACAATCAGTACTTGCTTAACTAGTAGTGGGGGAAAGGTGGATTGTGCACAGGTTGCAAGTGGGTTTAACCTGCAAAAAGATAAACACTCAGTTTTTACTTGGCAAGGATCTTTTCCCAGATCTTACTTTACCTGGCCCAAAGGTTATTGCCAGAATCCATCTGCACATGTGAGGTACAAACCAAATGGTTCATTGAAGCTTCACCCTATGTGGCACCCGGAAATTTTTAACAGATTGAACTTTTCCAGAAATATGAAGTTACATCATTTGGAGGGAATATCATGTTCTTCCTGAGTGCTCTGACACACAGTCCTGATATAGGACTTAGTTAACTTTGCAGGATGATTTCATATAAATTTCTAGCATATGCTCTTATTGACACATTTTTAGTTGATACAGATATTGCCATCCATTGTATATATTTGCATTGTTTCTAATGAGAAGTAGAAATACCCACCCATGTTAACTTTGCAGTCTGTTTTCCAGGACCTTTTTCCTCCAAGGAAAATATCTATGAGCCAGGCAGATTGTGCTGCCTTCTGCTGAACACCTGCTGTTGGCTCAACAGCAAGCACAGCCACAGACCCATGCTCATAGCAGATACCTTAACATTCTTTTGGCACTGGCATCTAATGCTCCTTGGTTTCCATTGTGAAGCCTCATGGTATCCCTCTGTGATTTATCCCACTAGAGATCCTTGAGGGAGTTGTGGTAACTACATAGGAGATGGCAGCACCATGTGAAGGCTGTTACTCGGTCCCAAGAGCAGTATGGCTGCTGGCAGTGAGACATGAAATCCACACGTTGCAGACACAGGTTTGTGCCATGCATCTGCTATGTAGCAGCAAAAATAACTCTCCTCTCTTCTGCCTTTTTCCTTTTGACATGGAATCAGAAAATCATAGGTTCGTTTAGATTGGGAAAGACCTTTGAGATGCTTGAGTCCAGCTGTTAAAAAAGTGATGTCAAGTCCCTAAGCATACCATCTACACATATTTTAAGTACCTCCAAGGGTGGTGACTTCACCACACTCCAGGAAATCCTGTTCTAATGCTTGACAACATTTTTGGTAAAGACATTTGCCTTAATATCACAGAATCATTAAGGTTGGAAAAGAAGTATCAAGTACAACCACCAGCTGCTTAGCTAGATCATAACACAGTTCACATTCAGTAATTTCTTGACCAATTCCAGGAGTGGTGATTCCACCACCTCCCAGGGCAATCTGTTCCAATGCTTATCAGCCAGGAAATGTTCCCTCTTCTCTAGATATTTCACCAGTTTTTTTGCCTTTCTCTGGATATGCTTCAGCACCTGAATGTTTTTGTTGAAGTGAGGGGCCCATAACTGGTCACAGCATTCGAGGTGCAGCCTCACCAGTGCTGAGTATAGAGGAACAAACTGCCTTAGTCCTGCTGGCCACACTATATCTGATACAAGCCAGGATGCCACTGGCATCCAATCAAAACATCTTCTGTTGCAACCAGAGAATGTTTCCTCTTGTCCTATTACTTGCTACATGGGAGAAAAGACCAATTCCCACCTTGAAAAAACTTCTCAATTGTAGAGAGCAGCAAGGTCTCTCCTGAGCCTCTTCTCCAAGCTAAACAGCCCCAGCCTTCCCTCAGCTGCTCCTCATAAACCTTGTGCTCCAGGCCCTTCACCTGCTTCTTTGCTCTTGGAGACACAAATATTTCTATATTCCTCCTTCCCATACTGAAAATTTCCCCTTACCTGATATACAAAATTTTGTGGGGATTTGTCCATCTGTATGACTATATCTGAACCCTTTATTCAGCCTCTCATGATAGCTGGGGGAGAAAGCAGGCATTTCTAGAAATGTTTTGCCCAAAGCCTGGTGTCTAGAAAAGGTGAGATGAATCATGCTTACAAGAGTTTTCTTTCTGTTGATTATAAGCACATTTGAACACTGTATTCTAAGAAAAGATGTTTCCATTGCAGAGAAATCTAAATTTCCACAAAATTCCATTCCACTAGATAACACTGAATTCCTTATTGATCTAGAAAACATGGATATTTCTTAATATCCTGCATTTTTGTACTTCCCAGTCTCTGTAAACACTACACAACCAGTAAGAATATGCTAGCACTCTTGCTTTATGAACACTGCTTTCATAGAAGCCTTTGAAAGTTGTGTTTGAGGAAATATGGGATACCAAAATAAAGACACAATCCCTTCTCATCCTGCATGTAGACCTTATGTTTAGTAGCAATTATTTGTCAGCTGTAGGGACAATAACCCTAAATTGTAGAAAAATGATAGCTTTGATAAAATATTTTAACTTAAGTGTAAGAGTGGGTTTCAGCTTGATTTGAGTGAAGATTAGATTTCTGGTCTCTGATGCCTTTTGCTTGCACAAAAAATATTTGTACTGCAGAAGAAACATCCCTATTATTCAGTAATACATTCAGTCATTAAATCACAGCAAGACTTGACTCATTAAATACTTACATGTTCTATTTATTATACATTGTGTTTTCTGCTGTTAATGCCTCTTTATATTTATATTTCTGTGTATTTGTAAATGTTCTCGGTTGTGTAATGGTTGCACATATTTTTTAGTTTCCAAGATAAAACATCAGTGGAAATGGCTATTGTTTGCATAATTGGAAAGGAAAATTTGATTTTAATGAAATAAATTATAAATAAGAATCTTTGAATGAGAACTTAATTGCATAGTGGTACCACCTGGTATGATAAGCTGTTGCAGTAGTTTTAATGAGGATTTTTCAGCCTTTGGTGGCAGAAGTGTTAAAGCCAGGATTCAGTGGAGGAATCAGCTACTCAAATATCAGCTTGTCAGTCTTTCAAAACATTAAAAGAAATTGATACTTCTCTAAAAAAACCCAAACCATGACACAATCCTGATCTTTGCTTCCTACCATTTTGTTTTGCATTCAATCACCAAATTCTTCTGTGTTACTTAAGTGGGAAGTTTTAGAGCAGCCCTTAGGTTGAGTAAACATTAAACATCAATTGCAGTATTAGCAAAATATAATTATTTAGTCTTCTGTAAAAAACAATGCTACTGAAAAACACTTATCTCTTCATATATTCTAGACCAGCAGATGACTCAGGCGTAGGATTTTCAAAAAGATGTAGGTATTGTAGAAAACTAGTCTGAATTTTTGGTATATTGAAGTCACTGATTATGGGTATTCTTCTTGAAAAATGTCAAATCTATTTCAAAACAGATTGCAGATTCTTAAGCTTTGATTCTGAAGAGAGAAGAGATACTTCTGTAGGTAAATTAGGAACCAAGAAATTATTAGAACTTCTAACTAATTTTCTCTGTCTCCATAAAACACTTACGGCTCTGTGGGCCAGCATAAATAATATCATGCAATGACTCATACCTCTTGAAAGTCTGAAAACTATTAACATTCATAACATTTGAGTAAAAACTGGAGGTTTTTTCTAGTGTCTTGTGTTTGCACTTAAACCATTGGTATTGCAGAATAAATGTCCATTTTACTCTCTAATTCACTTTACTGTCACACCTGTATGTTGAGTGAGACCAGATCTATCTAAGGTGCTTTGAGTACAATTCTGTCATGGTTTGAGACATTCTAAAGCATTAGAGTGTTTTGGATGCCAGAAATAGACTGAAATCTGCATGCAAGTTCAGGAGCTGGAATCTGCCTCTCACCTAACATCTGGAGTATCTGGTTCCTCAGGGTTTTGAAAATCCTAGTTCTGAGATTTAATATCTCTTCAAAACTATCCTTCATGACCATATTGAGTCCTACTGAACATGAAATTTATGTTACATGACGATCCACCTGGTAAAACTGAACAAAGTACCTGGAATGGAAATGTGTGCAGGGAGTTTATCATTTAGGAGGATCTACCATCTTGCAAAGATACATTATTAACCTTTTTATCCCTCAGTCTTCTTTTTGTAACAGAGTCTGTATCAAAAATATAAAATTATGCAGTGATAAAATAAAACCGTTCCAACAAAGAATGTATTTGTTGCTTCCAACTAGTAGTTTTTCAGACATTGATTCTACTGATATAAATATAGCTTTTTAAAATGAAGTTGTTAAAATGCATGTCAATCCTACTTTTTGATGGAAAGATAGAATAATTTTTTTAAAAAAAGTTTTCCTTCTTGGAATAATTTTGTTTAAATTTTGCATTATACTCATTTTGTTGTGCTGAAACAGTAGCTCAGCTATGAGATATCTTCTTACTTTGCCATCTCAGTCCTTGGATTGCAAAGCTTTCTTCACTGCCTTTAATACAAAACTTGTGACTTAGAGAATGAATTCAGCAAATATCAAGGCCAAGTCATCTGTCAGGTTTTTTCATCTGCCCATAGTTTATCTTAATCTTGCATTTTGTGTTTAATAAGGTGTTCTGAGGTACCAACATAAAGATACTGATAAAATAAATAAATCTGGACACATTCTAATTTTCTCATTATGTGATCACAAGTAAAATATAAACTTAGTGTAGAAGAAAAAGCAGCAAAATACAGTAAAACTTCATTTATTTGTACTTGCAGAGCCATCACATTATCAAGTGCATGTGAAAACAAGAAATCAGCAAGCTAAAGACTAAAAGTAAATGCTACCCAAGTAGCAAAATACCTTTATAGTGTGAGACCTGGTAAGTAAAGTCTCTGTGAAGTGGAGATAATATGGATTTTAGATACTTTTCTAATTATTGATATTGCACATGCCACAGAATACCTTATAAATGGAAAAATATTGAATGTATAAATCATATCAGCATATTCTTTCTGTCTTTGGGGCTGCCTGACAGCACTGGATTGAAGCACTCCTTTTTGTTTGCTTGCTCTACTTTCTATCTCATTTTCTTCCTTTAAAAAAAAAAAAAAAATTCCTTCTCTTCTTGGAAACTTAGGCCAAATGTCTAGTTTCACACAGACTCCTGCTGAGAAATATATGAATGTTTTTGTTTATTTTTTGTCATTTATTGTGAACATCGTGTGTTTATTTTTTACAGGCAATTTCACTTCTTCATGAGACTGCAGATGTGATAAGAGGGTGTTGATTTTAAAGCTTGAGAGTGTGTGAGTAAAAGTTCCTTTTTTTTTTTTTCCGTTTCTAAGGACAACCAAATATATGTCAGTATTCCATGAGAATTCTGTTCTACAGTACCCAGACATGATGATGACTATACCATAAAATCATATTGCTGCAACCCCTGTTCTTAATATTCTCCCTCTGGCAGGAGAGTTAAATTTGCTACTTTTTGTATAAGAAGTTTATCAAGGACAAGAGCATCTGCCTAATTCACAAGAACATCCATCATTCTAAGAAGAATAAAAAGGCTAAAAGTCATGTTCCATCCATTGCAAGAAGCATTTTCTCCATCTCTATAATCATTGCATGGTCATCCATGAGCTGAGCAAAGTGGGATTGCAAGGCTACACAAGCCATGGTGTAAAGTTGCCTCCATGCTAACAGGATAGTGAAGAAAAAATAGATTTAAACATCCTTACTATATTATATCACTCATATTTATATTGAAATAATTTTCAATGGTGAAAAAGTTAAGTCAAAGATTTCTGAAAAACAATATTTAATGTTTTGCTCAATTACTAGTTTGAACTAAGTTCTACCTTATAGTTTTTGTAGTTTATTAAGTGATTGCTGCAGATATTAATATTGAGTAGGAACACATTAGTATGTATTCACAGTTATTACCTCACAAAATGATTTTTAACACTACAAAATTTCCCATTCATCACATGAATTAGGAGTTCGTGTAGAAGAAAAGAATATTATGAAAATTACTGTGTTTGTTCAAGGCTCATTTTTCTAAAGTACTGTTTAACTCACAGAAAGATAGTCAGAAATACTTTAAATGAAGATTGCATACCTAAATAATTAATAGAAGATGAACATGAATTGCTTCTATTCCTTATGAATTATTGACATTTATTTATTTTGAAATATGTAAAATAAAGCTATCCAGAAATCCAGGCATATTCAAAGGTCGTTTTGTTTGCAAAATTTATGTACAGGGTATTTTGTGCCGTTCCCTACATGATCCTGAACAGAAACTTTTCTGATCTCCAGAGTAAGTTCATTTTTCTATTGCCTCAATTTCCAACTCCTTTCATTGGCAGTTCATTCCAAGAAGGAATGAACATTTCTTCTCGTAGGAAGAAATGAGAAATTTGCATGGAAGGACACCGAAACTGGAACCTAAGAGAACAAGTTCAAAGTGAAAAATTAAAAATGGTTTGCTTCATTTCTACATTAATGCTAAACTTCCAAGAGTCTTAGCCCGCATGTTTCAGCTGGTGTGTATTAAGCTGAGCTAGAATGAAAACTTACGGAGAGTACTTTTCTTTTAGTGCTGTATAGAGTACTATATGACATGTTACTAACAATATTACTTCTGCTGAATATTTGTTTTATTTCCCGTGATTGTATTGGTGATCCTGACTTTTTCACTCCCTTATCCTAGTCTACACTGACTATTGGAGGGGTCATCACCACTGAATAAAGCAGATCTTGTGTTTGAAGAATATACCCCACATAGGCTACTCTATACATGGGAAATGTGACGCACTCTCGTAGGGTATTTTTGGAGTGGACAGACCATGAATCAACAGGAATTGATCTAGTGGGCATTTTTTAGTCATGAACATGATTTATACGAGCTGCTTGGAAGAGTCTGAGAGAAAAGGCTATGAAAATAAACAAAAAATTCAGCATTTTCTCTGCTCCCAATCTTCTTCACATTTTATCATGGACTTATTAGATTAAGAAGTAATACATTCAATGTCCTGGAACTGTTCTGGAATGTAGGACAGCCGGGATTTACTTCTTCCTCTGTCACTAAATACCACTCTTTGACCTTGGACGACTTGTTCTTTGGGTATGTGCCTTCATTTCCCATTCTGTTCTATGTATGATATGCTCCTATAGAGACCATATATTGTCTTACAGATGTACACGGCTTAACATAAGAGAAAATTGAATAATGGAATGTCTGTGGATGATACGTTCCTGACTTTTCTGACCTAGAACAGGAGGAGACTTTACAAATCAAACAAAAAAAATATACCAAGCAGTTTTGACCCATTCAGAAGGACATACGATTGAAGAATATTTTAGACATTAGAGGAAAACAAGCAATCTTATGTCATTTTTGTCCTGTTAAAAGCTTTCTTTCCCGCCTTCTTTTACACACACACACTCAGGGAATTGTACATGAACCCAAGATATAAAAATAGCTGGTTTCTGCCTTTGATTGAGGGAGAAAGACACAAGCCAGATTCATTGGCTGTCTAGAGACCTTATGTTCAGTTTTCTCTTGTCACATTCACACCAATTAAGTGTGAGAGTTTATATGTTGTCCTATCTGTAAAAATGACAGCCAGATCCTTGTCTGGCTCATTTAATTGTCTCTGTGGAATTAGTTCCCCCACCCTCATATAGCAAAGAGTATTTCACAAGCTAGTGTAATGCCCCTCTTGATTGAACATTTTCAAGATAAAAGAGTTATTTTGAAAAAGTGATGTGTAAGAGATGATTGTATTCCTTTCTCTTAAGTTAGCACAAGTTTTAAAAATACAATTGAGAAACACATTAATAACTTGAAAGTGGAGCACCATATAATAATGCCTGCTGTACCTATAAAGATGTATATTGCAACTAAGTGTTCGGGCTAGGTGATGTTGACAGCATACACAATTCAGTGCCTGCTGCTACCTTGAATGTACAATCAGAAACGGAAGGTCCAGTGAAGTCATCATGCTCCAAAATGAAGTGTAAACAAAGGAGGCAAATTGTTCCAGCTGATGCAGCTGATCCTCGCCTACATTTTTTACCCCAGTCTCATTGCAAGACTTCATTCTTCTGTTGCACATACTTTAAATATCTCTTTTAGGGTATCAGTAAACTACACCACAAGTTCAGGCAAGACAGATATTTAGTACATTTCCATATACCTGAAAGCCTACGGTGTCTTTTCAATATTTTTTAACAGGATTTTGTTAAAGTAGGAAAATCAGCTGACAAATTTAATGCATGGACATGGTTAAGTAATTTTTCAGATTTTTTGTGACAAGAAAAACTGATGAAGCTCAGAGACGTTTCTTAGCTGTAAAATTGGTTTCATAGGAATCTAGGGGATATGGCAATTACTCTTTAGAAGTCAAAGTAAATATTAAAATATTTGGAAAATTATATAGAACACGGTCTTTTTATGGAATGTTTACTAAATAATCTTGCAATTTTAATTTCTCTACAGAATATTAGAGCTGGTTTTTAAAGTTGAAAAATAACTGTCTTTTCATTTTATGCACCCTTTACCAAATTCAGTGTTGGATTTTTAATATTGTGCATTCTAATTTTTTCTTATGATTCCATCCTCGTCATTTTTTACAATTATTCCATCTTTGTTGTTAATTTTCTCCTTCATAATTGTAAATCCATTTCTTTGTTATTCTGTGACTCCTACTGTGAAGAAAAGTGACCTGGCAGTCTGTTACTTGGTTACAAACTACTATAAAATTAAAATATCTAGATTTGATAATATGCCAAATAGAGATTTTTAAGAAACACTGTGATAGCATGTGCTAATGGTGTCAATGAAATTAATTGTATTTCCAATATAATTGGTGTCATATGCGGCAGCTTTTAAAGTGTTATATTTTCACTAGGATGGATGTTTTGGGAGATTAATGATGATGTCTTCATTTATATTAACTAGTATTATATTCAATTACTGTTTCCACCAGCTTTATAAGTACAGATGAAAATAGGTAAAAGTGACAGAATCTATGTTAAAATATAATCATAATGTGATTAATTCATTACTGTTCTGTTAATTGGAAAATGTCTGCATTTCATCTCTTTTGTTGTTGTTTGAAGGGAATAATAACAAAATTCTGTACTTTAAAATCACAACTGTGTTTAAAAAATAGGGATTTTTTAATATTAAATAGCAAAGTTTTATTGTAAATCATTGTTTTTAACATTTCTTCTAGCTTAAAACTTTCCCCATAATTTCTGTTTACTTATCTGATACACAGATTGAGGTCTACTTTTATTTTACAAATCCTTTCTGCTTTAGTGTTTCAGAGAAGGAGGATGTCATCTCCAACTGCTAAGAATCATCTCTCTGCCAGTTGCAGCCATTGAGATCTGCTTGAAGTTAAAATAGATCTGTTCATTTTCTGTCTAACACTCAGTACAGTTCAGTGAACTGCCAAACTGAGAAACAATTATAGAGCTCCTGGAGCAATGCACTACATTTGCATCTTAGATTACTTTGAACATTTTAGCTCATTCTTTGAAGCAGTTTTCCACCAAATCAGCAGTACTCCAGCAGGCAACTTATATCTTTCTGGTATTTTCGTCTTCTGTTTATAGAGCAAGTTCTTATTCAGATCATGGACCATTTCAGCAGGTAGACATTGCCTTTTCTGGTGATGCTAATCCTTACAGTTTTGTCATAGGTTTTATTGGGAGCTTTGATATTGAATAATGACACAATATTTTTTTTAACTGTAGGCATCCTATTAACAGTGATTTCCTCCTCATATAAGTGGGATAAGTTAAGTGATCATATTCAATTTTTTGCTTTTTCAAGTGTAGTATCCCTACACTATTGATACTCATCCTTAAGTCCTTTGAAGAACAGTGCTTCTATTTTAGGCTTCTGTGATTCCATTGATAGAAAATAATTTAAAGCACAATGCCTGCCATGAGGAAGAGAAGGTTTTTAATTCTCATTATCTAGTAATATATGGTTATCTGAAAAAAGGGAAAAATGTCAAGTGACTTACCCCCTATAATGACTTTGTCTTTAGGTCCTGAAAATGCTCCTCTGAGTTTTGAGGCGACTATTTTTTTCTGCACTAGAAATATACAGGACTTTACCAGCAAGAAAAAATACATTGCAATAGCTATTTATGTTAGTGACTGTATTGTCATAGTTAATGATGCATTCCTGATTTATTCCTTTACTGCAGTGAACAGTCATCACCTTTTTGAAAGTGGTGACTACAGATGTACAAAACTTATTTATAAAACATAACATGCAGGAGGAATTGTCAAATTTTCAGTTTCTAGGGCCAAAGAAAAAGCTGTGTCTTATTCAGTGCAAAATACTCTGAAAGAAAAGAGCTTGTCCTAATTTTAGCTTATATATATATTCTGAATTGCTCAAGGTAAAAAATTCAAATGCAGTCTTTCTCAATTTTTTTGAAAGCCAAAAACTTTTCGTGTCCCTAAAACACTCAATTAATCTAATAGTCCACAGTTCCCTGGATAATCTATACTGTCCAATATTAATAAATGAAGTCAACAAAACCAGACAGTCTAGAGTTTAGAGTTGATCAATAAAGAAAGCAATGTAGGAAACAGGGTTATTTTGTAAAATGTTTGCTAACCCACAATTTGACCAATTTACAGATAATTGATGTGTAGGAAGGAGTGGGCACACCACATGTCAGCTACATGCCAGCAACTTCCTGCCATCCTCCCCTGTCATGGCAACAGTTCTCCCCAAACCCGCTACCATCCTGATAATTAGGAATAAACTGAAAGGGGGCCAAAGGATTATGAAACCTCTGCTTGCCTTGGTTAAGCCCTCAGCGTTATCCTGAACATTCTGATTGGGCTTATGAGTTCATTCTTTTTTATTATTTTTCTGACTTACACGCATTCTAATTTATTTTTGTCTCTTCTGCATTCAAGTGTTTATTTCTTATCTAAATCCTTCTTTCTATTTGAAAACAGCCTGACTTTGCCAGCCAAGACAGATTTTTGACAGTACTGCTGTGAGCCTGTGACCAGAAAAGAAGTTAAAAACAGTACCTTAAATGCTCTGACATTGACACAATTTTGCCAGATCTTCAAGCAGATGATAAAACCACATGTCGTCCTTTTTTTCCCTTTTTTTTTTTTTTTTTTTCTGCATCAATCATGCAGGTAAGAATCCAGATCCTAAGCTGTTTATCCTTCCCCTCCTCCTCCCTTTTTTTTTTTCACTCACCCTTCTGTTTTGTCATTGGTTTCTTTGTTTTCAGGAAACAGTTCTGAATTCCAACAAGAAAAACAGCTCAATCCCTTCACAATAAATTTCATTTTCTTTCCAAGAACGGATAGTAATTACAGACACTCATACCACCTATAACACTGTCAAACAGGGTAAGGACTTTTTTAGAAAAGTATATCAGTGAATGGAGAAAAGGAACAGAGTGAAATCTCTGCTTAATTCTTTACCTCACAGTATAAACACGTTCAGCCATTGTTTTTGTATTCCTTACAAGTGGTTTAAAAATTCTTGTGTTTATTGTGTTTCCTGGGGTCAAGCAGACCGAATTCTCTGTATATCACAGTTATTGCTTAGTTTTGCACAGTGACATTATCATATTAAGAACCCTATTTTTGTCAGACTGCTTAGTCCATGAGATCTCATATGTTACATTCCTGTTTTGGATTTTCTGGTTTTGTTTACGGTTTTAGACTTTTGAGTTTCACTCTGTCATGTGAAATTCAGGTAAAGTGAACATCCAAGGAGTGGAATAGCAGAGATCTCATTTGCTTCCCTCTAAAAAAAAAGCCATTCCTTTGAGGTTTTTTGTGCTAATGTTTACCAAGAGTGGAAGAAGCCTGAAACAATATTAAATTAAATACTTTATACATATGAATTTAAAGCTAGCTAGATATGAATTCAACAATGAAAGACAAAATTTTAATGAATCTGGCTGATCTGCTTTGCAAATGTACATTAGTAAGCTGAGCTGTCACTATAAAGAAATAAAATAAAAATAATCTTATGTCAGAAAATATTTTCAATATATATTCCTTTCTCTTAGCTATATATCAAGTAATAATTTTTATAAAAAAGAATGTCTTGAAATATATATTTAGATATTAAACTGAAGCAGAGACCTAACATTAATTTGAAATAGTATGTATCTTAGGATATGAGAAAGTAGCTAAAAGAGATTTTCAAATATTAAATAAGATTATTATAGAATTTCAGGGTTGGCTGGAGAAAAATCTGATGATGACTGGTAGAGAGATTTTTTCTAAACAGGTTTCCTGGTACAAGTTTTAGCATCATGAATGATATTAAACTAAATTTTTTCAGGCATCAGTTAGAATTAGAAAAGCAGGAAGTTCTATCTGTTATTCCATACTCATGGCTTTGAGTTAAAGATCACAAAGGTGATGGTAAAAGTTGTTATCACGCCAGAAGATTATTACCCAAAATAGCATTTCTTAGTAAACTGGATAAACTACTTCCAGTTCATATGTGGGCACTATGTTTGAGCAAACTGGATGGCATGGACCAAAATTTTCCAAGGGGATTTTTTTCTAAGGCTTTATCACTATGATGATAACTTGCCACTGCTTGTACCTGTGGCCTGGCCCTGTCTATTCTACCAGTATAAGTCTATCCATACTGACAACAAAACTAAGCAGCTTGTAAAATGTCCAAACAAAAAAGAAACCTTATATTTATCTATCTCCAAACTGCAGATAACTAATTATTTTAATCAGGTATTGAATCAGGTATTTCAATTTAATCAGGTATCAAAAAAGTAGCATTAAGGGCACAGGCAACCATCTCACAACCTGAAGACTGCAGCTGCTGAGCAAGGCTCCTCTTCTGAAGGAAAACTCAATATAAAAGACTGTCTCAGATACGGATGTGGGCACAGATTAGAGCTAGCACCATTAATACGTATTATCCCTTTTGTCTTTGTCTATAAAAATGTCACTAGGATTATGCAGAGAATCTAACCTGGATGAATGGATTTGTTCTTTCCTGCAGACATTTCTGTGTTAATAGTCCCATGATCCGCCAGCCAATCCATGGCAAGATTTAACTTATTTCAAGGAAGGTGGGCAAACACGTACAGTATATGACATTTTCTTGCCTATGTGACAATTTTTATTCTGGGATTAAGCAAATATAACACTCTGTACCACCAAGAAAAAAATAAAACCAACATATTTTAAATTAATGGCCATAATCCTTAAATAAAATGCTGAAGAAATCATGTAAATAAATAATTTTGATTTCTCAGAAGCTTAGAATCAGAAAAAAAAGTAAATATGTTGGATATAAAATGACATGGAAGTTGTAAAAATTATTAGCCTGGATTTAATAGCTAATAATAGGACTTAAAGTAGGACTTTGTAAATTTTTTAATAAGGATTTCATGCCTAGTTTAACTTCTTTTTTAGCAGTAGCTGAATAAGTTCATGTATTTTTGACAATGTTCTTTTATTATGTTCTTCCATAAAAGGATTATTTTTATAGATATATATACTTTCATTGCCTATGTAATCCTCACACTATTCCTAATTTTCAAATAAAAATTCTAGTCTGTTGTTCTCTGGACAATTATTATGCTGCCACTGGAATTTTCTGGTGACAACAATAAGGGGACTGAATGGGAAGCTGACTGGAAAATATGTTTTCTCTAGAAGAAGATTTTTTCATGGTGTCTTATGTTTGCTTCAAGTCTCTGATGGCCTAATAATAAAAGATGTTTAATAAACTAGATTATATGCTTATTGTCAGGTTTTTAATACATTTAAATAGTCAATTGTCTTTTATGACTAATGGGTATATTTTTACTGTATTTGTGATTTGTATAATGATAGTGTTTTTTTCTTATAACTACATACACTACTTATATATATATATATATAAAACCACAAATCTTATTCTATTACTCTTGTGTATTAAATAAACAAAAAAGATAAGAATGTCATATAACCAAGGCCTCATAAGACACACAGGAAATATAGGAAAAGAATCCTTTTCCTAGAACCAGAGTATGGCAGGAAAAAAAGTTCTCAGTTGCACAAAACAGGGTAAATTTCATGTCTATACAAATGTCAGCTGTGGACACAGAAAGGATTATTTCATCACTGTGGAGCGTAACTTAGCTACAGCTTGACAAGAATTCTTTCAAAGTTTTGACTAAGAGTTTACGTTCTAAAACAGAGAAAAGAATCCCAAATACTTCTCACATTTCACTTTTAAAAGCAAAGGAAACAAAACACTCAAAGAGAAACACTTGAAACTGATAACAGAGCAGTCAGAATCAAAGCAGACAGAAGTCTTGCATCTTTTACACTTCAGGTATTTCCTGGGGACAAGCATTTGTTAAAATGTAGAAGCTGTGGTTAGATTTCAGAAATGCTCTTTAGATGTATAGGTGAGAGGCCAATACTTGGTACAAATTTAAATGTCATCAAAGAACTCTAGAATCTAGCAACTCACTCCAGTACGAGGGAAACAACAGAGGGGAAAATTTATCCTTAGCTCCCTTTTACAATTTATGCTTTCTTTGCTTATGTTGGCTAAGTTTTGTAAAAGTCATTTTAGGAACCGAATGTCTCTGAAGGAACTGACGGATGAAGCAGGCAGGATCAAAAGGTTAAGTCCTTTGGAAATTCTTGGAATAAAGAAATATGTGGATGAAGACTTTTGATTTTCCCTATCTTTCCCAAATCTTTCCTAAACTTTAAGGAAAGTTTAAAAGGAAAAAACATACTCTCCAAGTGAATATATGGACACACTGTAACCATGCAGAAAGCATCTCTGTCTCCTGCTCATATGTAATTTCAAAGTTACCACTGCTGTTCATGATCCCACCAACTACTTTTAGTCTCTCCTAATGTACTCCTTGAATATTCATTCTCAAATTAGCAATGTATCTCTCACCAGATTGCTGAGAACTCAGGGAATAAAATTCAGCACAAAGCAAAAACCTTTTATGAGTTTCTCCCCAGATCACTGAGGGTATCCTCTGCGAGGTTTGCATCAGATAATCGTGACAAAAAGATCACTTCCAAATGACAAAAGGCAGACAAATGCTGTATTTCTGCCTCACCTTTAGAGGGCTTTATGGCCAGAATTTACATTGTAATTACTATCCCAAGGTGACCCAAGTAACTGCATTTTTCGCTTGCACCACAGCCAGTACATAGAAGAAAGTTATCCCTGCTGAAGGTGTCATGGAGATTCTCTTGTTTTGGACAGTTCATACCATGGCCACCACAGCTTGAGAGAATTTCCTGGGCCAAATTAGGTTCTCTCAAAGTTGCGGACATCCCAGTGGACATTGAGAGTAAAGTCAGCTTGATACAGCAAAAATCACTCCAATGCTATCAAAAATCAGTTCATACATAATACAAACAGCGGTTATAAAAATGTGTCAAATTCACACGTCCAGCAGATGTACATAGAATCAATCTACCACAAGAGCTTTAGATCAGAAAATCTCAGAGAAAGGATGTAGGAAAGCTCCTTGGAAGGATTTCATCATCTATAATTCTAAATTGGCAATAAGCAGCATGTGTTAGAGGGGATGTTTTAGTCTCCATGCTTAATTGAATAAAAGTGAATATAGTAATTTAGCACCTGTGGAAGAAAAATCATACATAATTCGAATTATTTTGTATCGCTGTGTACAGTGCTTACCTGAGTTAACCCCTGAAAGCTGGTGCAAAGGCAGGAACAAAACAACCGCTCAGACAATAACAGAGTAAGTTGAGAATTTGTAATATGTAATTGAAATATGTATTCCCATAGAAATGAAGAGCAAACTCATAATGGTTTCTAACAAACTAAATGTTAATGAAGCTATAAAAAAAATCCAAACAGTTCCTACTACTCTTTTAAATGGAATATTTACAATTGTTTTTGAGACTTTCAGATACAATACTTTACACTTCAGAGGAAGCCTAGATTCACAGAATTTGCTTCTGAAGCTTCTGAAATTAGATTGATTTTTAAAAAACTATTTATTTTCTTTTAGTTTCTATAATTAAAATTCTCTTCATGTCCCTGGCATAAATCCTGACCTTATACATGCAGGAGAATCTTTTCTATAGAATCTTGATCTCCAGTCTGAATTTTTAATTGGAAAATAACACTCTAACTTATGCTGGTCAGCTATTTATGGCTATAGGGAATTTTTATTCATCTAAGACTGTTTCTGTTCCAAATGTAAATGTGTTGGTTTGACTCATCCTAAAATGGAGAGGTAAGACATTCAGAATTGGATTTAGCTCCCAAAGCTGTTCACAAAACAAGTGTCAAGAGATAAACGTCACATCTAGGATTTTGACTTTTGCCCACCTCTGGTTCTTCAAACATTTGGTCAGAAGAAATAGAATTTAGATTTTCATAATCCTTCAGGGACTTCTTAGGCTTATGAAAAGGGCAAAATATTTTAAGCCACTTAGAACTGTGTTGACTGAAATCAGATTTTATCAAGAGGAGTGCCTCCTTTAAAGATTCATGCTCTCAAGAAGCTGTTTAAACACTTTCATTTCAATTTCTTTCTTTTTATATGTGGCACTCTCCTAATTCTCTTTATTAATTTTCAGAATCTCTCTATTGAATGATAGTTTTGGACAGTCTTGTCTTGGTATTCACTCTCCAGCAGCTTGTAAATCTGATATACAACAGAGGAGGACGATCAAATTTCACTTTCTGCAGTAAAATAACTTCCAAAACACTTCTCCAGGTTTTGCTATATCCTAACAGAACAGTACAAGTAATTGAACCTATATATTGTTCAAATTTTTTTTTTCATTCTTTTTCTCACAACTGCAAGGTAGTTTGCGATACAAAATTGTATCTTTAATATTTTCTTTCTCAAGGATCCTTGAATTCAACATCCTTTCTGAATGCAGAATGCCTCTTTCTGGGGAAGAACAAATTTCTTATACAACAGAATCTGCATTTTTCTTTTTAGGCTACCTAAATGTAATAAAAACTTACTGACAATGAATCTAAACCACCCCTTCTACGTCAGGGAGTGCAAATAATTAACCACCATATATCCACCAGAAAATATATATGATATATATTTCCATATATATTCATTGAAAGAAAATGGTCTCAAGAAGCATTTTGCCCCCATTGGGTTTTATGCATAATACTGTCAAAAATGTGTGGTTAGACTTCTTCCTTTTTTTTTTTTTTTTTGAAAGGAGGGTTTTATTCAACCAAATTCTTAGATAATACCTAGTGCTAGATCTTCAACTGTTTTCCCTAACCCAGTTTATCTTCTGGCATTCTGATCCCAGATATATTTCTACATAAACAACACATACAGCTGCCCTGTGACCAGAAAGGGAAGAAGGGAAAGATACTTAAGCTTATAATAACAATTAGAAAATTCCTTTTTCCACCTCAGTAAATCCCACACAAAAACACATGTGTTTATTTTGTCCAGGAATTACTAAAGCAGGCAACTTGTTAACCAGTGGGATGAACCCAGGAGGAGATCACTGTGTTCCCACTTGATTTCTTCTCTTGCTTCCACAAGCCCCTGCTAGCCTTCATGAATGCAAATTATATCCTTTGGAAGACAGGATATATGGTTTGCCTTACTGAGAGTTTGTACTATATTAATATTTTCAGTTTGGTCATAGATTTATTTTTGAAATATGAGTATGTGTATGAACAGTATCAATAATCTTACTATTTTACATTCTTCTTCCATTTATGTTTGTTAAATACAGCAGTTAACTCTGTCAAACAATTTTGTACTTATTTTGACTGTTTTCTTTTCATGGAAAACTGCTTCAGAAATATGTGGTAATTAAGTCTTAAATACATCTAGATAGTAGTTAAGTATGAGATTCATACTTGGGACTCAAAATACCATAAGTAATACATATTTCCATATGATCTAGTGTATGATGAATGACCCATTAAAAAAGCTTTTCAACCAAGTTTCAGTAGCATGCTCTCTTTCTAAAGTAAAAACAGAAATATTCTACCACCTATTTCATGGCAAGTGTTTGTCAAAGCAGCTGTGATTTTTTGTATAATTTTACTTTAAATTTATATCATAGATATAAGCTAATGAGTTTATAGAATTTTATAATAATGGTAATTATTTCCCTCAGCAAAATGTAACCCCTTACATGAGGATATGGGCAGGGATACATGGCTGGACATTGCAACACGGGGAACCTCTTCTCAACTCAACACCAGCTGAACCACTAGGACTTCTTTCTCTGCAGTCTAACTAGTAATTTAAATTCTAAGATGTTATCTATGCAATATTTAATGCCTGCATTGTCTTTGAAGCATATGAGTTCAGAGATGATGCATCCAGTATAACAACAAAAAACAAATAACGGGTTAGAAAAACAAATTTCAGTAAATCAGTGATGCAATCCAGTGCATGAAGCAAGCTCAGAGTATCCTACCTTATTTTCTTCAACTATTCTTGTTTTTATGGGTAGGATTATTTCAACCATGTCATTGTGGTTTGTTTTCTTTCCTTTTCTCAAAAAGTACCTTTAATTTCCCATAACTGCAATAAAAACACATAACGGTTTACCTCTCAGGTATTCTGAGTATGCACATTAAATACCTGTTCATGTAATGTTTCACCATTTTACATTTGCTTGCCTGGAGGTGTTTTGATTTATAATTGTATCAGTGCTTCTATTTCTTGACTTGTAAATCTCATTGTACCATTCTTTAAATTTTCTTATCAACAAACATCAGAACATTATTTATGCCATTATAAGCTTCATCAAATGCTTGTTTTATGATAAAGGACAAAAAAGGCAGGCAGGAAATAAGAGACAATCTAATGTGACTGTGACCTCTAACATTTAGCACCTGGCGTGAACTGATGGGAAAGTAAAAAGGAGAGAAAAAATAAAGGTTTATCAACTGCAGTCTTACTGCTTGGGTGCTTTTAACGGATTTTCACCATTTAAGGGTACATCCACTGAAGTTATCCTGAAATCAGTGAACTTGAAGTGTAAGCTCTGTTAGGAAATGTTTGAGCTCTCTTTTGTGTTTGCAGGTGTTCCTGGGGCCTCAATAACAATCACCGTGAAAGCCTCATAATCTAAGCATAATTAGTAACAAACATGGGCACATTTTATTCAGCACTACTGTCAAGCTTTCTTTTCATACCACTTTCACACTTACAAGGACAGATACCTGACAACCAACTTTGGAAACTATCTGCTAATTGTGAGAAAAGAAAAGAGAACTACAACACAAACTATGCAAATGGGTGGTGTAACCTGGATTCTTTATACCAGAGATGAGGGATATATGCAAGAGTATACTTAAGAATATATTTTTATTGGATCTCTATTTGCCTTTCTTTTTCTCTATGTGGTGCTTAAAATTTGTATCCTGTTTCTGGAAAGCAATACCGTGCCCTAGTTCTAGCTACTCAAATCTTAATCCAGTTTACTCTGTATTTTGGATTCATGCCTACGATTGATAGTAATTAAAGTTTCCTGCCAAAAAGGTGCTGAAAGCAACTTTTGGGACAGATAAAAGAGGTTTAATTAGAAAATAAGCCCCAAGCTTGTGTATCCATATTATAGGTTGTGTGTGAATACACAAACAGTGGGACAAGTTCTGACACAAAAAGCTAGTCATGGGGTGGGGTTGGAGAATGTAGCTGTGGCGCTGTTTTCAGCTTGGTTAAGAGTGGAGAAAATTTTAACCACTATTCTTCTTTTCTGTAGCTGACAGTCAACACAAGATGGTCTAAAGCAGCTACAGTGCACCTGAAATGGTTTGAGCTTGGTCCCAAACAAAAGAAAATAGCTGTTGAAAAATCATGGCTCTTCCAGCCGTCAGAGTAAAGCGTAATTGTGGAGTTCAATGCTGTAATATTTCTAGAAGGTTCCACTGTATAAGAACATTTTTTTTCCTGAGTTCTATTGCACTGTGCAATATTAAACAGTATATTCTACAAAAAAGACCCAAACTCTATAGTGATCATTTTTTACCACTGTTTATACATAACACTGAAAGTAACTGCATGGATAGCAAGAGTTTCCAAGTTCTCTGAAAATACAAACAGTAGAACAGTTAAGACAGTGCCAGATTTCAAGATACAATTAACAAGGACTTTGTGGACAAATATACTTTGACTAAAGGAGATTAAATATACTACTCCTTTTTAGGGTCAAAAAAAGGCAGGTTCCAGTGTGGTGACGTGATTATTCATATAAAAATATATTAATAAGCTAATATTCTAATACCATATGCTCTCTAATACTGTAAACCACTTTTCTTTGTAATTCCATATAATAGTATTTTGTTTGACCTCTTCAGTACTAGTGGAAACCTTATAAGATTCTCTGGCTCTTCACAGAAGATTTATTTCAGGCTTGGTAGTAATCTGTCCTGGGTCCTACCACAAGCTGTAGTTCCATCTCTCAGCCTCGTTACCAACTTGACTCTTGCTAAGAAAAATGTAGTACTTGCTGCATTTCTGTTTTGGGATTTTTTATCCCTGGATAGCCTTCCAGTAACTAATTTCAGCTTCTGTTTAACTATTACCTACTAGAGTGACCTTTCCAATCTTCTTCAGTATCTTATACAAACAACCAGCTCTATTTCTTAGTTATACTCCTTCCGGGATGCACACGTTTAAAGCTGAGTCTGTTAGTCTTGACAAGACAACATTAATTGGAAATACGGTGTAAGCCTCCGAGTCTTCCACATAAAAGCAAGGAAAAAACCCAACAAACAATTAGAAAGTCAATATTTTCCTTATCCATTACCACAAACATCTCCAGTTTCAATTACATGGAAAAGTCTGGTGGCTCTGGACATCACTGAATGATAAATGTGTGGCAACTATTGTCTTAAAGCCTATTGCTCTGCCTGTTATTTTCTTTTAGGTTTGTAGAAACAAAACAGGGAAGAAAGCAATTGTGTATAGGGTTCAAATATGCAATAGTTTCCACTGCATAAAACAAAAATGGAATACTTATTTGACAGTGCCTCCAGCCTCCCCAGGACCAACCAAAACAACGGTTTCATATTCCTTTAAAGAATTACACTTGTGTGGACCATTACCTGGCTTACACTGAGGTGTCTTTCCAGTTCAAAATCTTTTAAAAATTGGTTGATTTGTGATTGACCCATACTTCCTCTTTCTCTGAAACTGGAAGTTTCCTGGATCTCGTAATGTGATTCCTTGGTGCCACTCAAGAGCTCCATGTCTGAAAGAAGGGTTTCCGGCTGCTCAAAGCACTAGCTGTCCACAGTTCTAGCAGACTGTTAATTCCAATTAATTACACTCTGCAATTCATATTGCAGCAGCACTTAGAGAGGCAGCTGCTCTGGTGTAAGGAAGAACAGTTTGTGTCCTAAATAAGCCTATTTCTAGATTTCATCATTTTCCTACAGGGTCTACAAGTGTGTCTCCCATCACTGATTTGCTCCACAAACGGCAATGCTTTACATTTGCATCTCTCTCCAAAACAGACACTGTTTTTTAGGCTATTGCCTCAAAAATTTGGAATTATAGTTAAGCTTTATCAACCTCAAAGCTATGTATGACTGTAACTAAATATTAAATGTGGGCAGCTGAGGGAACCTCTCACTGTAATGAGGCCCCTAGCTTTCCCTGCTTCAGTTGTGTCAGTGTTTCAGAGAGGAATGGAAAGTGCTTTTATTTTGCTGACACTCAGACCTTATCTGTTATTGATTTTTCTCCATTTCTGATAACACAAATGCTACTCCTGCTTCATCTGCTTCTTTGTTTCCAAGGGACCCTGCAAATCACATGGGTGTTGTGTTCCAACAAAGATTAGATCACTTGCTTGCTCATTTGTTCTCACTTTTGGCTTCCAAGTTATTTTTGCAATTTACACATTCAGCACCTAATGTGCTTATCTCAGACACACTGCAATTTTTCCCTTGCTCCAATGTCACAGCCCTGTAAGCTAGTGATAATTTCAGCCCCTTTTCCATTTTTCTTCCATTACTGTGACAAAGAAATTCTAAAAAAACCCAAAAAAACCCCCCCACAATCAACCAAACAAACAAAAAAGTTTTTTCTGAAATACTGTTTCAGTAACCAAACCCCATAATGATAATATATATAAAAATTGATTAAAAATCATAGTATTATTTTTTATTCCTTTTTAGTTCTCTTATGTTACCCTTCTCTCAGCACTCTTCAAATACAGCTTAATGTAATAATACCACAGTGGGATCCAAATTTCAAATCGTTTAGCTTTGTTGTTAGCTTTGTTTGATAGGCCCATTGCAGTTTTTGTCAAGAGTATATCTACATCTGAAGTTTGAACAAAAAATCAGAAGCCTTGCAGGTGGCTGGCACTTCAAAGCTGCCAGACATTAACTTTGACATCCCTGATTTTTCTCAGAAGAACTGGCCAAGCTGTCTCCTGCAGAATGGACAGTCACCTATTTTTAATGAAAGCATGTGGGTGACACAAAAAAACAGACTCTGGAAATAGCATCTCCAATTTAGTTCCTCTTGGAGTACATTGAAGATGTCTGTTTCTCACCAGTGGTGGTGAGGATCCCATAAGAATGATGCCACCTTGCTCTAGATGGGGCTCATCCCTACAGTCCTTCTCTTCCTATCCATGCTGACAAACAGCTTTCAGCTGTGATAAAGAATCAAAGGAGCTAAAATGAAATCACAGCTTAAGAAGTCTATTGTGAAGAGAGACTTTTCTATTTAATGTTTAAGCTTCTAATTCCAATTAATTTTACCACAATAGAATTGTAAATCTGGCCGGGTGCCTTATGAGAGCACCTACCTCTGGTGCTATTTGTAACAGTCCCTCATTTACGACTGCACCTTGACTGGGATTGTCAGCTGATCCAATCCATTTGCATGGGCCAAGCAAATGAATTAAACAAATTTAGCATATGGCTTTGCTGTGTCTAGAAAGACTCTTAGAAATCACATCAGTAAATATGAACTGTTGATAGACCACAGTCAACGAGAAGGTGGCCTTACATTGTATATTTCTGTGACACAGGAGGAGTCAGAGTGCAGTGATTAATTCCTTCACCAGCACAAGGCTAGCAAAACCTGGATTATAGCCTCTGCTGCTAGTCCAGTTGAAGGAAATAGAATAAAAAGAGACACTATGTCTTATTGTTCATACCTGAGACTTCCTAAAAGAAAGAAAATAATCTTGAGCAGAGCTGTGGCAGGCAACCAGTCTAATAAGATGCCGTGTTATTTGCACATACAATTACTCAGTGAAATTAGGGCAAAATATTTTTTTATACATCTCCTATTATCATGATATAAAACAGTCCAATTTCTTCTGTGAGACAGGCTTGCTGACGGCTTCAGAGAAGGAATGTATAAGCTATTCCAAGAAAAGTGTCTTGTTTTTCTGTTACACTTCTTTTAACTCTGCAAGCTACCTTGGAAGTTCAAATTAATGTAATTCTGCATGCTTTTTATACTTGTTATGGTCACAGTTACCCAGACATCAGAGAAAGAATTTGCATTTCCAGTACCCTAAGTTTATGCTGCTTTAAGTCAGTGTAATTCCAGAGATTTTAGAAGAATGAGCCTTGATTCATAGCAACATAACCCAGAAAGGACTCACTCATGGGTGAGTGTAGACATAGAAAAAGTTCAGAAGAAGATTGTGTGGACATACATAGACTGAAATTTAAGTAACCCCTGCATTCTACACTGCTGTTATAAATACTATTTGACCGACACTTTTCTGTTTGATCTTATCGAGCCTGAATGCACAGAGTTAAATCAAAGGCTTTTGAAAGGAAACACTAGGAGATAAAATACTGACAAGAGATAATGTACTTTAGTATGGATCATTTGGAATCCTTGGGACACAAAGGGAAGCTTTTAAGTGGAAAATACAACAGGCTTTGCTCTCACTAGGATACTGGACTTTATTCTTTCCAAACAGATCTTGACTCAAAGGGTATACTGAGGATTTAGAGATGCCAGTTTGAGTAGGAAGAAATTAGGGCAGCTGACTGGATATGAAAAAGGAACAAATGAGTTACAGTAAGCAGTGTGCATCTCCAGTGTCAGAGAGGGAGAGAACCACATTGAATGACATCTACTAAAGCTTCCAAAAAGTTAAAATTGGCATTTCCCTGCCTTTTCTTTTCTTTTCTTTTCTTTTCTTTTCTTTTCTTTTCTTTTCTTTTCTTTTCTTTTCTTTTCTTTTCTTTTCTTTTCTTTTCTTTTCTTTTCTTTTCTTTACTTTTCTTTTCTTTTCTTTTCTTTTCTTTTCTTTTCTTTTCTTTTCTTTTCTTTTCTTTTCTTTNTTTCTTCTTTTTCTGTTCTTTTCCTTTTTTTTTTTTTTTGCAAGTGAAGGGACAAAAGACTGATAGAGTTGTTTTGCTCAGTTTGGGGGTTTGAGGGATAGGAAAAAAATTAATTCTGACACTGGTGAATTTCATTATTGCTTCATATTCTTGATGTCATGTAATAACACAGAATGCAACAGGCAGTATTAATTTCTGTATGACTTCACTTTCAATATTTGAAATAACTTCCAAATTGTTTGCCAAACTTAGTGAAAAATTTTCCATTATTTTCCCCTATCTAGTCTAGCTAAATATGGGTTGTTCAACATATCTAACCCTGTAGTAGATGTTCTCTAATCTCTGGGAAAATACAGCCTTAAATATTTGCTAGAAATTATCTTTTGCATGTAGTTTGTTACACTTATCTTTCTTTTCTGTCAATATTGAATTTCCTGGTTTTAGAGCATTTCCTCAGTTACTGATACTTTCACTATTTTATGATTTGAAGTTGACATCTCATTTTTTTGATTGGTGTCATATGGTGTCGATATTTCTTATGTTGTCACATTGAAGCCCTGTTAATGTTTTATATTGTCTTTAAAAACATTAAATTCTTAAATGTTTTATTTAATAATATTTCTTAAATATGATTTTTTTTTCAGTTTGTAAAATAATGTGTTGATGAGCCACAATGATAAAGCACTAATTGTGTTTTCAAAAATTAACACATGTAAACAGTCAACTGCTTATTGGGCAGTAACCTCAGAAATCAAGCTAACTGACAATGAATTTAAAGATGGTACACCAGGGTTGTTTTCTAATTAGACATTTTATAGTGAAGGGCTTAAAGAATCTAGTCGGAGTTCAGTGTTTGTTGCTGTACTAGATGCTGTTCAGATGACACCAAAAGAATTGCTAAACTTTATAGGATTCTCTTTATAGTCCATTGTGAAATGCAGGAGTAGGGTAAAAACTTTTAGAGGGGGCTTATACATCATGCAGTTGTCAATGAGTCCATGGATGATATAGTTGCCATTAAATTACTGCAGGTTACTGGATCAGTAAAATAAGACTTCAACCAGTCTAATGACTTGTCTGACTCTGCTTCCTTGACAGCCTCAACCAAGGTAAGGTGGAGCACCAAGTTCAGACACCCAGTGAATGTGTTCAAGCCAGTCAGTTGAAGCTGCTTCCTTCAGCAGAGACCTTTTCCACTCCACCCCACCCCAGCCCACTACAAACCACTCCACTCACTACAGGAACACCAAACACCTAACTTAGGTACCAAAGTAAGTTGCGACATTAAATTTTTCCCTTTCAGAGAACAGAGTGAAGGTGCAGCACTCAATGTAATTCTCAAAGGTTGATGCAGGCATGCACCCTACGTTTTTCCAGACAGCTTTCTTTTTGCTGTATGAAAACATAAGATTAAGGTCAGGTCCCGTATTGGCAATAGAGCACAGTGTGTTTTGCTGCAGACCTCTGCAGCAAGCTAATAGACCTGGAAACAGTTATTTTTTTCCCAAATGTTTTAGTAAAAACCTTTTCAACTTCTCAAAACTGCATACATGTGCAACGTAATTGTCTCAGTCATGCTATTCATTTACTTCCAAAAAAATCAAGGATAATCAAGTCATAATACTTTATTTAAGCATCATTTTACTGGTTAAAAATGTGAACATTATTATGTTCTTTTTTTAATAGTTACATGAGTCTATGAGTTCCAACTCTATCATTAGGATTTTCCTCATTTTGAAGGTATGACTGACACTACTTGAATAGGGAAAGATTATTGGCTTTTGCTTTTTTATTAAGCTATTGTATTCATATCTTGCAAAATGTATTAAAAAGGAGGCAAAAAACCCCCATTGAAGTAGCTTGCTATTTTTGCCAAAGCAGATCACATTTTTTCAGGCTTCTCTAGGCTCAGAAAAGCATATTTAGAATTGAAGTGAGAATAAAGAGAAGTCTTTCTAAAGTAGTTTGTAATCACAGAATAAGTTAGAATAAAAAATATTAGTATCTCACCACATATTACTTTCCTATGAACCAAATCATTTTTGCAATAATAGCTGAACTTTTCAATCCGCTAGGGCATTGATCCTTTAATGGAATTCCTACTTCTCCTAGTTTTCCTACTTTTCCTTAAAAATGCTGCTTTCATAACCTTTTTGAAAATCACTTTCTCCTGGATTTTTTGCATTGTTTTACATCACTCTAGTTATTGTGTGTGTGCATATTTATGTATACACACAATGTATGGAATCATGGGTCCATTTCTCCTAGTTTCTTTGCAATATTTTACTAGAGTTACATTACAAGGAGCCAGAGGGTATGACTATGGGCTTGTCCTCATTCAAAGAAAAATTACATTCTGACTACCAGTAAATTGCTCTGAATCTGAATGAAACCTGTCTTTTTCTGGATAGTGGGCTGTTTCCCACTGCTTGAAAAATTGCATTTTCAAGCTGTTGGCTATGAAGTAAGTGAAGTTTTTATTCTACTGTCCTTTTGCAGCTTTGTATGTGCAATTGTATCAATTGCACTCAACGACACTTTATTAGCATGACAAGATATACAGAAGGGCTGCTGAAGTGTACAAGGGATGGACTGCTCAGGGATCTCTTACAGGGAAATAGTATCTCCCCACATTTATCTTCCAAATCTGTCTACCAGAACTATCCATTGCTGCTCCTGTGGCAAGTTGTGGAAAACGAAAAGCAAACTTCCTAAGTGTATATTAGATGTGTAGTCTATAAGGAGGATTGCTTAGAAGGATAATGCATCCAGCCCTAAAACAAACACTGAAACATTATGTCATATGTCATATGTAGAATTTCTGAGGCAAAACACAGCATCGATGGATCAGGAGCAGTTATAGTGGAAAAATTTTGGTAAAATAAGAATGAAAAAGCTCTGGATGGAAGTTTTGAAATGACATATAACTGTTATCCATTTTTAGGTCACAGTTATATCAATTTACACAAGTATTTTTATGCCCTTTGAGATATATTTAAACATTGGGTCTCTAGGCAGTCATAGAAGGACATGGTAAATTTGGACACTTTTATAATTTTTATGTCACATATAACACTCAACTTTTTTGTTTGTTTGTTTGTTTTTGGTTTTTTGGGGTTTTATTTAAGGGAATGTATTTTCCCTCTGGATTTAGTGAAACTTCCATTTTTGGAAATGTAACTACTATAGGCAGTATTTGCAATTCTTATGCAGGTTCTCAAGCTCAGTTAAAGATTACACCATAAAGACAAGAGCAAAATGGGGTCCTCTGTTTGTCTGTTCTAAAGCTGAAAAGAAAATGTGAATACAATATGTTTTGTAAATTATAGACAACATATTCAAGGTGCAATATCTGTTAATAGATACCAAATATGGTAATTTAGGTTTAAATATTTTTTCTTATATTTTTTTGGTCAATGACCTTTCCAAATGCTTAATTCAAAAAATAAAAGAGGACACTTTATATTTTCTTTTAGTTTGCCACTTCAGCATTTTCTGGTTTAATTCCTTTAAAGGGGGAAGAAAAAATGCTTCTGACATTTACAATTGAACTTTTTGGATCTGCTTCTTGCTTTTTTTGTTGTGCATTTCACTTAGGTGGTTTATCCTGAATGTGACAGCTCTGTAGCACGGAACTGAAATATTACAGCAGTAATTCTGCACCATTATGCCTAATGTTACAGCAACATCCTACAGATTTGCACTCTGAATATGGGACAAATTCAGGTTTATTTACTTTAATGACTAGGTAATGAGTCTGAGCCACACAGATCAAAGTGAACTGGTAAGAGGGAGGCTGTTATGAGCCAAAATTAATAAAAGGCTCCAGTTTGAGAAGAGGACCAGTGCAGTGAGAGAGGGGATAAGTGTTGAGAAGAGAAAAAAGGATGTTTCCCACCAATGTTTGAAAAATGTAGGCCAAACTCTGCTGCATTGACTATCCACTGCTTGGCAGCCTTTTGGACTTCGCAAGAAATTACTCCCCTTTTTTATTAAAGCAGTTAGAACCTCATGCTGTTCACACCAGTTTTATGGAGTTGGATCATTGTTTGGAGACTAGATAGGCCCAAATTATCTCTCTGCATGTTGGCATACTCTTCATTCCTAAATGAAGAACCTCCTACTGGAACAGCTATATAGTGACAAAACAGGCATACTGAGGGCTCCAGAGACTGATTACCTTTTATTAATGGGTAAAAAAAGAATCTAATATTAATTGAGCCATCAGAGACCTTTCAAGGTGAATGCGTCCTTTTGAGTAGCATGAAAAAGAGCCTGAGAACAGAATATTTCATACTAAAATGTTATTTTTCCTCCCATTTGTTCACTTAGGTATTGCTAACCATATTGTCTTATCCATTGCTTCATGGGACCACAACTCAAATTTCAGCAATTTGATGTTCCTCCCAATGAAGTCAAATATCACTGAATCAGATGACTCTGGAGAAACAAAGGGAGCGTGAAATTTTTATAATTTGCTCTCATCATTTTGTCTTGGTATTTCTAGTGGAAGTGGAAAGGAGGAAAACGAACAAAAAAACTATGCTCTCATTTGACACCTCACTTTGCAGCTTACATGGTGGAAGGTATTTTATACTTAAGATAGCATACTGCTAATAACTTGCATTTGATAAACTGCTCCAGAAGTGACCAGAAATATGGCTTGCATTAAAGTTCCTACAGCATTCCACGCCACCTCTGCATTCAGTAGTAGAGTGAATATTAAAGTAATAATTTTGGTTTGTGTTCCAAACCTTTTGGGGACTGGGGGAAAGTTGCAACAAGGTGTATATGGGTGCTTTTCCAGTCATATTTTTTTCATGGTAGATTTTACATGGTAAGTTCCCAGCTCAAATTCAGAAGACTGTCACTTTTTCCTCATTCTAACCTTATATTTTTGTGTGTGTGTCCATTATGTAATCCAGGGAATAAAGAACTATTAAGGGGCATGTATAGACATAATTATCCAAGAATCATTAAGTCCAAATAGAATAAGAAATAAACAAAACAATTTGTGGCTTTTAAAACAATCTATAGGAACAATATGAAAGGCATTTAGATGGACAAAGTTATGAAAATATTCTTCTTGCATGGATATGATCTTTGTTTTCACATTTCAGAAATTTAATATTAAATAAGTTGGATGTAGTAATGTACAAGGAAGATTGGTATTACACATTCTCGATGATTTTGGAGGTCTTTTCCAACCTTAATGATTCCATGACTCCTGTGTCTACTTGGCAGTAAGCTGTAAGCAGGTTGGATAGCAACATTTTCTTCTTCTTCTGTACAATGGTTCACCATCCTTTTGTTAATCTTCTCAATATTTTAACCCTAATTTTTAAATAAATTCCGCTGAATTCTTATTTTGTCCTCATTTATAGTGTCTAAGAAGCTTTAGGTAAATTAATTATCAATATGTCAAAGCATAAAACACATCTTAACAGAAGTTTTGAGAAGTACAGGCCACGGATATTTTATATGATATATCTGGAAATTAAAATTATATTGCAGTCCCAATTCTCAGGATGAAAGTTGTAGTAAGAACAGGAAAAGACATAAAATCTATTCTGCATGTTACAGATTGTAATGGAAATAAAAAATTGTGAAAACTTAATTTTTGTTCCTCTCTCAAGATAGCAATCTCACAGCCATTTCTGGATGAAATTAAATAAAGGGTCTCCTTAGCTTTTATTTGCAGCACTGCTCTGCAACCATCTCTTTTTTCCAAGCAGTTTTAGGGTAGGCACATATATTATTTACGGAAAATCCACAAGGAACATTTTTATAGTACCAGAATAGAAATAATACTGTAACAATAAAGATCGAAGATTGATGCAATTGTGAGTACAAGTAATAGCTGCCTTGTGTGGCTGTTATCTCCTCGAGGGAATTCTTTAGAATGGCTTTCATTTTATAAAATGTGCTTGTTACAGTGCAACCATATATGAGTAGGGAGCTGTACTTGTGCTCCTGGTTTTGGGGGATTTTTTTATACTTCTTTTTTTGCCCCCCCCCCCCCAAAAAAAAAGAAATTGATATAAAATTGGTGTGATTGGTTTAATGAACTTTGAGACTGCTCTGAACTTTAAAGGAATCAGAAGTCACACAGAAGCCTTTGGTATGTGCATATATTTTAAATGTATTTTGACTCTCTAACCTGTTTTTAAATATGCAGATGCTTGTACTCTGATGCTATTCATGGAGTTTAATAATTTTCATGTAGAACAGTCAGGAATTACAGCAATGTAATGCATTATCTACTGGCCAGTACTGTTCAGCCACTTTGTTCTGGAATCAACAGATCTGAGATGAAGCCAAAGCAATTTAAATCAAATGAGTATCCTGCCCAAAGACACAGAATGGCAAAAAGTTTGTCCTCAAGATGGGGGAGATGTTAGTTTATACAAGCTGCAAATATGTGTACTTGTATGCATACATGTATAGATCTTTAATATAATATATTACGCAGTATGTGTAATTCCATGTATCTTTCTACATATGGAGTAATGCAATGCATATATATGTGTATATGTATATATATACACACATATATATATATATATGTGTAAATGGTAAAAGCATGAGACCTGAAGAAATGCTGGAACACTCTTTTGTCTTCCTGAGCATGACCTGACCTGAGTTCAATTAAGATATTTTGCTATTGATTTAACATCCATGATGAAATTATTTATATCTTATTTGTCAGCAGAAGTACAAATGTGGCAAAAAGGTGATCAAAATTTAAATAAGAATTCCAAACAAACCCAGAAGTCATCTGTGACAGCACCATATTTTTCCTCCTTATTCCATCTCATTTTAAGCCTTTATTTCAGTGCTAGGAAAATCCACCAATACTAAAAAGCATGTACTTTTTCTTATTTCAGTATTCTCAGAAGAAACAAAAAGTAAGAAATGCTGGTGTATGTTGCATTATATTAGCAGATATAAAAAAATATTGTTTTAGATTGGCAGGAGGGAGAGCAGAAGTGATGACCTGAGCGATGCTCAGATGAGGCTGGGAAATAGAATGGCTTATGGTGATACTGATTTTTCAGGTTGATGGTGATAGAGAAAGACACATTCATAATGGCAAGAAAAAAGGGAAATAAGTTCTGATACTGCTGTGGTAGGTACTGACATTTAGCTACTGAGAAGGAATAACACTGCATGGACATCCAGGTTTCTCTGAACCGCCAAGTACTTACTGATGCTTTTTACCCCCATTCTGACATTGCTACAAGGCATCCAAGAAACCGCTATAAATATTTCACATTTGCACTGTTCATTACTTTCGTTACTCCAGCTCATATTTCTGTGAGATAAAAGAGGTGATAGTGTATGACATTGCTCTACCTCTGATTTATACTGCCAATAGGTCCTGCATTTTTTTGTTTGTTTGAATTTCATCACTCTGTATACCAAGAAACAAAGACTTACAGCCTCTCTTGGCAAGCCACTTACGTTGCTTTTCTTGGCTTAAATGTATTCCTGCTGTGTAGTCATTTTCCTGAACTTCAGTCTTTCACATCAGTACTGAAATACATTTGCCCTTTGCCAAGAATAGTCTTAATAACTTAACCATCATTTTTTTATTACAGAATTGCATGAAGCAGTAAACAGCACATTAATTAAAATCTTCAGGCCTTATTTAATGTGAGGTATTATAAATGACAAGGAGGCCAAGGAGATAAATCAAACAGGGTCACAGGCAGGAAGTTCACTCTGAAAAAGATGACTTCACATATTACAGGGGGAAAAAAAGAATCACAATATAGACTTTTAATTGAGAAGGAGCTATTAGGGAGGACTTAATCCCTGACTTCAAAGAAGAGGTGAGATGAAGATGTAATGTGATACAGTGGGGGAAAAAAGAAAAATACTGAAGTAATCAAACAGCATAATATCAAAAGTGGGAAGGTATAAATTTCTTTGTAAGTAAAATTGCACCCGGCTCTGAGAAGAATTTGGAATATGAGCTGTAAAAATTATTAAGACAAATGGAAGACCAGCTTATGAGAAAATATTAAAGGAGATAAATAGTTCAGTTAAATGGCATCAGGCGGACACAGTCATCTTCTATAAGAATTTAAAAGTTGTATACAATATGCCCAAAGGGTTTTTTCCACCAGTCGCTAGGGTGCATTACACAAAACAGAGGAGTGCATTAAATTACAATAGTATCAAAAGAAATATTGGAATTTATTTATTTAAAGGCCCAATAAAATTGTTTTGTCAGGATAAATCTACAAGAACTATGTAGTACAAGTAGAAAGAAATCTCAGGAAATAACAATCCAAACTATCAGCAAAGCAGGAGAGAATATCAGACACCCAAAGAAAATAAACATATGTCAACTACAATGTAAATTAGAACATCATGAGCATAAAGAGAACACAGGTACATGAGCAGCAGAGTAATGCAGACAAGCAATAAGAAACAACAGAAATAAATAAATACATAGAATTCAATCACATGAACCCTTGGAAACAGACAAACAAATGCAATCTTGCTTAGTAGCTGCTCGTCCGCAGGCACAGTGTCACAGCTCCTCCTTACCCGTTTAGCAATGTGAACCTACCAACACAACAACAGTCAGGAGAGACCCCACTTACAAAGGAGGATAAATTCATGTGACTACAGCTACTTTCTGCCATGCCCAGAATGTAATATTGGCAGCAGCATCTTTATTTTTTATGTTGCCCTCCCGCAGGCTCTACAAGATGGCACCAAAGGGCAGTGCCGTAGGGTCATGCTTATTACATGAGATATAATCAAATGAAAAGGCTCCCCAAATTAGGAATGAGATTTCCCCAAATCCTTTTTCTTTTTTTTTTTTTTGTTTGGACAGATTAATTGGCTGCTAAATTAATGTAACCTCTTTCCACTTGATATGTCACTCATAGTCAGAGCAATTTTTTGAGAATACCTAATCTGTTCATGCAGTCTGAACAGCAACCACTTCTGTTACCGAACATTTAACTTCGAGTAGTGTAGAGTGATTGATATTTGTAGGCATTCATCATCTAGAGTATTGTGAGAGCCTTGAGAACCGAGCTGTCATGATGCCCTGGATTATTAACACTATGTCCTTTCTCAGGAGCTAACCACAATCCGCACACTTTGGCATTCCATATAGCTAGTGTCAGCATAAAAGAAAAGTGTATCTATGATAGTTTGTTTCTATTTTTTTACTAATTTATGACTCAGAGTTGACAACTAACTCACAAATTACTAGAAACTGACATTTCCCCCAACAATTTTAAAATTAATTTACATTTTTAGTTACCATATTCTATCAAGCATATTCAAGAAAAGCTATTTTCTCACTGCGTCCTGTGACATTTGACATGTCATCAATATGAGTCAGACAGTCTTACGGTGTCAGAGACATGTCTCCTTTGCTTTTAATGGAGACATGCCCATTTACAGCATTTAATGATGTAGTTCAATGTGCATTAAGTTCATCCCCTAGAATTGTCAGAGCTGAAAGTCTCTGATTTGTGCCACTATTGCTGTGAATCTGCCCTTCTAATTTCTCACTCAGAAGAAGCTGGTCTGGAAACAATAACAATGACAAAATGCAGTAAAAGTGGCTGAGCTTGTAATTTTCTTTCCATGCCAGAAATTGTATGTGAAAAAAAAATCTCTGAACAAAAGGCCAAGACTATTGGAAGTTTTTGTCTTGAAAAGATAGTTATCTAGTGATTATAATTTATGAAGAAAAAGCTACTGTAGAGAAAGAATTTTGTGCTCTCACTGTTCCATTCCATCCTAACTAGAGGATGTCTCAGAAGATTGTACAACTAACATTAACAAAGTGTTTTTTGAAAATGTATAAAATAACAGTGAGAATAATTAACACTAGGCTCACTGAAATCTCATTAGAAACATCCATTTATGCATTATCTTCTTCAAGTAAGGTTCAAGTTCTGACTTGTGAGGTTAAGGTGGCATAAACAAGTGCTGTCCTTATTGGTACTAACCCTTCAGGGCACTGAGATCTGGAAATGATTTGAGGCATTTTGTGACACTGAACAGAATACTTGGGTGGAAAAATGGCTGATAAAGTTCAATTTTATTAAATACAAAAGCCTGACCATGTAGAAAAAGAATTCTAACCTTACATATATAGTAAGGGAATCTGACAAAGTTGTTAATATTCAACAAGAAAGTTCAGGGTTTATAATAAACAGCAACATGAAAACATTTCCTGAATGAATAATTGCAGTCAAAGAAACACATAGAATGCTAGGAATTTCTACAGAATAGCAAAGGACAAACTAGAAAGCATAATTCTTTATGCATCTTTAGCTTTAAGAGCAGGCCCCTCTCCCTAATTCAACAAGGTACTGAGAAACAAAAAGTGATTAGAGAAGGATGACAAAGTTAAATCAGTGTTACAGATTGGCTTTTTTACAAGAAGAGACTACTGAACAGACTAGGATTTTTTAATTTGAAAGATGGACAGATAAAAGGGAACACGGCCAGGATCTATACAACTGTCACGGTTTAACTCCAGGCAGCCACCAAGCCCCACACAGCCACTCGCTCACTCCCCCACCAGCAGATCTGGGACAGAATTGGAAGGGTAAAAAATACAGAACTTGTGGGTAAAGATAAAGACAGTTTAACATGAAAAACAAAAGCCATGCACAGAAACAAAGCAAAACAAGGAACTCACTGCATCCCACGGGCAGATAAGTGTTCAGCCATCTCCAGGAGAGCTGGGTGCCATCACATATAGCAGTTACTTGAGAATACAAAAACCATCACTCCAAACTTCTTCCCATTTCTTCACTTCTTCACTGAGCATAATGTCATATGGTCTAGAATATCCCTATGTTCAGCTGGGATCACCTGTCCTGGTGGTGTCTCCTCCCAGTCTCCCACGCACCTCCACCTTCCTTGCCAGCATGGCAGTATGAAAAAGCAGAAAACGCCTTGCCTTTGTGTAAGCCCTGCTCAGCAAGAACAAAATCATCTCTGTATTATCAACCTTGTATTTAGCACAAATCCAAAACATCGCTTCCTACCAGCCATTGTGAAGAAAATTAACTCTAGCCCAGCTGAAACCAGCACAAGCAAAAGAAGGCATGGAAAAGTGATTGTTGGCTGTTTATTACCCAGGAAGCTTCAGAAGCAATCACCACTGCATGAGAAGTTTAAAATAAAAATGCTGTCATAAATTCACCCAACACTCCAACTATGAAATTCAGTGAATATCAAGAGCTTACAACAGTCTAGGAAAAAATTAAGGGACATTTATTGTACAAACATCCCCTGCAGGCAGAGAAATGCAAGGCTCTCTTTCTGCTATGAAAGAATATGACTGCTGTCATCCCTTTCACAGGCATAACACTGGTTTGATTTAACCTTTGATGTGACCCAGTCTGAACACCTCTATCCCGTCCTGATGACAGGAACATTATCTCACAAGAGTTCACCAGCTTGCCTCACAGCACTCCGCACTTACAAGGGACATTAGCATTTTCATGTGGAGCAGCACTAAGGATTTGGAAAAGTCCCCTAGGTGGCTTGATTCACATCCCATGGACTTATTTAAGTACACGAGCTGCATTCCTTTCAGTTTAAACGAACTGGAAACCATGCTCCAGGAGCTCATGTGGCATGCTGCAGCTGCTGGGGAGTGTCTAGCGCAAGAGACTGGTGCATAACCTGTCTCAAGTAATGAGCCCAAACCAAACCTGCAGGTCTTGGGTCCTTAGTGCCTCTGTAGCATTTTTTCAAACGTGCCACGCTACCAGCTGATGAAAACAGAAGATTGATATGGGGCAACCCGGAGCCTGCAGATGCTCTATCACGTTCCTATGTTTTTCAGAAGTATTTCTCATCATTTTGACTATGTTAATTGCTCCACGGATGCTCAGGTGGGTTGTGTAGCATCCCACGTCTTGAATAATAGTGGGAAGCAAAAAGAGAGCATGTTTTCCCATTTGGAAAGATATGTTTTCACTTTGTTCTTTCATCTTCTTTCTTTTGTGCTATCATCCACTGTGTAGTGGCAGAAAAAAAACCAACAGGTCAGTTAGTTAGTGGCATAACCTTATAGACCCCATGGTTATGGATTATTCAAATTTCTACAACAATATTTACAGAACAAGAAACAAAGTTCTTTGCTGCTGGATATAAAAGAGCACCATAAGACCAAAACTAAACAGAATATTCACCTTGTTGCTACTTTATCTTGGATGTACTGAATCTCACAGAGCTATGCGGAACTTTCTTCTCAGTAAATAATTATATAAAAGAAAAAAGAATGTGGTTTTGTTTTTTTGCAGGCTGTTCCATTGTGTGCTTCAGATGTACAATTAATTATATAAAAAGACTATTCAACTTCTTCCTATACTGACAACTTCAGATCTTATTTTAATTGAATCAGCTCATCTGAGCTTTGAAAGTGTTGTCAAAGAAAATCACAGCCACAAGGATTCAAAATACCTTTAGAGTGTTATCAACAGTAGCAAGTAATATGAGCTTCGAAGAACAATGAAATGAAAACTGACCTTTTCTCTGGAGATATCAATGCATTTGCAGTACAAAGTGACAAAGTATTCTTCCTTAATGCAATTGTCATTTTTGGCATCAGTGTTAGGGAATCAATATGACTTCATCTAGCCTCTTTGGGCTGAAGGTGTAACATCATAAAGCCACATAATGACAGTTTGTACAATGGATCTGCTTGCATATCTCTGTTCATTGCCCCTAACAACCCGAGTGAAACTGTTTATTTACTTCATGTCTTTGAGACAGAGACTCAAAGAGAAAGGAGTTATGGAGCAAAACAGATTAAAAGAGAAAGGCCTATGTTTTAAATGTAAACACAAACTCATAAAGATGTGAAAAAAATTTGAGTCTTCCAGGCAGAGTGCAAAGTAAATTCTAATATATTCTTGTACATTTGCATTTCGCATTTAAAGTAAAGTTTCTTTTTTATTGGGGGGGG
>VZRL01005845.1:440347-480568 GCA_013397895.1 Origma solitaria | reverse complement strand
TTAATCTATTGACTGACAAAAAAAAAGTCTATTTTACTTTGTAGTAATGTGTCTGGTTAGATTTAACCCATTATTTATCTCTGGTGAGATTTAAGTGCAAGTGCAGGTAACATATGCTGCACTTTTTAATAAAAGCATTTGAAATTCAAGGGTTCTCATGATATAAATTAAATTTACAAAAACCTGATTTGCAAAAAATCAGATTGATTGGAGGAATTTTAGGCAGTACAGAGAATTGATACACCACTCATTTGGAGTAAGTATAGAAGCATAGTTTCAAATCTATCTCAAATCCAAAATGAAAATAAGCAAAATGCTGTGGTCTCATTCTACTTTCCCACCAAGAAGTTAATTAAAAATTATGTATTTCTGCTCTCCTCTCATCAGGTATTGCACACAAAGTTGCATGCTTCCAGCAGCAAAAAAGCAACAGCCTGGTTATGAGCTAAAGGCTTGTTCATGCTTGGTAAAGCAGATCTCTGCAGTTACTTAAGCTATTAACACTGCTCTGCTGCCTGCCTCGTGTGCTTCCTGGAGGTTAAACCCTGATAGCAGAGCTGGCAGAAGGGAGGCTGTGAGCATCTTTCATCTGCTTCATTCACAAACTACCACTGCTGGCAGCTGAAGTGATCACACTAGACAGTGACTGGAGTGCTTCAAGTATGCTTTTCTTCTCCTTTTTTGCATGCACCATAAGTTACTGTCTTAAATACCACAGGATGATTCACCACAGTGTGTCTGTATGATAGAGTTGGTTCTATTTTTCTGTTACAGAAAAAACATGCCAAAAAAAATCAAACCAGTCTGCAGACACTAACTTTGACAAAGATAAAATGGAAAGCCAATAACTTATCAGTCAGACTTCCTTTATTTTCTTCAAGTTCACCACTGCTGCTTTTTAATTTTGCAGTTTCCCAGTATCAACACTGAGGGCTTCAATCAAGTGGTCTGAGGCTGAAGTTGGGAAAACCTGGTGCTCTGTTTTCATTGAAGAATTTTGGAGTCGTGAGGAAAAGTAAAATGAAAAAAAAAATCCCTATTCCTCAAAAGGAGAGGAGAGGAAAGGAAAAAGAGAGAAGAAGAGAAGAGAAGAGAAGAGAAGAGAAGAGAAGAGAAGAGAAGAGAAGAGAAGAGAAGAGAAGAGAAGAGAAGAGAAGAGAAGAGAAGAGAAGAGAAGAGAAGAGAAGAGAAGAGAAGAGAAGAGAAGAGAAGAGAAGAGAAGAGAAGAGAAGAGAAGAGAAGAGAAGAGAAGAGAAGAGAAGAGAAGAGAAGAGAAGAGAAGAGAAGAGAAGAGAAGAGAAGAGAAGAGAAGAGAAGAGAAGAGAAGAGAAGAGAAGAGAAGAGAAGAGAAGAGAAGAGAAGAGAAGAGAAGAGAAGAGAAGAGAAGAGAAGAGAAGAGAAGAGAAGAGAAGAGAAGAGAAGAGAAGAGAAGAGAAGAGAAGAGAAGAGAAGAGAAGAGAAGAGAAGAGAAGAGAAGAGAAGAGAAGAGAAGAGAAGAGAAGAGAAGAGAAGAGAAGAGAAGAGAAGAGAAGAGAAGAGAAGAGAAGAGAAGAGAAGAGAAGAGAAGAGAAGAGAAGAGAAGAGAAGAGAAGAGAAGAGAAGAGAAGAGAAGAGAAGAGAAGAGAAGAGAAGAGAAGAGAAGAGAAGAGAAGAGAAGAGAAGAGAAGAGAAAAGAAGAGAAGAGAAGAGAAGAGAAAAGAAAAATGAAAAGAAAAAAGAAAAGAAAAGAAAAGAAAAGAAAAGAAAAGAAAAGAAAAGAAAAGAAAAGAAAAGAAAAGAAAAGAAAAGAAAAGAAAAGAAAAGAAAAAAAAAGAAAAGAAAAAAAAAGAAGAGACTGTGCTTGTTAGCCTGTGCCATATGATCCCAAGAGAGTGGCCAAAAAGTTAACCTGGGGTTCAGGTTATCTATCTGTTCTAAGTTAGAGATAGTAAAGGGCAATATTCTGAAATTCGGTACTTTGAAAACAGGAAAGAACTATACTCTGCACACAGACACACAAGCTGTTCAGCGAGCAAGACATGTAATTCAGTGGTCTTATCCCTGCAACTGCTGAATTCAAACACGGGAGACACAAAAAGCTATTTATAGTTCAGAAAGTCTTCTCAAATCCTGGAGGTCCTTGCTATACATTCATGTCCTATCTTGTACCTCTGGCCTGAAAGACTAATGTAGGTCGTGTGAAAGATTATAAATTATCTGATGAACTAAAGATAGACCCTGGCTCACCGTTAGCTTCAACCTAAGAAGCAACTCCTGTAATTCTCAACACTTGAGAGTATCCTACTTTCACCTGGTTACATGAGAAACATTGATTTTAGTACTGATGGCCACAGATAATCCTTTGTGAAGCGCTTCCAAGGTTTAACAACTTGGTATTGTGGGTAAGCACTAAACTGTAGCTTATAGCAAACCAAATATTTTAAAGATGTAATCAAGCTATTAAATAAAAATGCAATTTTACTTTTGAAAGCAAATAATTAAAATGGTTGTTGGTACAAAATATTCTTTAAGGACTAATGCTTCAAACCTCAAATGTTTCCAGTTCTTTTGATTAATGAAGCACTAATGCTTTTGCCATTTTCAGGAAAGATTGCTAGGCAACATCATAGAGCAAATTTATTTATTATTTATATCTAGAAACTGTGAAACATTGAAGTTTTGTTAATAGATGTGGTTTTATCTCCCAGAAGACAGTTGGAAAGGCAATTATGACATGCAAATTTTGACGCTAATTAAAAATAATATACTGATGTACAGACTCTTATGCTTGGTAATTCTTCAGGTAGACTGAATTCTGACAGAGATTTTACTCTGATTTCTCCCAAGTACAGGTTTTATGTTCCACCTTTCACATCTGTGTAGCTTTCCTTCTTCAGATCCACAGTTTCAAAATTTTCTTAGTTCACATATTTAACATATATAACAAGTTTCCATTAAGAAGGAATCTCTGTCTTGGGCTGTTCTTTAAGCCTTTGTCTTTGATGAAATGGTTGTCACAGCCTTTGTAGTCTCTCTAATTAATGTAAAAACCCCAAATCAAAACAAAAGTCAGTCAGATTAAAACATTTACAGTACATTTTAATTATAGTCTTTGTAGGGCTTTTCCTTATGCCTATTTTCAATCCTTCTTTTATGAATGATTAAGGAACAAGGACACAAGGCACTGCCAGAGAGAGAAAAGGACACCTGACTCAATAAACTGTTCCCTTTAAGTTTATCTCACACCCATTTTCTTGCTTAGTAACTATATCCTTTGATTCCCTTCCTGATCAGACATGCAGGGCTCTCTCTTAAACTCATTTGAGCTATTTGCTTTGATGGCTTTACTTGGCAACTGCAATAAGTGAAATTCTCTGCTTGAACTCTTTGTGCGCCATCTCTCTGTCTGCATTTAAATTGTGGTCTCTAAAGTCTGAATCATCCATATTGAGAATATTTTGTCCTACCTTTGCTATCATTCCCTTCTCATAATTCTAGATGTTATTTAAATAATTTCAAGAGCTTCCCATTTCTCTTCATTTAAAAAAAAAAAAATTAAAATGGTCTGAAAATATTATCTAATTCCAATTGCTTATAACAAATACCCTAGTCTAAGGAAAACATCTTAACCTAATCCTCAAAACACTGTGTTAGAAAGACTTAACTAATGCTGCTTACTGAAAACATAATTAACTTTCACTTTGGTGTGGGAATCAGATTCTTTACTTTGACTTCTAAGCACATAGCATCTTGTATCTATGCAGATATTTTATGGCTGTTTAGTCCGAAATACTTATCAGCCCTTTTTTTTTCAAACTTTCTGATACTTTTGGCCCCATCTGCCTATACAGGCAAGCAGTTGTTAAACTGAACCTTAGTGCTCAGTTACAATGTCTGGGGTAGGGCAAATGAGAAAGTCAGATTAAAAAACAAAACAAACAGAAACAACAAAACCCAACCAAACAAAACACAAGAAAACCCACCAAAAATTCTGAGGGCACTTTAAACTAATTCTTATAGGCCATAAATTAGAGTTCAAATCAAATCTGAGCTCTTAGTTCTCAGGTCCTCTAGCCTTAAAATTATTTTAATATCTAGAAGTTTTGCCTCAGTTATGTAATGCAGATATAGTAAGTGCTTAAACCTAAAAGTCTGTGTGTATTGAATACAATATCAGTGCATTCTGCAGCATGTCTCACAGTCTCCAAGCTGTAGTTGCCTGCACCAGAGCTCCTTTACAAGTACATCCTCTGCCTGCATGCCTGGGCTCTCCTCCAAGGGAGAGCAAAGTGAAGGTCTCAATATCCTAATGCAGCACCACACTGCAGCTGCAAGGAGCACTGTGGATTCACTACTGTGGATGTGCACAGAATCCCAAAAAGCATTGCTTTTTTATCTACTAAGTTATACAGACACAGTTTGGTTCTCATTAAGAGAGGTCAGACACCAGGGAAAGACAGACTTAGGTTTTTTAGAGGGAAAAACAAATTTCTGCTCATCTTACTAAAACTGTCAGTTATAAATTGACTAGAGAGCAGTCTAACCCTCAGGATACTCACTGACTTGTGGCAGAGGTCTTCTTTGTGGTCCTGGTTTCCAGGACAGTACTAACGGTTTATCCACAGTATTTTTCAAGTAAAATGGACATGTTACACGATAGCTAGGGAAAGAATTGAACTGGTTTATCTCATGCTCTAGCAGAACACCGCAGTAAATAAGTTATTAAGTAGAAAAAGAGCAATCATAATTTATGAGACAGAAATTATTCTTACTCTGCTCAACTAAAGAAATCTCTTGCTGCTACCTACTTTCACTTCAGGATTTCTGGACTGAGAATCCCAAGTGGTTTTCCTAGCAATCTCAGGGAACTCTCATGGGGCTGGATTATTAGACGGATCACATCCCTGTTGTTTCCCTGTAGGTCATCTCTTTCTCATGACCTACTTGTGCCAAAGCTTAAGAAAGGAAGCAGAATAGTCATCCCTGGTATTCTGCATAGTCAGTGGAAAGAAATACCTCCTGTGGAAGATTCATGTTTTCAAACACAGGACTTAGCACCATTTACTCTGCAGGTTCCTGTAACTTCAAATAAGATTCAGAATCTTCAAGTCCCTGCATCCGTATGCCTTACTCACATTTGCATCTGTAACCAGAAAAAGGCTGAAACCCCTAATTCCTGACAGCCAGGAGGTAAGTTGTATCTGCCCCTCAGAGGTTCAGCAGCGGGCTCTGGCATACCACTGTTTTACTGTATCAAAGGAAAAACCCTGTCTTAAAAGCAAAATTTGTAGAACATTTTGAAACCAATTACAGTGACCTTCACTAAACACATTAGGCTGAAATATTTGCTTCAGTTTGACTTTTTTGTGTTTTCCTTCTCCTACAATCATGATTTTAATTTGCCTCTATTTTGTTGCTTCAGACAATTTTAAAGTGTTCTGTGTCTTACTTAAATAGTAACCTTGGCATTGTTATTCTGCCACACTGACCTCTAATATAATTACCTCCATTTTAGATTAATAATAACTGGAAAAATATGCAAATATCCTTTAATCTCTTTACTGAGTGCTGAGGTTTGTTTTGTCCTTTTGTTTTGGTTTTTTTTTTTATTTGTTTGGTATTTATGATCAGCTTACCAATCACTAAACATGATTTTAATCAACATTTCTATGGGACATTTAATATTATTTATTGATGAGAGTTTTTCTTATTAATTCAGAATATTTAGTGGCCAGCAGAAGTGTTTTATCTTCATAACTCATGGCACAAAAAAAATAATATATTCAGAAGTGCAGAAAACATGGATCGTTTACTGCATTACCCATGCTTGTTTGATTTTTTAATTTTCCTAATGCAATCTATTGTCTAATAAAAAAAGTAGTTTGTATTAAGTTCTTCTCTATAAGGGAATCAAAGTGCATGACTCAATGATAGAGCCAGAGAACCATGGCAAAGTATTTGGCTGCCATAAGAGACCACATAATTACCCACCAGTGCTTCCCAAAACCAGGCATTAAACTGGTGAGGGGAAAGATTAATCCTCTGAAAACCAAGCTTCATTATTCAGTAATATCTGTGTGGCTGGACGCACAGGGAGATATAGGCAGAGCTGATTCTTATGTTTGGGAGGGTGATGTTTACTCCAGTAGCTTGAGAATTATGGACAGTCTGAGGCAGGCAATGCTCTCCTCATCTCTCAAACCAGTGTCTGCCCATATTCATGAAGAGTATTTGTCAGGATCATAATTGATGGGAGACATTTGCCTCTTAATTTTTTTTTCCTGCTTAGCTGCCATCTCTCAGCAAGAAAACATCTCTTTTTCACCATATTTCTGATGGTGATTTCACTTTACTGAGGTTTGAGCCAGGTGGGCAACAGATTGAGTTTAGTTAGCAGTCCCTAAACTGTAGTAAAAGAATCCCCACTGAAACAACTTTCAGGGTTTGCACCAAGGCAATGAAATGTTGAAATATCTTACCCATCTCCTGTAGCAGTCAGTATAAAGCCTGTTAAAAAAAAAACAAAACCACACAATGAGATCTAAGGAAAAGTCTGGATTGTTGTGCTTGTCAGAGTCCTCAGTTCACTGACAAATTGTAAATGCCCTGACCTGCCCGTAGCAGTCACTGTCAATAGTTAGCATCTATCTCTGTATCCTTGGACCAAACCTCTGGGAAAAAAGCTAAGTTGTGAAAAAAGCTGTGAAGAGCTTATCTGGGACCTCTGCCCAGGCATCCTCTGCTTTTTGGCTAAGGTACCACATTTAAACTCTGTTGCTGAGACTGCCACTCTTTACAGGTTCCTGGTGACTGCCACCACACTGTGCACTGTGGGGCTGCACTCCTCATCAGGGAGGAAGGACACTGCCCTACAGACCTTCGTGGCTCCCACCTTGCTCCTGATGTAGAGCAGTCAGCTCATGCTACTGCTTTCCCTTGCATCCAAGGTGATTTCAATAAAACACATCCCTGAAGCAAATACATTGTGTTATTTCATTGTCTGTTTTATTAGAAAAGGAATTAAATGAAAATTTTGTGGGTTTGTTCATGGTGACGGGTTTTCGTTGTTTTTATTATTAAAAAAAATCCCAAAGAAATGGGATCTTGGCATTTGCAATGGTATTTAAGTGCCAGGCAGATGTGGGACTCCAATCAAGTACATTGCATCCCCTTTCTTTGTTTTTGTTCAACCCCTACTGTGTTGTGCAGTTGAGCTGGAAGGCCCAGATGCCACTGCTGCTCTAAATACCTCTGTAAAATGCAAGTCTGCAGGAAATGCTACAGCTGTGCCACCTCCTCTCATTGTTTCAGGGGCATTGCTATCCCCAGGACCAGTGACATTTGGATTGCACCATGCTGTTCTGCACACAGCCTCTTACTGCTCACAGACTAGGCAGCATTGAAAAGAAAACAGTAATTTGGTTTTTTTGCTATGTGGTTTTTTAATTTCCCTAACCCAAATAACTTTGGGCCCCTTCACTTCTCTTTGTTGGTAAAATGTTTCACACTTTAAAAACAAGTGTCCTCTTTCTCAAAGTAAGAGAGAGAGAAATATGTCTGCTCTTGGGAAGACAGCAATGGCCCTGAAATCTTAAAACTGACCTGAATTACCCTATATTTGTCCCCTATAATGTTTTCACATACCTCAGTACAAGAACCACTATATTGCTTCTATAAAAACAGGACTCACAATACTTCCAACTATTTTGTTTGTAATTTCTCCCATTCTGTAATTTACATATATTCCAACCCATAAGTGTGTATTTTTGACATTTCTAAACTAAAAAAATCAACAACCGAAGGCACCATCAATTTAATTGGGATTGTGGGGATCAGTAGTGCAATTTGCAGGCTGTTTTTGTTATTTGGATGATAGATTTGAACAACAATGAAATTTCACAGTTTATCTGATAAAGGAAAATACAATTAATTTTATTTATAATGCTGTTTATAAATCACCTATTCAGGGAATATAAATAATGCCATGTAATTTAGACGACAAATTATATAGCATAAAAAATGAATATTCTCAATGATCAGCTCATGAATGAATCATGAGTAAAAATTTATTGACACAAGTTAATTACTGAAGATCTGTAAATGGAAAAATATATTTGTAAAATTCATAACCTGTATCCAGACAACTTGCAAAGTGAAGAAATTTAAATTGTACATTTTTATTATTCTGAAGAGATGAGAAATGTACATGCATGGCTATTCAACTGATTGACTAACCCCTCTATTCAGTAGTTTCTTAGAAATCATGAAAGAATAGCAAGATGTCTCTGAGCTAGCTCAGATAATTGATGTATCTTGGATACAATCAAATCAATTCAGTCTTACTGGCATGCTGAATCTCCTCAGTTGTCTCAAACAGCTGCCTTTGTTAATACCCAAGTACATGGAACTGCTTGAAAAGTGTCCCAAGAACCTAGACTCCATGTGCTTTGGATTCATTTTGCAAAATCAAAATGAATCAGTGTTTCAATGTTTACGCTGCCCTGTAATACTCATTTGTGAGTATTTAAGGGTTGATGGATGAAACAGTGTCTATATTGTGCTAGGTGATTTATGAACACCAGACAAAAGAGAGTCCCAGCATATCACAATTTATAATCTAAGTAATTTCGGTAAAATTATACATAATTCTAATTTGCATACTGACAGTTTGAGTTAATGTAATGTAAAACTAGTTGTCTGAGATATCACATTTTTTCCTCATGCGTATTCTTTAAAGACTACCTGCCTTTGTGTCAGTAACATTTCCAAAACAGCTGGGTTTTTTCTGGAATATTTTAAAAAATGAAAGACAAACCTTGTTCCAGGCAACACCACATTTCTTAATCATCGATTTGGCCAAGACAAAAGTGTGAAGTTGAGCTGCACAACAGGCTTTTGGCTTGCAAAGTTCACACAAATATATTCTCAAAACAAGTTGTTACAGCTGGGAAGATGCACAGCCAAGTCACATTGAAATTTGAGCAAATATTTACAAAAACTGCATGACACATAGCTATTAAGCAAATATTTACATAACCTTCCTGACACAATGCACTAGGTTCTTCATAGCTTGACTTTCAAGTTCCTGCAGCATGGGAAGATAGTTCAAGACTGCTATGAAGAGGTCTTTTTTTTCATTATTGTGCTCTTTTCAAAGTCACAATGAAAATCTCTTGATGAAATATATTCCCAGGAGCGCTACCGACTAACAAAAGAATTGAATGACTTCAGCTAAATGTTGCATTATGGAGATAGATCACCACCACTATCTTCATCTGAACTGCTGCATCACACATTTTGAGAATGAATGATTGTGCTGGTTTTGTTCATTTATTTTCAGCCCTATTAATTAGACCAAATTATTAAAACCATGGCAGTTTTTAGATCACAGATGTAATTTCTTATGCAGTATATAGACTTTCATCTCCAGAAAGAAGTGGTTACACTGAATTGTTTTTTCTGGACACCCTCTCCAGGTTGAGATTTGGCAAATTCTAGACCGTTACAGCTACTGGAGTTTATCCCTTACTTTTCAACACAAATTGCATTTCCTTACAGTCAAGAAATGTTTTTTTATCAATCACAAAGCTGTATTTCCAGCCAAAATAGAAAAAAATAAGAAAAGAGAGGAATGAGGATACGTGACAGAAACAGCTCTGCAGACACCAAGGTCATTGAAGAATGAGGAGGAGGAGGTGCTCCAGGCACCCGAGCATATTCCCCTGTAGCCCATGGTGAGGACCATGGTGCGGTAGGCTGTCCTCCTAAGCCCATGGCAATTCATAGGGTTGCAGATACCCACCTCCAGCCTGTGGAGGAGCCCCACAGCACAGCTGGGAGATGGGAGAAAAAGGTTGTGTCCCTGTGGGAAACCTGTGCTAGAGCAGGCTCCTGGCAGGCGTCTCCAGCCCCGTGGAAAGAGGAGGCCAGCCTGGAACAGGTTGGCTGGCAGGGATTGTGACACCATGCGGGACCCACAGTGGAGCAGCCTGTTCCTGAAGGACTACATCTCTGGAAAAAGACCCACATTGGAGCAGTTTGTGATGAACTGCAGCCTGTGGGAAGGTCTCATGTTGGAGAAGTCCATGGGAGACTGTCTCCTGTGAGAAGGACCCAACACTGGAGTGGGGGAAGTACTCCTCCCTCTGAGGAGGAAGCAGCAGCAAAAAACCCCGTGGGATGGATGAATTGACCATAACCCCCATTCCCATCTCCCTGTGCTGCTGTGGGTGGAGGAGGTAGAGCCTGGGAAGGAGGCAGGGGTGGAGGGAAGGTGTTTTAAAGATTTCTTTTACTTCTTATTATCCTGCTCTGATTTTGGTTGGTATAAAGTTCAATTAATTTTCCCATACTGAGTCTGTTTTGCGCATGACAGTAATCAATGAGTGATCTCTCCCTGTCCTTATCTCAGCTCATGAGCCTTTCCTTAGATTTTCTTTCTTCTGTCCAGTTGCTGAGGGGAGCAATGGAGTGGCTTTTCTGGGCACCTGGTATCTAACCAGGGTAACTCCCACACAGCACTAAATTTAAAAATTCAGATGAATTCACTTGAGACCAATGCCATAGGAATTAACAAGAAGTAGCCTGCACGGCATCAGCATCCTCCAGAGAGATCACTTGACCTGCTCCAGTCACGAATTTTGAATCCAATTTAGGTATATATCACAAAGATCTATCTCAAGCTGTGGCTGCAGTACATTATTTTCTGATATTCCAATATACTGATAAAATAAAATGGCTGATAAAAGTAAACAATGGCTTTTAATATACAGCTTTTCCGAGACCTGTATCAAATCTTGCCAGTTTAATAGTGTAGATAGAGTAACTACAGCACATGGGTGTGAAGTGAGGTGACTCCTTTTTATTACTAAAAACTAAAAGGCCTTTGTGCAACAGCTAGTTAAAGGTAGAAAGAAACAGTGGGCCTTTTATTAAAAATCTTTACCTACTCAGAGATCTAAACTGAGGACTATTTGGAAATGAAACATAAGAGGATGCATTTTGTAGATTGAAGTCACAGTCACTTCTAATCCCCCTGACTCTCAGAACAATATCAAGCTGTTGAAAATAGTGACAGTAGTTAATCCCACATAATTAATACAACACCACAGGCATTTCAAATGCCAAACATATAAATACACTGTCAGTAAAGATAAATTCTCTCTCAATTTGTGCACCTAAAGGCTTCTTTACCCTAGACTATAACTTAGAAATGTTTTCTTTGTTTTTCCCACTTCTTTTGATTTTCAGGAGAGAATATATTGTGATTGTGTGGTGCGTGGAGTTGACACAATCCATTTTTCTTTATGCGACTTAGTGTTTTCCCCAAATGAGTTCTTCAGTTATCCTCTACTTTTACTTAAAAGCCCCAAACAATAAATGCTAAATAAGATTATATCCTGATTTAGCTATTTTTATTTTTAATTACTTGCTTATACTAAGCAGGAGTTGCTCTGATTTTCATAAGAAATAATTTTAATTATTAGCATCCTCTGTGACTACAGAAGAATGTTTTGTCATTTGGTAATTATTATTAAATGGTTTCTTTCTCAAATTTACTCAAAATGTAGTGGATAGTAGTGCTATAATTGCAAGACAAGAGTTTGGCAGCTGTGCTTTGACTTCTTATATCATATAAAAGAAGGTTAATCTTAGTTCTGGCAATTTAGACACTAAATAAAAGCTCTAGTGAAGATTCTTTGATTTGATATTCAGGCCATTTTTATTTTCTAAAATAATCTTGTCTTTCCAGTGCTGCAGAATTTTATACCAGTTATTCAAAAGATATGATTTTTTAAAAAAAAGCTGTTTTTCCTCAGGAAAAAATGAACTTTAAATGCCTCAAATTCTTCTGTAGAAGAAAGTAAATTGAACAAAATGAGTTAAAAAAAAAAAGAAAAAAAAGAAAAAAAAAGAAAAAAAGAGAAAGAAATACATTCCAAGAACATAACATTTTCCTTTTTCAGAACTTCAAAAATAAAATTTTCTGAATTTTTTTCCTTTAGAACAACTTTTCATCTGCTTTTATTCATACATATAAAAGAAAATTTAAACCCATTCGATTAAAAACATCTTATGGGAAGAAAGGAATGGAGGTACTTTATTTCAGAATTTTTGACTTCCATTTCAAATCAGAATAGAAGAAAACATTGGCTTTCTACATTCTGCATAGTAAGAGATTTCCATTATTTTCCTCACTGTCCAGATAAAAGACACATCGAGAAAAAGAAGTGTACTTTTATATTTTAGCATTCATCAAATCTAGAAGTCAATATCGAAAGTTTAGCATTCTTTTTTAAAAGCTGAAATCTGTCCTTGTTTTCAGTCAGTAGCAAAATGATTTGGTTTTAGTGGCTCTTTAGTGGAAAGAACACTAAATACTAAAACATCATTATAATTATCCTACGTGCTTAAAAATAAAAATTCAAAACCATTGGACTTTCTTCCTGTTACATAAAAACCTTCCAGAAGGCTGAAAAAAAGAAAACACGGAAAAATAATCCTACCTGTATGAGTAATCATGTAAATGTTTGTATCTCATCACTTTTAAGGTTCTAGTCCTTTATATACAGTCAGTTGATATGGAGGACTGATAGTAGGAACTGGAGTATAATGTAAGCTGTCAGGATTCGGTACATGCTGCTCTTTAAATGAGCTGAAGGAATCATGAATTTGCAGAACAGTCAGTCTGCCCTTAATTTCTTTTTAAACATAGCAAGAAGGCAAAAAATCAAACAAACCATGCCCTCTAAAACAAGACAAAACAAAACAAAAAAACCAACAAAAAACCCAAGAAAAACCCCACCAAAACGATGACAACAAAAAACCCAAAATAACCTCCCCAAACTCCAACCAAACCAACCAAAAAACCCCCGAACAACAACAAACAAAAAACCAAACAAACCTCCCAACCCCCCCCCAAAAAAAACCCCACCCCAAACCAAAGCAATCCTGTACCCTAGAAATCTAGATTGGGCAAATAATTTGTAAACAGCTAGAATATAACAAGAAGAAGAGCAAAAGACAACATACATTTTTAAAGGAAAAAAAAACAACTTCAAGCCAACCTAATTTATTTTTATCACAGGTTAAGAGACCCTTTTGGAATGAAGAAACAATTGATGTGACTTTGCTTTTGACTTGACAGGAGTTGAACACTGTTTTTCTGACCGTATTATAAGACAATGAAATATGATTTAGATAGAAGTTCTATAATGTAGATATAAAAGCAGCTGTGAAATTCTATTTAAATTATATGAGCATTTTGTGTTCTTTGCAGTCATAGAATTCAAAGTAATTTAGTTATTGGTATTCTATGGTCAACAGGATGTCCTGTCGCAGTCATGCTCGGAGTGTCCTGCAATGGTACTTGCAAGGTTTACTGTCAATACCAAGGTGAGTGGGCTATCAAACAATCCAGAGGAAAATAATAGATTTATACATGACCCCAAGAACTTGCCAAAATTAACTAAAAAGATTGTTTTTCATGAAGAATGGAATAAGAAAATAATGAGTTGCAGGAGTAGAGAATAGTGACTGGTGTGGTCTATGCAGTCGGCGGCCAGAGGAGGACCTGCACTTTAGAGAAGACCACAGAGTGGATGGGAATTAACACTGACATGCAGTGGTGGGTATGTTATCTCTGAGTGCATAAACATGACTGTCATTTGTAAAAATTGTGAAATTATTTCTCACTCTATTTTTAGTAGTGTTAGAACAATATAAGCTTTTTACGAGGCTGAATTTCAGGAAGAAAATAATGATCAGGTGTCTAGAATATTACTTGTAAGCAAGCAGTGAAAAAAAAATTGATTATTTACTTGGGAAGGTTATAGGAAAAAGGTAGTCAGACATGTAAAGATGAAAGGAATAAATTATTCTCCAGGTCTACTTTGTGTAGAATAATAAGATACAATCTTACAGCACAGCAACAAAGATTCCAGTTACAGTTTAGGGAAAAAAAACAACAAGCCAAACAACACAAAACCTAGGATAAAAATAGCCAATTACTCAGATAGAAAGTCAAAGAGTAATGCAAAATATCCATTACACAGTTTAGACAAATACTACTCTGGAACAACTTAGCTTTAGCAGACCCTGCCATGAGGCAGAGAAATAATCTATATGGCATCACTCCTCTCTTTTGTTGCACACTATAAATCTCAGTGGATGCATTCTTTAAAAGAAAGATTCTACCTCCTGTCTTTCTTATCTGACATCCCTGATCTCCCCAGGGAAAGGTTTCTCTGGTCCTTTTCTTTGTGCTCTTTCTTTCATTAAATCATCTAAATACTGTTCACCTATGGTCAAACATGAGTTGTGTTTCTCTTGTAAACAAATGCCCTAACAAAACACATCCCAAGTTTACTTTGCCATTTCAGTCTGTGATGCATAGGTTAGAACATTCACCTTCATAAAATACTGTTGCTACCAATATTGGTTTTGGATTGTTTTTCCTTTTTTAAATTTTTTTTTCTTTTTTTCTTTTTTTTTTTTTTTTAATGAAGACACTCAAAATAAACACTTACTGCTGTTCATATTTTCCAAGTAGTCCATAAGTTATTAAACCTATTGAGGAAACATCTTTTAAATCCACACTCATTTGCTTTTCAACCAAGTCGTGTTCTAAATGCATCAGAAACAGGTCATCAGCTGATGTGAACTTATGACAATCTATTTAGAGACTTACTTTATGATTAACAATATATATTACAAGTGGATCTGTAAAGTAGCATCTTCCTGCTGTCTCTTGACACAACTAAAAGATTATCATCTCTTGCACTCATGTGACATTTGACATCGTATGCTGAAATCAGGAGACTTACTAAAGGTCACCCTGAGTGCCAACTGAGGACAAAATTTGGTTATGCAATTTGCTGAACAAGATCATTTTGAAAAGCAATGAAGGTGCCTGCAAATGCAGAGAAGTTTGACTCAGCTCACATCTACCTGGTACAGAATGAGCAACAGTGGGGGGTACCTTAAGATCACCCTTTCATTTTAGCTCAGATATGTCATCAGTTTAGAGAACTGACTACTTTTTCCAGAGAGTGTCTCCTTTTAACAGACAAGAATCTCTCTCTCAAACGGGTTATGATTTGCACAAGATGATGCTTCCATTTCATACTGGAAACATGATTTTGATCAAAGCCTCCTAAATGTTAAGGATCTTTTTAATCTACTAATGATGTTAATAGGCTACTTTCCCCCTTTAATTTCTATCTAGTTTTACTTTCATTTTTTAGTGACTTTTCATCTCTTAGCAATGACTGTTATAAGGTGATTTTAAAATATTTTCTTTCTTTTGTTGGTACTATAGATGGTAACTCTGAACAAATATGTGATTAATACAAACCAGGCAAGTTTTTCTGCCCTACTCTAAGATAACTTTTTGGTCCATCATATTATTTGTGGCATCCTTATTGTCTGTCTCTTAATTTGCATCATGTTAATTACTGAGATATTATGCTACAATGCTCTAACACAGCTATTTGAAATACCTGAATTCATTTGCTTGTAGTAATTAGAAGTAGATGCAAATAAAAATTTTCATTTTAAGATAATAAGCAATTACAGATTTCTCAAGATCACATTTACAGTCATTCTGAATGCATATTTTACTGTAAAGTTCTTAATTTCTTCTTAGCCACAAATAAGTAAATTAAAGCACTGACATTCTGTCCCTGTGCTATAAAAAAGATGCTCTACTATTTGGCCTAGAATTATAAGCAAAAATCAAAATGTACTATTAGCCTTTAAGATACTTTTTTCAAATATCATTCTTTGAGGATAAAAACATGTTTGCTTTGTAAAGCTCTTAACATTTCAAGCTGAAAGGCTTGAACAAGCTTTGAACTCTGGAGTTTGAGATGCCTATAAATTAAAGGGAAAAATAACATTAAATGGTACTGTAGCTTGTGAAGTTGCCTTTTTTAAGTCTGTGAATATCTCAAAGTCCTCAAATGTGCAGCTTTTTTGGAGCAGCCTGTGAGACAAGGCTGCTCCAAAGACAAAGAACCCAATGCCCAATGTATCCCATGGAATGCTTTTGGTTTATTTGGAAATATCCTTATAATATTAATTAAAACCAAAAAAAAAAAGTGAATCCTCTGTAATGTATCATTAAACAGCTGTCTATCCAAACAATTGCCTGTCCACAGATGCCGAAACATGCCAATGGAAATAGAGTGCAGCGCTGACTCAAAAGACCTTTGCCCCTGACCTGAATATCTGCCACCTTTAACTGGGGCATTATGGTCAAGATTTTTCTGCTTGTAATAAAAAATTGTGTGCTTGATTTTGTGCCCTTTGAAAAGTCTGTTTCTTTTTGGTCTTGGTATTTTGTGTTCTCACCCCACCCCTTCTTTCCTCCTGAATGCCACTACTTCCCTGGACTGAGAACTTAATTTTTTTTTCTTCCCCTGTAATTGACGCAAAATGAACATAGGAAAATTGCTTCTATTTATTCATATATAATTCTCAGCAAAGCTGAAAGAAGACCTATGAGTATAATTTCTAAGGGAACAGTTGCAACACAAATTCCTGGATTATAAAGTCATTTTCAACCAAGAAAACAAAAGAAATAAGAAGTAACTGGGGTTTTTGGGGAAAATTTTCCAAAGAGTTGCTTCATGGGCATATCTTAGGTAATTCATAAGCTTGTGTGGATTTTTCCATCAGATCTTGCACCAAAAAAAAAAAAAAAACCTCCTGAAAGCTGTATTTTGTCTTATATGTCCTTCAATCACAAGGCAAAGTAATAAAATACTAATAATGGCCCACAGAGGCTATAAAGAGACCCTAAATCCTTTAAACAAATGGTTACAGCCTAATTGTCTCATCTGCTCATTCATATTATAGCCTTCCATCAACAGTGTTTTGAACTTGTAGACTCTCCAAGTCACAGATAGGCATTAAAGTGGGAAGATAACTTTTATTTGTTATGGGCAATAAAGCTCAAGTCTCTTCTGACTGTCTGACAAGGAGGTGTCTGGTACTGTGGATCAAGTCAGGCAGAACACAAATGGAAATAGTGTCTAAAGGGTAAGATATTGGAGGAATGAGAAGTATAAAACCACACAATAAAATTATACTGCAATGAGAGAAAATTAGAAAATTAGGAGTAGAGCCTAAAAATAGAACAAATCCACCCCTTGAAGGCATATACAGTAGGGATGATTGCTACTGAAATGGTACCATGCTGGTTTGCCTTTAGTTTAGACTCAGCAGTGGTGACATATTGAGTCTGGGTTGAAAGAATATGTGGATGGGGTTGAAAGTCATGCTTGTGAATATGCACAGCTATGCATTTACACACCAAACTGTGTTCCCAAAGTTGACTCCATGTCAACAGGATATTTCTATCTAGTAGGTATCTGCAAACAAGCCACTGTTTTAGCTGAATTCTGCATCTTCCAGCATGAATTTTTAAAAAACACAGATTTCAGAGATATGGCTCACGTTCTTTCCTGACTGGAAGAAGATTTTACATAGAAAGAAAGGTTAGTTATTGAAATGGGTAGTACAGACAACAAAGATATTACACGCACATGGACACGCCTGGACGTGTGAATACATCCCTTCCATTATGAAGCTTTTTCAGTTTTTCTTCCAATCTGTCTCCAGTTTATTTGCTGCCACTATCTTACAATGACACCTGCTAGAAAAGCTTAGTGGAGCCACTGACAGCTCCCCTGCAGCTGCTGCCTGTCAGTGCTTAATTCTCAGTCAGCAGTATGCACCCTCTCTAATGTACTTTATATCTCTAATTTCCCTTTCTTTCTCCTTGGGGCAACCTGTGCTTATTATCACCATGGATAATACTGCTAGTCCAGTTTCCCTGCCACCCCTGCTTCTCCTGAAGTGAAGGTGCAAATGAGATCTGGAAACCACCACAGTCTAGTTGTATGTTTAAATTTGAAATCCCTGGCTAGAACACAGCCCATTGCTCCAATTCCTTTCATGTCCACAGCTAATCCATTCCATATTTCAACAGAAACATTTTTTTTTTGTTTCAGATTTGCTTTTAAAATGAATTTTTTTGCTGTCTTTAATATATGAATGCTCAGCTTGTGATGGCCATTTTAGCTTAGTCTTTCTGACAACAATGGATAAATATCTCACATTGATAAAGGAATTTCTTTTCCTTCTTCTTACTACAGGATCTTCTTACCCCTCTGGGGCAAATGAGAACATTCTTTTTCATGTGGGTGTCAACTTAAAGCCTGCACTGACAAAACACATGGAGTTCTCATTTGCTTTTCATCCACTAAAATCAATAGTGGTACTTCAGTGTAAAAATGGTAAGAGCAGATTGTGATTCACTTAAATTTTTCGTTTCCATGCCTTTTGGGTAAGTGTCTTAACAGTGTCTGAGAACAGTTCCACAGAGATTGCAAGGGGGAATTTGGGATCACATTTATGCCAAGTTCTTCAGACACACTCAGAAAGATCATACAGGATTATTATATATAAAATACTCTTTGCAAGCTATATTTTAAATGATGTATCTAGAATTCAAATTTACTATGAATACTGTTATTTTCCTTAGATTAATGAAAATTTTATTGTGATGAATAAGGATGATAGAAAGAAACAGGTTCAGCAGACATTGGGGAATCCATCTGTTTGTATTGACCTAAGAGATTATTTGTATCAACTTCCCTAAGCATTTGCCTGTACTATGCTCAGAAGAAATTGTACTTCTAGGTTGAAATCCCTTACCTTTATTTTTTTCCCTCAAGCATGTACATCTGACTTAGAATTCACTGGCTACCAGGTTATTTGCATAGGTAATTTTATAGAGCTTTGCAACAACGACTCTAAACTCATAATGAAAAAATAATAGCATTCAGATTTTTTTGTAAGAGGGTTTCTGATCCTCTTACCTATAGTAAATTAAGATGTAATTGGCTTTTACCAAAAAAATCATTAAAGAAAAAAACCCAACCACTTTAAATTTATGACCATATGCTTTCACAACAAATTTCTGCTTTTATCCTGAAGGACTGATCTTATATACATGAAGCTGTGTCCTTAACTTCAGAGGGAGCACTGGCCATACCAAGACACTTGTCCTAGATGGAGTGAGTACTTTACTAGCAGGGAAACAAAAGAAAGCTGCCTGACTTAGATAACCAGTCACAAATTGATAAGTAAGTTATAATTTCAGAATAAACATTGCAACCTACAGAGTAAACAAATTCACACACAAAAGAGACCTGTCAAGTAATTTAGAATAGCAAATATATGCGAGAAAGCTGTGATAAGCTTGTAGACATTCTGCAGAGAGAGAAAAGAGGCTAAACTCATTTAATAAATGATTCATAGTGAATCGTTCTCTCAGAATGGTAGCAAAGTAAGATGTATTTTTTACATTACTTCTATGGGATCTTGTAGACCTGGAAAAAATTCTTCAGGTAAGAAAGTTAGGCTATCTTATAAAACTCCCTGTAAAGGCATCCAGCAAGCTGGACTTCAGCTTTTGCAGCATAATTCCTCAACATGTTTTTCTCTTCATGAGAGAGGGCATTGCAGGAATAATAAAAGATTTTTCATACTAATCTCCTAACATTGCCTAGAAATGGTTCAGCAAGAAATCCCGTCTACAAAGTGTTGTGTAAAATGTCGTCAATACACCTAGCGAAACCAAGCCCTTTGCTTCAATTCACTGGGAAGAGCCATAAGAGACTTGTTTTTCCCTCATTCCACTTTCATGAGCTGTCCTTTTCAACAGACCTGGTTTAGTAGCAGCAAATTCTGTCTCTCTCAGGAAAGTGAGCATGAAAGTTTGTCACCTTGAGTCTTTCCCTTTGACACTGTGAGTTAGATCCTTGCAGCTTGCTGAGGTGTTTTTATTTTTTTCTGTTTTTCTTCTGATGGGGTGATATGTATGCAGTTCAGAAAGCTTTCCCACAGAAAAACCCCTAAGGACAGACAGCCTGTGTATCTGATTGCAAATCAGCTAACTACCTGATTCCTAGAACAGGGAAGTAATTGGCTGGGGATTTTATCAGTTTCTCTGGCTGGTGCCAATAAGCAGGCGTGTTTATTAACAATTTATTTACAGAACACAGATTGATTTCAGGAGAGAAACATCACCAGCCTCTGCAAAGTGAGAGCAAATGATTTCTTCCGGTCTCTCAAAGAATCTATTATTGTCTGTTTGCACTGGTCTTTATCTTAGGGTTTTACACTGTAATACTGAACACACACAGGGGACAAAGCATGGTTGAAAAGGTTCTTTTTTCTAGAAGAAACCCTGCAGAAAAAGTGCTTCATAAGTAACATGATTAGCTGAATAAACACAATCCACATCTGCCTCAGGCCTCCTGGACAATACCAGGCACCTCCATGTTCACTATTTCACACAGCTCCTCCCTCACAGGTGGTCAGGAAGCAGATACACATAGTCAATAATACATCAAGATGACATTTATGCTAGAAAGTATTCTTGGTTTTGGTCTCAGAGACCTTCAAATTATAGTGATGAACAAGGAAACACAAGTGTTTATGGTTTTTTTTTGTTTGTTCCCTTGAATAGAAATTATGTTTTTTTCTCCATATGTCTTAAAACAGATAAAATAATGTTAGTATATGAAAGAATATTTTCTTTCATGATGATGAGAGCAATTATACTAACATTATTGGGCTATGTTCAGGACCTGATTTAGAAATAGCCCATTTTATGAAGTAATACGGGTAACTAACGCTGGAAGTAATACTGTGACTTGTGATTTTTTTGTAATGGTTCTATTGAAGGTCATATTGAGCGACTTACAGATATTCTGCCACAGATAGCTTGTTATCATTCATATATAACTTGTTAGCTTTTTAAGACAGCTTAAGAATGAAAAGCACTAGGCAAATGATGATAAATTAATCGCAAGGTCAACATTTTTCTTTTAAAAATTTATAATTTTTATATAAAAAGTAATTGCTACAGGAATTGGTACATTATTTTTCCTGTAATAATCCTGTAATCTATTTCAGTCCAAAGTGCAGATCGTCTCAATGTGATTATCACAGATGCAGTATTGAATTACAATGCAAAGCACAGTTTACCTCCAGAGAAGAATGTGAATACTAATAAAAATAAATATCTGGGTAGGGTATCCATAAAATAAAATTCTGTGTAAATCTCTTTCCATGAATAAATGATGTGTGATAAGTTCATAATTACCTTATTGTGATAAATATTGAATTAATGGAGTAAAGTATTTTGTGCTTAGCTTTTGATAAGTCACAAAATAGCAGCATATTATCAGTTGAATGCAACCCAAACAAAATCTGCATTCAATATATAGTCTTACAGCTGCAATATTGTGCCTAAGCCAATCAAAATTCAAGTTCAGTTGCTCACTGAGATACTAATGCCTTGGAAAAGAAAGAAATGCTATAAACATTTAGACTTTTCCTTTTTTTCTTGCGGTATCATCTGCTGAAAGGTTTTTCTCTGAAAAAGATTTTAATTAAGAAACAGTCTCTGATGTAAGACATGTCTTTTTCTTAAGGGGCCAAGAAACTCCATTGTTTACCACCTTGAAAGAGTAAAAGTTATTCCACCGAGATGACAGAATTTTACCTTACCAATACAAATGTATGGAGTTTTTCATACTCCTCCATTTGTGGCAGATGTATAAATTGCTCATAGCAAACAGAATGGGCAGCTCACCCTCCCTAATATATGTGTGTAGTAGGCGTAAAAGTTAGAGGCAGACGAGGCAAAGGGCTAGCGGGAGGGAGTTCCCCTCCTATCTCCCCTTTATTAAGGGTAAGGAGTTTAGGGTCAAGGTGCTCGGGAGGGGGAGAGGGAGGAGAGGAACAGCCTTTACAGAACTTCTCTCGCCGGCTTATAAAGGGGGTAGGTTAGCCAATAAGGAAAGAGGGAAAGGGTGGGGATAAGCATACAGAACCAATAACTACAAACAAGGGTGGAGTACAATTCAAAGTAACCAATAATATATATAACAGAACAGAGCTTGCTGGACGAGAGGGCGGAGCCAGGGTCCTGGGCACGCCTCTCGCAATCCCAGGGTGGAGTCCATGACGGCCCTAGCAAGGAGTTCGCCCAGGGGGGCGGGGGTAGTTTGGGGGCCTACCCACCACATATGTGTATTCTCACATCCTCAGGGAAATGTAAATGTAGTTTCAGCCCATTCTTATGCAGACCAGCCACTTCATTAGCTGGTCACAATTCCACTGAGTCTCCTTGCTTGTAACAAATTTCTTTTTCCTTTTNTTCCCCCCCTTTTTTTTTTTTTTTTTTTTTTTTTTTCCCCGAAGGGCAGTTTTCACAGACATGGAGAACTTTTCTCAACATCGTCTGTCTTCTACTAAAAATCTTCTTTCTAATTCTACTGACTCATAAAGTCCTCAGAACTTGCATCTCCAAAGTGGGTAATTCCTGATGAGTGGAACCTAATTATGAAGTAAGAATTAGCAAGTTAAATATGGCACTGTAGAGCTCTGAAGTTCTGGAATACAAAATTGCAATCTGTAAGGAATGTGCTCATGCTGATAATGCACCATGACTTTCAGTCTGTATTTGTTTGGTGACAAAAATATTCACTCAAAAGTGTGTGCAATGTTATCCAAAGAGGTAAATACTACAGGAAAAGGTCTTTAAAAAAACTGAATGACCAGAAGCTGGAAGAAGACAAGGAAGAGAAAAGGAAACAACTGCAAGAGAAAATGACACACTGACAACAACAAAAAAAAAAGGGAATGAGGAAAGCAGTTACATTTGCCATCCTTATGCAGGGATATCTGTACATACAGACACGAAAACACATAACTACATCTTCTACAGTACTTTCAAATTTCATTCCAAGACATGGACTTTTCATTAATTTCATTAAAAATGAGGGTGCCCTCAGTAAAAGGAATGGCATGTGGATATAGGTGCAAAGAACATCTGCAACCCAATGCCAACAGAAGAAAAACCTCTTTTATTAGAAAATTATTATTATTAGGTAAAATTTGTTTGTCACTGCCCATGAGGACATGTACCTAAAGCCTAAGTAAAGAAGAGCTTTTGTCTGTGACAGCTTACCTGTGTGCTGTATATTCTTTCAGAATGCAGTGAAGACACCTCACCACACTGGGAAATTCAGTTAGGGCTAGGAAACTTTATTTACTGTTTTATCAATAAATGTTTATCACAGTCCTTAAAGTTTTCCTTTCCCTTATTTTAATTTATGATATTTCATTGAATTATTTTGTTTCAATTATGTTATCTTCCCATTGTTTCCTTGTAGGTTCATCAGCATTTTCATTCTCTCATTTTTCTTGTGTTCCTCTTCTTGCTCAGGTTTGCTTTTCAGCTTACTGTTCATCATGCACTAAAGTGATGCCATCTAAAAAGAATGAAAATTCATCTCAGAAAAAAAGGCATCTATCATCCCTAAGTCCTTTTTGACAACCAGCAGCAGTATCATGTTTAACACAAGTGTCTGAAAAAACATCAAAAAAGACCATGCAATCATAGCTGGTCCACCACTTCTCATGCTGTATCAATATGTCTGCATTTTTATGTTGCACCTGACAAAAGGGAAATCAATAACAGAAGTGGCTAGACATTGTTTAATATGTTTTAATCCTCGTTGGAATAATGTAGAGTTGTCTGCTCTGTAATTGGACATTATACTGTAGGACAGTAATACAGTTAACTGGCCTTGGGAAAAAAAGTCTTATTTGATAGTATTCAAAGAATAGTCAAATTATAGATATTCAACCTTGATCTGGACAAAAAATAATTCTAATCCTGTGCAACAATCAGGATAATTAAGCAAGGATTCTGAAAAAAACTCATGATGTAAGAAGGGATGTTGATTTGTTCCCATTGATACACTGATTTAAAACTTGATTAATCTGAGCTGGGGTTTGAATCATTCCCAGAAATGGCTGTCAGGGCTAAAATTTGGATAAGGTCATGAATGGAGAGAGTGTTACTACTTGGCATTTTCACAAATCCCCCCTATCAGTTTCATTCTCTGGCTGACTCTCATGCAATAAAAGCTGTGATGCCTTGTGTTTGTTTGCTCAATAACTTTCTTTGCTCAAAACAGTTTCACATTCGTAATTCTGAGGGTCTTCTCTTTCTTCTGGCTCTGCCTTACTGAGAAGAGATGGAAATCTGTTTTTAATAATACTTGGGAAAATAATTGAAAATATGGCTTTAAAAAAAAGAATGAATATTTTATTTATTCTGCAAGACAAAGCCAAGGCACTCATCCTAGATATTCTTGACAGTGAGAATGATAGAGGAAGGATGCTATTTTATTGGGCAGTCTCTTGCTTGTGCTCTAGTTCTCACCCCAACACAATGACTACAATCAGGAAAGGGAAATTGCATGTGTCAGTGTCCTAAGGAGAAAAAACCAAACAGATTTTATAATAGCAATGTTTTGAAATTCAGTTATTACAGGGAGGTTATATGCAACTCTTCAAGCCCAGAGGGACTGATGGGTTGTGGGGGTGGGAAGCAGAACAATTTATTTATTGATGCAGTAGTTCCTGAAATACCAGCTGTGTGAACAAAAGAGGTATTCCTTACAGAATGATAGAAAGTAAATGTACTCAATAAATGCAATAGTCTGAAACAGTCAGATATTTCTATCACTTATGAAGTAGAAAAAGTAATGGTCTTTAGTCTTGTTTGGACAATGGTGGATTAAAAATTAATCACCATAGTAAAATCTGAAAAATCATGAATAAACAAAGATCATGGTCTGACAAGGCATTTAAGATGGAAAACAGATCAATATTTGGCCCACATAAGGCAACTTCCCTTCAAGGACTTCATCTGCTGAAAGGAATGATAATGCACAGCAGGCCTGACAGTATAAAACTAAGATTTTAATTTGATGACCCGAGATTAAACATGAATTATGTTGAATTCTCAGGTGTTATTGTGTCTGCCTGAAGTCCTGTTTATCTTTTTCTGAAAGTAATGGTGAAAATGGAAGGGTACCCTTCCTGCTCTCAGACTCCATAGAAAAATGATGATGACAAATGTAGCCGTAAAATTCTTCCCATACTGTGATGTAGGAGCTATTTTCTGTGGGACCTCAAAAGTAATCATTTGTCACAGTGGAAGTTATAACCTCTGCTAGATAAAGGCTCCCGCAGCTGGACAGAGAAGGGACAATTTCTTTGGGTTTTACTAAAGCAAAAAATCTCGTATGTCTAGTGTATTTTTCTTCACAATGGAAATATTTATCTGGACAATTCTGGAGATAAGCAAAATGTAAGGCTTAGTACTCTCAGCCGATTTTATTATGTATGTAAAATCATTTGGTAACAAAACATCAAATGCTAATGGTACCACTAAATTGGTACCTTAAAAGAGGAAAAGGACACATTTTAAAAGGAGATTGGAAATATAATGGCAGGAAATTGCTACAGTGGAATCTGAGCTGTTAAAGCAGCCTGTTTCAGCTTGTAAATTACACTAAATTATATAGTTTCCATTTTATGGGTCTTTTAAAAAAAAAAATTATTTTGCTATACCAGGAATATCGAGAACATATGAACAAATTTCTTCCTTAATATTAGTATCTTCCTATTTTCCTTCTCCTTCATTCTTTTTCTTTTTGACCATTGCTTTCCCTCATGTATACTTCCCTGCATAAATTCTTAATTACTTTTTCTCATTTTGAGAATCACATGGATAATTTCTCTTTAATCAGTGCTCTAATTTCCCAGATTCTTTTTTTTGCCTTGCATAAACCTTGTCTTAATTTGATAAACTATTTGATATGATCATATTGGTAATCCCAAATGAAACCAAACTACATAACAAAATATGATGTTGCTTCTTGAATTGATCCTAAGACAAGATCTTCTGTGAAAAGCCTCTGTGATATGGACCAGGAATGCTATTTGAATAATTTTAAGAAAAAGAATTCCTTTGTCCTGTGGAAGTTAATACTTCCGTGAGAAAGATGAAAAGAAAAAAAAAGGAAATCTGAAGAATCAGGAAAAAATTTATAAAAAAACCCCAACGTACAATTAATGTGGAAAATGATCAGATGGCTCTTATGAAATTGGAAATAGGAAGTCCCTAAAGACAAATCATATAAATGGAAGAAAGTAATTGAGTTAGTATTTGAGGTGTAGTTCCTTGTGAACAAATAGACAGGAAATTAATGTGCAAAGTTAAGCTCACTGGAGCAGAAATATGAGCCTTAGTGAGAAAAAGTTTCTGTGCAGGGAACCAAGGCTTATTTTGACACTTCATAAGAGGGCATTTGGCCATGCAGAGTTCATAGATTATCATTCAATTATAAAGGAGATAAAACAATGAGATCAAACATTAGGCGCTAAATACTGTTCAAAATTTGGTTTCAAAACAGAAGTGTGCATAAGACATCTCAAGAAAAAAAGAGATTTCTTGCTAATGGTGGTAACGACATGTAGTGCCCTGAACGTAGTGTCATGAGCAAGCACAGGAGTTAGAAGGGAGTGAGAGGTTCAGTAGAGTATGCTATGTGAATTATTCCAAGAAAATTCAGAGCAACCACTGTGACATGTCAGGCTTGCAGTGGGTATCAGTTTCATCTTATTGCCTAAGTTCAAAACTAGGGAAGATGGTCATGGTATGTCCCAGCACAAAACCTCCTGGCATGGATGTCTTGCACACATCATCAGAACAGTACAAGGCCTGCAGCGGGATGTGACTGTAGGATACAGCAACTCAGCAGTGCTCATGCTGTGTTCTTGCCTGCAAGGCAGGTTAAGAAACACAGAATGATGAAATTATGTGTTAACATGTTAAAACGGGTCTAAAGGAAAGCCTCAGAATTTTCAAAACATCAGAGTAATTGCACCCCTGAAACTGAATTAAGAAAAAAGGTAGAGCACAACGCACCACTGCTTGTATTTGTATTCATATGATTTGGCACATTCATTGAATATTCAGTCCACATAGAACATTAATAGTATGTTCAAGAAAAAATGTCAATAACTAGATATCTGTGTAATAAGTACTTAACAAAGCTAACCCTGAAATGGAATCAACACATGGAAATGGATCTGTCCATGGAGTCTACGCAGGGTATCCATAAACACAAGCAAATGAAAATAAACAAGTATTACTTTGACAAGGCATTAAGTTGTATTGGATATACCAGAACAATGACAACTGAACTGTCTATCTCTCTAGTGCCAATTTAATGCCTCTAGTATATAAGTCACCACAAATAGCTGGACCAAAGAATTTTGACATTAAATGTATTTGGATGTTTCTTATTAGAAAAATGGAGGAATGATATAGACAGGTAAGTTTGATGTATTCAGAAGATAAGCAAGTATTAGATTGGGCAGACCTTTGAAACAACAATAAAAAAATTTGACAATCTTCCTTTTGCTGTATTGCAATATCACTCCCAAATAAACAAGCTAATCAGACCCAAAGTGTAAAGATGAACAAGGAAGAAGAAAGTAGCAAGCTAACCACTTTCAGCACTCTAAAGATGGCACTTCAAAAGACGATTCAGCATACAGTGCTCCACTGCACAAGAGATATTCCAGAAGAATGACATGTTAGAAGGTCTGATGGAAGTCAAAGCAACTTTTATGACATTTTAGTACATTTTAGCACAAGAAAAGTGCACAACAAAAACTTAATCACAGTGTTTACAAATGCAGGAAATGTCACCTAAAACTGAATCACAACAAAATGCAAATCAGAGTAGTGTATATGAATTACTTTGATCGTGCCTTAGAAAAAGGAAGCATTAGATCTGATCCAAAATAGTGAAAACAATGAAGCATTTAATAGTCCTCACACCATCCAAACGAGCTACAAGTTTCATTTGAGATTATGACCAGCTAAAATCCACACTGAGGCTCACGGAGAATCTCTGAGAAATGGAAAGAGTGGTGCAGAAAGAGTGAAGGGAAAGCAAGAAATCAGTTGTTTCAGTATAATGATCTTCACCAAGTCTGAATGATACCATCGCTTCTGACAGGAAAATCCAATATAAGAGTCAGTGAAAATGGAGTATAACAATGACCAAAGTACTGACAGACACTTCATTGCATCTATAAGACAATCATAACTGCAGGAATAGTTCAAGAGGTGCCAATGCAGCAGCACAGAAAGACACATTTTCCTTCTATTAGTAAGCATTGTAAGCTGCTAGTAGTAACCGTCTTGTATAGGTCCAGCTACATGCAAATGACAGAAAATGTTGCAGATTTCCTAACAAAATATCTGTATTTGGAACACAAAGCCCTCATATTTTCATCTTGCAACATCTAAAGTGAATGACAGGAGTGAAAGATTAATCTGGATTGTAGTTCTTCATTTGCAAGCTTTTGCAGAAGGTGATAAAGAGGTGGTGCAAATATGCATAAAATACTGCAGTGTTTATCAGTGTTTGCCAGTAAGTCAGGACACAGGGTAAAAGAACAGAGGAGTGACAAAGCAATGAAGTAATGACTTTCAAAGGTAGAAATAAGGTCATGAGAATTTTGAAATTAAAAAATCAGATTTGCCTAAAGAATGTGACTGTGTCTGACTTGTAACAACACTTTCAGTGGAATCAATCTGAAAACTACTTGTGAATGTATGGTACAATGTTAAAAGCAGCCAAGAAGCATATTTTATTTATGTAATATGGACATGCAAGTGGAAAAGTTGTATTTGTACAAAGTATCTGAGGCAGGGTTGAGAAGAGGCTATGGTAGTCAGTGCTGCACTCCAGAGAGTTCTGATAAGAACTGGCAGCTGCTTTGCTTGAGCATGGAGGAAGCTGTTGTTTGCTGATAACTTGTTACAGACATGCTTTTAAATACCTGAACAAAGCAGCATGGTTGTCAGCGCGGCAGTGAGTCAAATTATGACAATTTCCACAGACATGATATTTGCATTTTGGATCATGGACTATACCATGCTTTGGCATACATTTTGAAAAATGTGGGAGTGACTGGATTTGTACCTCTGCTGTCTGTGCTATCAGCTGTGTTATTAATGGTCCAGCTGAATATAATATTCAAGTAGATAAGCCTTAACCTCTGTTTGCTAAATTCCTCAAGCATGATCAGAGACTTGTCTTCATAGCTGTGAGTGAGAGGGTACTAACCAGTGATTTTCTTCTGCAAGTCTTTTAATAACCAAGAACTGTAAATCATGGCACAGTGCAATGGATCTGGGTGATAGAATGAGAAAGAAAGATCTGGCTCACACTTTTCAGAGGAGTCATGGCTGTAGGAATGTAGGGCTGGAAGGAACGTCCTATGGGGAGTGGCTAAGGATTTTGGGTTTTTCTGCTTTGGAGAAAAGGAGGATAAGAAGCTATGCCATTGCTTACTACAACTTCCTGAAGAAGGCAAGAAGAGAGGGAGCTGCTTCTCTCTTCTTCCTGGTATCCAGTGACAGGATGCATGGAATGATTCAAAGCTGCACCAGAGTATGTTCAAACTGGACATCAGTACGCATTTCTTTACTGAGAAGGTGATCAAACACTGTAACAGGCTTTCTAGAGAGATGGTTGATGTCCCAAGCCTATCCGTGTTTAAGAGGCATTTGGACAAAGCCCTTAACAACATACTTTGACTTGGTCAGCCCTGAAGTGGTAGACCATCATTGCTGGTCCCTTCCAGCTGCAATAATCCTATTTTATTCTATTCTATACTATTCAGTAATCAGTGGCAAACTTGTGTTATAATTATACTGGTAGAACACAATAGATCTGGAAATTATTAGTCAGTGGACTTTTCTAGCACTTGTTACCCTCTGGAAAGCACTCTTACTGCAGCTATGTGTAGTCCATGTAAGTAGAGTCTGTGGTCTGAAATATCAGGCAAAGAGACAGCAGACCCCGTAAAGACTGCAGCATTGCTACCAGTAGCACATCTAGAATTATTACAGGCCCTGGTGTCTCACCTGCAAGGGCAAATAGCAATATTCATTTCAGCTACAGTGGAATTTTAGCTGAAAAAGAAGACAGAATATGATATGTACTGATGTAGTTAATATCTAGGGCATTAGTGATGCTGTCTGCAAAGCTCTTGTAGTTACAGAGAACATGCCTTCTGCACAGATGGATAGCAACTTTCATCATTACTTTATGAGTAGCATAGAAGTCCTTCCATTTTTGGCTCCCAGTGGGAGCGTCCTTAGTACGTTTCCAAGAACGTATGTCTGCAAATTCAGAAATATCCTACGTAATTTCTCTTGGCCTTGCGGGCAGTCCAAGCAGGTATATCTAGGCAGGCTACCAAAGCATAAGGAAAAGGTTTGGGTGTGATCTCCTTGGTCATCGAGTTGTCTCAAGCTGATCATCAGTCCCTACTGCTGGGCCAAATACATCATGTAATCCCACTAACAGATTTATACAGCTTCATTGTGAATGTAGTTTAGATTTCTTTTTCTGGCATTCTTGAAATACAATATTTGCCGTACGCTGGAAAGCACTGGCAGAGAGCACAGGTCTGGCCTGCTGTAGAAGTGTCAGTGCTGCTCCAAATCACAGCACCATGGACCAAAGAGTCAGGACTGTGAAAGTGAAGAGCTGCCCTACTTTAAAAATTCCTTGGGCTCAGTCCAAGACGTAATTCCAGCAGTGACAGAAGGAACAGTGACGAGCAGAGCAAAATATAACTGGTTTGAATTTACTTTGAATTTAGTGTATATATCAGCATAGCCCAGCTGTTCTTCCTTGTTTTCATTCTCTGATTTGTACTTTGAAATTTTAGTTGGCCCTTATGTCACAGAGGTTTTTACTGTAAAAGAACCAGTGAGGATACTTTATAATTTTTTTTACCTGACATCAAAGCTAGCTTTAAAAAAATGTTCAGAAGTGCAGAAGAAAATGTAGCAAAAGGTGATGGCAGTTCTTTAATTTGGTTTTCTATTACTTCAAATCTAGTCAGTATTCTTTGTAATACTGCAACTCATAATGACTGTATTTGGAATTAACATAGGTTTCATGTGTAATTCAATGGGTATTCAGCGTAACTTAGCAACAGCTAAAGTTTTTTTTCTTCTGGAAACTAGCACATGGTTGTTGATGATTTCACTTGGTAGACTGGGAGGTACACATTACTCTGAATTTCTAAATTTCCCAATTAAATGTGTGAGATGCTCTTTGTTTATAATGCAGATTTTGTATTGTTTATCAGAAATTACACAAAGGCTAAATAAATCTAGCAACAAACCTCTGGAAGCTTTTAGGACTGTCTGGATCATAGCATGGGAATAATATTTGAACCATAAAGGTTAAGTTCATAGTCAATTAGAGCTGCTGGAATGGCAAAACCTTTTAAAATATACAGCGTTCACACTTCTCTGCATCTCAAGGCTTTTTGTATGTGTGTGGATGTATTTTATACAGAAAATGGGGTAGAGGAGGCATTTATCCTATAAATAGATTTCTCTCAGGGCTCATGCTGTGTGTGGCAATATGTTCTCACTAAATATATAGTCAGAAGAAGTCTTACTGTATTAACCCAGTTTAAGTAATGAATTAGTGCAAGTAAATACATAAAAATTCTTTTCCTCAAAAAGTAAAAAACTGTGCAGAAGAATATTCAGTTTGTATATTCAGAACAGTTTATAAAAGTGCATAAAAGGCTACACATTAGCAGGATAACTCCCTGCTTATAAGTTGCTGATTTGCAATATTTAAGAGGCAGTATTCAGGTTTCATAGTCTCATAGAATGGTTTGGTTTAGAAGTTGAACTTCATGAGGTTTACAGTGGCCCACATCTCAAGCATGTGAAGGTCTCTCTGGACAGTACCCCCTCTCTACAGCATGTTTACCACACCAAACTTGCACTCTATCCCACTGCCCAGGACACTTACAAAGGTGCTGAACAGCACCTGTGCCAGCACTGGCCTCTGAGGAGTGCCACAAGCCACTGCTCTCCACCTGGACATTGAGCTGATGACTGTAACTCTTTGAGTGTGACCATCCAACCAGTTCCCTATCCACTGAGTGTTTCATCCATCAAATCCATGTCTCTCCAATTTAGAAACCAGGACGTTATGTGGGACGATGTCAAATGCTTTACACGAGTCCAGGTAGATGACATCAATTGGTCTTCCCTTCTTTATCAAAGATGTAATCCCATCACAGAAGACCACCAGATGTGTCAGACATGATTTACACTTAGTGAAACCATCTTGGTTGTCACCAATAACTTCACTGTTTTCCATGTGCCTTAGCATAATTTCTGTGAGGATTTGCTCCATGATCTTGTCAAGCAAAGGAGTGAGACCGGCTGGGCTGTAGTTCCCCAGACCTTTCTTTATTCCCTTGTAAAAGTGGGGTTATGTTTCCCCTTTCTCAGTCAATAAGAACTTCATTGGAGTGTCATGAGTTCTCAGATAGGACAGAGAATGGCTTAACCAGCTCATTCAGCAGTTCCCTCAGGATCTGCAGATGCATTTTATCAGGTCCCATGGACTTGTGCATCTTCAAGCTCCTTAGATGGTCTTGTAACATCTAAGATCTCCACCTACAGCTGGCAGTTCTTCATTTTCCCACTCCCTGGCCTTTCCCTTCTGTGATTTGTGTGGCGTGGCTGGAGCACTTGCCAGTGAAGACAGGAAAAAAATCTTTGAGTACTTCGCCCTTTTCCATGTTCCAGATAACCAGGTCTCCCATTTCTTTTGGAAGGCCCATTTTCTCTAGGCTTCGTTTCACCACCAACATACATACAGAAGCTTTTCTTTTTGCCCTTAATGTCCCTGGCCAGATGTAATTCTATCAGGGTTTTAACTTTCCTAAGCTGATCCAAATCTGTTTACTGAAGAACACTGTTTTTCTTTTGTTGGTATGAGACCATATTTCACAGGAGAAAAATAACAGTTGTTGGCATATAAAACACACACAAAAAAGAAAGATCTGACCAATTTCTTTCTCCCATACTTTTGAATGGATGAGATTGCATGATTTTGTGTTCAATTGCCTTTTATTTTAGAATTTTCAAGAAATTTTAAACTTCTTTAGTTGATCATTTTCTTATGAGTGCTCAATGGTGGGCAGAGAAGTTTTCAATATGTTTGTTTAGTATTTTATACTTACTATTCTAAATGCATCCCAAAAGCTGGGATTGTGTTTTCAGAGGACTTAAAGTCTCTGAACGTGTATTCTGGCTGACATTTAGGTTGTCTCATGCTTCTTGTGTCTGTGCATCTCTAAATTTTCAGTGCCCCTAAAACAACTCGGCACTATAAAAAATAAAACAAGAAAAACAAACTGCTAAGTTTTTCCACACTCACTCAGTCAATTGAGAATGAACTTCAGAAGTATAAATGGAGAAACATCACCTTGAAATATTTGTCAGACTTGTTGAGCTTGGTAGCTTAATTGTCACAAGAAGAGAAGCAACAAGATAAATTGATATTCTCAAATATGTGGAATGTCAGGAGCAGCCATATTTTTATGACCTTAAAGAAATAATCAGTCTTTCATTCTTTTGAGATCTGAGCATAGAGCTAAGATGAAGTATGAAAACACACATGCTGGTCCCACAGCAGAAGCGCAAGAAAACCAAATACTAATCTGTTCTCTATTTAATTTTGTATAGAGTGTTCATGCAGTAATCTCTCAAGGAAGACATCACTGATAATTTTGCTATTGAAGCAATTTAGAATGCATATTCAATATTTTTACTGATGAGCAAATGCAGAGAGACAATCTCATAAGCAACCTATCTTGTACCACAATTCATGAGGTGTCAAAATCATCTAGAGAATTTTTGTTTCATTTTTCTAAATAATGTAATTGGTATTCAAGAAGAGAAAGAAAAAATGTTTTTACAGGGAAAAAAATGATATTGCCTTCTTTGTGTCACTGGTGAAAGTTGCCTCAATATAGACTGAAAATTGATGAATGGTTGATAAATTTTTCATGGACTTGAGATTTGCAGCTGAATGTTTAAGCATCACCATTTGAACTGGAAAATAAAGTCGTTATCAAAAGGACTGAGTATGAGTTATATCTGTGAAATAACACACAAGCTCTAATAAGCTCTAGGGGAGAAGGAGATGGGTGGAAAGGAAAAGAAACAGGACTCCTGTTACTTAGTTTGTTCTTTAAGGGTGAAATCCACTCAAGAGGATTAAAGGAATCTTTTTGCTGTGAAAAGACAATAGCTGAGAATGGTTGAACAGCTCCAAGCAAACCTTCTAGTATGAAGTGGACATATTAAGGCAACCAATGCCAACTCTGCCCATTAAGTTAGTGGATTAGGTAATAAAAGCATCACACAATATTTATGAGACAGATAGACCAAAATTATATAGTATGGCAAACAACATTCATTTTTGGTTCCTCTTTGAACTATGATGAATTCAGATCCACTGGATAGAAAACTAAACGTATCCAAACATCATTATATTTTTTCTTATCCACATAGGCCACTGGATCTCATTCATTTTTAATGCATTTCCTACCCAGCCTTTTCAAAACAACCTCTTTGCCATGTGTGAGTTTATGACATCCTTTTACAAAAACCCATCACATTTTGAATCTAAAAATCAGTCAGAGGAAACAGGAAATTTTATTTTGTGACAGACGAAAAGTGTATATATAGGGGCAGAGCACTTCTATCATTCTGCATTAAGTGAGTGCAGGCAGATGAGTCCTTTGTATCAGCAGATCCTAGAAAAATGGCCTTTTTTTCATGAACAAATAAACAAATCTCATGAACAAATGCCATTAAAAAAAAACAAGAATGATCATAAACATAATCAAAAATGCATCTAGCTGTCTTAAATATGTTGACTGTAATTGCTAAAACAAACCATTGCAATCTTACTTGTCTTCCAAACTTTTATTTAGAGATCTGTCACTTATAAAAAACATTGCATATGAATTCTTATTTCTTCATTCTCCAGTTTTCCCTCCTTCCAAACTAATCATCCACTTATATATGTGTCTTATACTTTATAGTAAATTCTTTAGTTCATGGGGAAAAAAAGACAGAAGACCTTTAATCTTTTATGCACTTATCTAGGCATTTGCATTCCTTCATGCTCAAAGAGTATTGGGTTATTTATTTTGCTGAATATTACATTACATACACTTTATAATATCTGTACTTGAGTCATCTAACTAATATAAAGGCAAAAATTTTTTTAATGTACATTATATTCCTTTTGGGCATGCTGCAGTAGAGGTGGGTTCTCTTTTTTTAAATAATTTGAATAGTCATTTAGAAATAATTTTCTGAGTTTAAGTACCTTTCTGTGTAGTACTTTCTCACATCTGTCTTCTTTAAGTGAATTGTATTCTTTATTTTCAAATGAAAAACCTGGAAGTTAATGAGTATCAGCTCATCCTTTACACTTGTTAAACACTTCAAAATATTCCCTCAGAAATTATTCTACTTCCATTAGTAGAAATTTTGAATCCTCAAGAGAGGAAAGATTACTGCTGCTTTTGAAGATTGCTGCTCTCTGACTTCATGTAGTGACACTAGAGTTGAAGACAAAAGCTTAAGAAACATAATAAAACAGGTGAAATAAACCCAAAAAAAAAAAAAGATTGAGCCAAATAATGTGAGCAGCATACAGCCTGTGGACCCACTAGATGCTGGATGTGGAGAGTAGCTACTGGAGTGATGGTAGTGCTTCCCTCCCCTGCCTCAAGCTGCTCCATGATCTGAGAAATGCTCATTATTCCTCAGCCTTTACAAACTGCACCTGGGCTGAGCTCCTCTAGAGCTTATCAGAAACGTAGTCTGTTCCCAGGAACTGGTGTTTTAATGAACAGCCTTAGAAACTTATTTTCCTTGCCTGAATAACAACCCAAATAGAATAACATTTTCATTACTAAACTTTTAAAGAAAGTTACTGACCCATATTGCGGCCAGGATGGAAAATTACTTTGACTGAAACCAAATCTCTTGAGACCCTGTAAGCAGAAGTCCTAAGTGAGACCCTTTAAGCTGTCCTGGACCCACAGCAGGGTGCAACGAGCAAACTCCCTCTGAGTGGGACACTTCTTGGTGCTAGTGAGGTCTCAAGTTGGCTATATTTGGAGGATTGCTGAATGATGATGATGATGATGATGATGATGATGATGATGGATCCTGGGCTGATTCCCCCACTCCACCAGACTCAACCCTTCACCCACGAGGAAGATGCAAAGGCATCCAAAGTGAGTACCTCACCGAACTCGAGGGGAATTTCTCACGCTTATTGCAGCCCCCAAATATATAGTTTTGGGTTTATTTCAGTTTTTTTTTAAACTTTGGCTTTTTGCTTTTTTTCTCTGTGTGCTTTACCATGTAGTAAGTGATAGAGTGAACCTGGAAAACAAATTTTGTTGTGATTTGACTTTTATATTAAACCTGCTTTTGCTGATGAATTTGCTCGTGATTCTTTAAGTGACCTTAAGGCATGCATTCGAGACATAGTCCAGGGATTATGTTTTATGTTTGGCAATTTTCTTCTGTATACTAGAACATAAATGCCCTGTTAAAAGAAAGGATTTTTCAGTCTTTTCCCCTTTGTGATCCTGCTCAAATCCTTACTTTTCTAATTTTTTTAAAGAGCACTTAGGAGAGTTCAATGTTTCCTAGTAAACAACTTCATTCTTTAATATCTACTTCTGACCAGTGAAATTGTATGTTTTTCCTGAGTGATATAAATCTATGAAAATTGCCTTTTGTGGATAGAGAAAATAATATGTATAATTGCCACTGATGAAACATTATCCAAGCAGAAAATTTTCAAATTTCATAGTTGCAGTGCTACAATGGCACTAAAAAATAACAACACTAGCAAAGTGTATGTAAACAGGTTTCCCTGGACCATATTCATACTTGGTATCTCTTCCACTTATAAGTTTTCAGTTAAAAGTGTATTATGGTAGAGAAATCCAGGAAACACTGTGTGTTCAGCTGTAGACATCATGAGACACTCTTCATTTGGTAAGTTTTCTCATGGAATAAGTACCAAAGGTAAAAGAAATCATTATGATATTTCTGAAATATAGAGCAGAGTCAAATATTACATTACTGAGCTCCTCCTCATAGGGTACTCACTCGAGGTCTGATACAAGAATTTTTTAGTCCTGAATTAAAATATGACTGCATTCTGAAATCCAAGTGGTCGGCAGGACTGTAGGGGGAATCCCTACAATATTTCTGCTATTTCAAAAAATGAATTAAATTAAGGATAAGTGATGAAAAATGCAACAAGGAGTGGTCTTGGAGACACCAGTGTGGCATGAATAAGCAAGAAAGCAGAAAAAAGCATAAATTTGAAAGCAACATGAAAGTGTCAATATTTTTAGAGATGTCTGGATTAGGATTCCCAAGATCTAGCAATATAACATTCTCAACAGGAGACAGTCTAGGGTCCAGTACTTAATCAAGCTTCAAAATCATAGTCTTACATAGGATCAGTCTTTGCCTTATAACGAACAAGCTTAGGTTAATAGCTGAAAATAATAGTTGCGATTCCTGCCTGGGTGTTTTGTATTCCAGTTCTTTATCCCAGCAAGTGCATCAAACCCTATCAACCTGCCCCAGTCATCTTCTAATCTGCTTTCTCAAAGTTTCCTCAGATCTTCCACCAGACTTCTGGAGCAAATACTGCAGGTTTTTCGTCTTCACTCTCCCTAGCACATGAACAGGAAAAGGCCAGGAAAAGAGGAAGAAGAGGAGAGAAGAGGTGCTATCATTTGCTTGCAGAGTTCATAAATGAAACAAAATTGCTCTAACATTTGGCACTTTTTCTGGTTCTCTTCCTTTGCTATATTTGTTTCCCAGAGGGAAATGGAAGAGCTTTGTTGGGGTAAAAAGGCTCAGCCTGCTTTTCCATCATCAATTGTTGATTGGTACTCCCCAAAAATGTGTGACAAAAAGTTAATTAAATGGTTCCTCCAGCCAGGATTAAGACATGGTGTGACATTTGAAGTGTCTGTTGGTAGGTCCTTATTTGTTTATCCCTGATGCAAAAATGTTTCCAAGGTTACAGAGAACCAAGGAATCCTTCACATAATCATAATTGTAGAACAACAATTTTCCTGAAAAACGTGTCCATACTTACAAATTTATTTCTAATCGAAATATGGAGATGGATTGAAGAAAATATGTATTCAGGTTATTTGAAACATAAGTATGGAAGTGAATCAGAAATTAATGAAGATATAACAGGGTGGGGAAAATTTTCATTCAGTCTCAGCATTTGCCCTTTTTGAGAAGATGTAGCCCCCATATTCCTTTTCCTCCAGAGCAACAATAAGGATTCCTCAGTACTAAAGCAGAATTTTTCTTTTTTAGCACCTTTTGTTTATTTTCTGAGATAGAAAACCAGAGGTAACAATGTCTCAATCACTGCAACTACAGATTCAATACTCTCATTTCAGTAATATTCCTAATTTCACTGACACGTACATTTCTAAAATATTTTCACATAGCACTTTCCCTATTTCCCACAGCACTTCATTATTAATCTGTTATTCTGAAGAATGCACTGTCATCTTTCAAAAGAATACTATAAAAATTCAGGTGGGGTTTTGTTGGTTTTTTTTTTTTTACTTTTATAATTAAATATCTTCTCATTGAATCTTCTCTATTCATTTTATTTTCCTCCAGACCTCTGAATGTATAACCTAGAGAAAATTATGTTTAAGCAAATCTGCCCTTACTGGGTTCTATTTGAAAACACACTCAAGACATATAAATTCCTTCCCACCCTATTATCACCATGATAAACTGCACTTTTTTGGTGTGATATATTAACTCACTCTGTTAAAATGAGGCAAGGATGGAGACATGGCTTCAAGGAAGCATGTTAAACAAATGTCTTAAAGAGGGAGAAACTCTCAAGACCAAAAAGCATTACTGTGAAAGTCTTCTGGCGTTGGTAATAAAAATTTAGGTTTTTTTCTTTTTTTTTTTTGTGTTGTTTTTTTTTTCTCCCCTCTAGATGCAAAAAAGTTCCAACTATTTTCTCAGCTATTAAATTTTCTTAGATTTTTTTTCCCTCTTTCCTGAGATATGAAAAGTGTAGTTGTTTTTGTTTGTTTTTTTTTAAAGCAAGGGGCAGTGTGAGGGTGAGTGAGAGGAAATGTTTGCTTCTGAGTCTTCCAATGGGGAAAATTGCTGAAAGATGGAGCTTTTCAGAGTATATTTACAATTTTATCCTCATTTCAAAACAAAGACCATTGACAAACTTGTCTTGGAGATATTTAATTGTAGCTTATTTTGTAATGATTATACTAATTCTAAACTCATTTTAAAGTAATGCTACTTCTGTTTAGCAAGGAAGATCACCAGTTCTGCTAAGGTTTCAGAGATAATAAACCAATGTTATCTTCCAGACATGAACACATTTCAGAGTTTCTTCAAGAATATCAAAGTCACAGTTATTATAAGAAATGTAGAAAATCTGTTATTTGATAAACAATTTACTGAATTTTCTGTTACTCTTAGGCAGTTATAATCTCTACTTTTATACCTACTTAATATGAAGTATGACCACAAGTGAAATCTTGAATTCTGTTCTGTCAAGTATTTTAACTCCTGTTTAGCTATTTATCATAAAATAAGAAAGAACAAATTATATCTTTGTGAATCCACCTCCTACTTTTTAGTGTTTCTCCTAAGCTTATAGGCAATTTCAGCCTCACATATGCTGATGACTTCCTTTGTATGTAAATCTTTTGTCTCTGCCTTTCAAAGGGATTTTACTTCTGAGAAACTGGTTTTTAAAGCAGGCATTGAGGCGTAAGATATCTAGGTTAGCTTCAGGCACTGAACAGTGACTAACAAACTGCCAACTGTTTGGCTTTTGGACTAATACTGGCTCCCTGCAAACTATGTGTCAGAGAAATTTTTCTTGATTCTTTGCTTGAGCAATATAAATGCCTCACTAAGCGAGACTCACCAGTCCCATTGCCAGTGATGCTAGAATGGCCCTTTGATGGGTCATGCTGCACCTTGTTTTGCTCATCTTGCTCTAAATATACAGTAAAAGTAAAAACCAGTAAATTTATCTCATGTTTCAGACTTCAACAAAAGATCTAGTGATTTAGTTATCTACTAGCACTCTCCATGGAGATGTAGCATTTCCTTTAGTAGCAGTACCAGCAGAATCATTCCTCCCTTCATCCTTCAACCAGAGAACCTCCTTCCCTTGTGTTGTCCCTCAGTTGTGATTGGACAAAAGTTGCTGGGGGTTGGTAGCCAAATACATCAGAACACATAAAGCAACTCCCCTAGTCCTTTTACCCCCTTCTCCCCACAAAAAAAAAAAAAAAAAAAAAAAA
>VZRL01005845.1:428035-440336 GCA_013397895.1 Origma solitaria | reverse complement strand
AAAAAAAAAGGGAAAAAAAGGAGAAAAAAAAAATGAGAAAGTAATTCCAGTAGGGGAAATGTAGGTGCAACTTTTTTTTTTTCCCATGGTGCCCAAGGGAAACAAAATTCTTTTGCCCTCTTGTTGAAAAAGTAATTCTCCCAATATTTTTAAATCTATCTCTTTTCACATTTAAGTCATCATCACTAAAAGTTCCAATACAGACTTGACGAGGATGAACCTCCCAAAGGCCAGCTGGGAAATTATTCTGATTAAATAACATGCATTTAATCTGCATCATTGCAACATCTATTCTCATGATTGCTCTCTGTAACTCCTTCATTTTCACACTTTGTTGTATTTCTATCTGACATTCTACCTGAATGCCCTTTTAAAAGTCCAGCTAGTGAAAAATAGAGTAGTTTACCAGCTGGAGAGCACACTTCCAGTACACCTTCATGCTGTCTCCTTGTTGTGTGTCACACAATGGTGCTTAACCTTTAAAACTCTGGGATACAGTATAGGGATTTCTTCTTGCCTTCTTTGGTTAGTTCCTATCTGATATTAGGCAGAGACCAGCTGTGAACTGCTGAATGAACAGCACAGTGATATAGTAAAGATAGTTCGAGGGGGCTGAGGGCCTTTTGTCAGGTATCTGACTTTTCTCAGAAGGACATGATCTCCCCCGCAACTCCCTGCACTAATAACAGTGCTAACAATAAGCAGTCTCAGTAAGACATCAGAGACTCTTAATTTTTACCTCCTCTCCAAGGTAATTGTGACTGAAGCTAGTGACCTCCCCAGCAGGCTGCAAAGCATGTCCTTTCAGTCAGAAATTTAGAAAAAGTATATAGGAGGAAAGAAGAATTTTAGTCAAGATTAAAACACATTAGTGGATGTGGTCACAGTCACTGTTGATGTTAAATGCAGGTGAAAACTTCAAGCATATACCACCAACCAAAACAAAGGGAATTTGTAAATCCATGCTGAAATATGAGCAGTTTAGATGGAGTGATTTTGTCCAGTGAAGTTTTCAAAGCTGCCAGTAAGAAAAAACACATAAAATCTGTGAAAGCAGTTGTTGACAGGTGTTGTACAGACAATCAGAAGTTGTGCTGAGTTCAAGAGGAAGAACCTAAGGTTTCAGGCAGAAACTGCTTTAAATTTCACAGAAGGGGGGCATCTTTTTGTAAGATTCCTTCTATATTCAGAAGTAACTGCACATCTTTTATAGATAAACATAATTGCAACAAGATATCCATTCTCATCATGCAATACTTGTTAAGTAATTACTGCATTGTGCTAAAAGACTAGCAAAGGTAAGGATAAACTATTCAGTGAGTTCATCTTTCAGTCATAATGTTTGAGAGTCAAGTTACTCGGAAAAGCCTGGACATAAGTAATGGCTAGATCCTCTCTCCTTCCTTTCCCTTCTTTCCCTTCCCACCACTCCCCTCCCATCTCCTGTCCCTCTTTTGAATGAAATGCATATATTTATTTTCAGCTGTGCTATCAGCCTGTATCTTCCTCTCCTAACCTCAGCTTTCTGAAATAGCATCTTCACAAGTCTCTTTCTGAAGGCTGAAATCAGTCCAATTATTTGCTTGCCAATAGCATTTTAAAAATTATTATTATTTTGTGACCCAAATGACTTAGAGACAAAAAATTGCTAATGCTTTTTCTATGTTCTTCTGTCACTGGGAGAAAAGCCAAGCCCAGCTGCCCTGTTTTATCCTTTCCTACACTGGATAGTACTACTCTCTGCTTGGTGAGGATGTCTTTGCTAGTGAGCTATAGAGCTGTATGATTATTCTCAGTTTCTGGATACCTCTGAAATACAAAGAGCTCATAATATATTTTGATGTCCACTCAGAGTAATTTTGAGGTACATCTTTGGCAGTGCACAGAGCAATATTTCTAACAACACAGAGGCACTGCCTGTTATCAAGATATGATTGGAGGGAGGAAAGTTTAAAGGTGTTTGAAATTTTTTTCTGAATAGTAGAAAAGTTGTAGAGATGGCATTATCACTGTTGTTTAGCATCTTAATATATACTACAACATAACTTTTTTAAAATTAGTGATTATTAAATAAAATTCTATAAATTCTGGAAAACAGTCTCCTCCTTCCGTGTGGCATAGGAATCACCTCTATTACTGGACAAGCACACTAAGGATGCTGCTTCTATATATTTAAATGCAGAAAAGAAATAATGAGGCCGTTTACGAAGATAAATGTCACACTAAAGGCATTAGACAGCACTTCAGTTTTATGTAGAGCATAAGCTTACTCGATAATATCACCCCTAGACACAAATTACACTATGTGACACCTGGACTCTTTAGATCTAGTACAACCAATTACTCGGAAGAACTGCACTGAGCCTTGCACACAGATTTTCAGTTTCAAGCTTTTGAAGACTGGAGATGAACACATAAATGCACAGTTAAACCTTTCATGTTCCTTACCAGACTACCTGTTTTGGACTAGCAAGCTGCTGAAGTAAATAAAGAAGTAATTTAAAACTGCAGAAGCAAGTTTTTAACAGGTGCAAGCTGGCCAAGCCTTCTCAATTTATTCGCAACTTTGGTTTGCCTGTTGCTTGCCTGCATGAGAAGTAAATCTTTAAAGTCACACTAATGTGGAATCAGAAGAAATCCAACAGGTCCACAGCCTTTAAAAGAGGGAATTGCTGTTGAAAAGACCTTCTCATGAGGTCCCAATAACTTCAGGAGTGAAATGCTCAGTTTCACAGAGCCTGTCAAAGCCAATATTTCGGTGTATGTCTCACTGCACTGCCTGCCCCACTGTTTGCCTTAATTTCCTTGTTTTTAAAGCATTATGTATCTCTACTCTTTCCATCACAGACTAGCATTGCCGATAAATACATTCAGTGTTTGATTTTTTAAAGAAGCCTTTTAGTGGAGAATCACAAGTCTTGCACTGAATCTTTAGCTTATAGTTAAAGATACTATCTAAAGTAAAATGGCCTGCCAAAAATTCAGAAAGCATTGATTTTTTCTTCCTGTTAAAAATCTTTTTCAATTTTGAGACACATTCCATCAAATAGAAATTATCTCGTTGAAGTATTTTGTGCTTTTCTGAATTTAAAAGATTAATAGAGTATGAAAAAAGAAATATACTCAGTGAAACACTCAGTTTGGATGTTAGTACAACATGTACTGGAAACAACAGTGACATTTGTCTAAAAGGTTTGAACATGGCCTGTGACTGTGTCCTGGTTTCAGCTGGGACAGAATATATTGTCTTCTTAGTAGTCGGTTGAATGCTGTGGTTTGAATTTAGTGTGAGAATAATCCTGATAATACACTGATGTTTTAGTTGATGCTCAGCAGTGCTTACCCTAAGCCAAAGACTTTTCTGTTTCCCATGCTCTGCCAGCGAGCAGGTGTGTGAGAAGCCAGGATGGAGCAGAGCCAGAACAGCTGACCCAAATTGGCCAAAGGGATATTCCATATCTCAGAGCACCATGCTCAGTAAATAAAGTGGGGCAGTTCCCCATTATGGGGTCATTCACTGCTAGGGAATGGCTTGGGCATTGGTCACCCAGCGGTGAGCAAATGTGTATAGCTTGTGTTTCTTGTGTTTTATTTCTCTCTCTCTCCCCTTTTCTTTGTAATTACTATTGGTTTTGTCACTATAATAATAATAATTTTTATAATATTTAGTGGGTTTAGTTTTGTTTTATTTTATTTTGCTTTGTTTCAATTCTTAAATTGTTCTTATCTCAGCCCTCAAGGTTTAATATTTTTCTTTCAATTCTTCTCCCTTCCAGCAGGGCCAGGGAGAAAATGAGTAACCCCATGTGTGGTGCTTATTTGCTGGCTGAGATTAGACTACAACAGTAGGTGAAGGCCTGTGGTTATTTTTTTTCTTATTCTGAAAAATATTTAACAGACTCTCAAACTAGCAGTATTCAAGGAACAGAAGCCTTTATTGTGCAAAAGGAATAAGTAGCAAAGTCTAAATAATGTTGCTTAGACTTCAAGTCAGATTTTTAATGTGTTTCTCCTTCTGAAAGAGTAATTATTTCAGTATTTGTTCTAGATACTGCAGCATCACTTAAATAAATCAAAATATTTTGAATAATCACCATATGATACCAGAGTGCTTTATTTTAAGACTGGTCCTGTTCCCAGTTCCTAGAATGACAATGCCTCATTGACAGATTACTTTGGATATGTCCACACTAGGAAGCTGAACCAAGAATCTGTAGCTACTACGAGTAATTTTATGCACATTTGTTGTGATTTTTCAGCCCAACTCTTATCCCTTGCTCACATGTACTCTCCCTGTTTTGGTTACTATGGTGCAATTACCTTACATCAGAAGCTAAGGGGAAATTCCAAAAGAGATTTCTGATGGAAAGGGATAAACTGATTTCCTGAAAATCTTCAACAACTCTGTAGAAATCATTTATCTTGTTAACATGAAATCTAGGGTAGAGCATCTTTCCATGTTTGGCATTGTAAATTTCACAGAAACATTCCAAGGTGCCTGAAATGGTTTCAGCAAAGCAATGACTTTTGTTTTTTCCACATCATCCACTGCAAGGTTGTCTAATAGCTCACAGAATCACAGAATCAATGTTTGCAACTCCATTCCCTTAAGTTGTCAGTTTGCATAGCTTTAGAGAAAGGCTTTTATCAGGCTGCTCTGGCCTTGGAGCTGCAGCTTTTGAGGCCAAATTACTATGGGGTGAAGAGGCATAAGCTTGATAACTCAGCGCCTTCTGCACACATAACTTTTCCTGTTTCATCACAATGCATGCAACAATACCTCATATACAACGAAATTCAATCCTGAAAACAGCTCTCCATTGATACCTTAGATTACTTTCAAGTTGATGCTGTATTTTTTTCCAGCCATAACATCCACTTTATCTCTTTCAGGCGTAAACAAAACACAAACAGTACCTGTTCTTTTGCCTATTTAATCAAAGCAGTTTTTCCTTCTTTTCTTCTGAGTCTGGCTAAATTAACTGAAATGACCTGCAAGGTTGTTGCTATCTCCAGACTGGATCAGAGAACGTAGACTTTGCACTACAATCTACTTTAATCCCATTACAGCCATGTCACTCCTAGGCCTTCATTGTGATTAGACAATTAGATACCAATGGCTTTCTAATGGATTTATTACAAGGCATTAGCTCATGAAAGTTCTGCAGTGTTAGCTGCTTGCGTTTTCATTATAATGAGAAATGAAACACTGTCACGGGTGTCTGTTAATAGCTTCCATAACAATGTTAGGAGTGGAAGTGGAAGAAATTAAACATTATTTGCTGCTGAGGCTAACCTGCTCCATGAGTTAGCCTTGTGGCTATTTGCAGAAGCATTTTAGCTGTTACATAGGCAAAGGTGACTGACCAAACTTTAAAATAATGTACTTGTTTTGTATCCCCAAGAAATGTGAGTGGCTGAATGTTGTCGCAGTACCTGAGGAATTAGTCAATAGTTTAGAGGGATGGAAATAAAGGGGAGGTGTTTCGTTATGGCCTCTGAAAACACTACCTAGAGTTTAATTTATCAGAGGAGATAAAGATTGGTGGCATCTTACATCTGTGTGGAAGTCCCTCCTATTTTGTCACAAGTCACACTGACAAAAGGAACACCCAGGGTGGTGTGAACTTTCCACAGCACTTTCATTGGTTTGAGCTCAAATGTCTCACATCTCATGTGGAAGACACCAGAGAACTCCAGCAACTACTTTAAACAATCAATCAGGCAGTTGATTAATTAGCTATAAAATATTTACCTTAAAAAATGTAATTATGATCTTGTTTGCCACGATGTGTTATCAGGGAACAAAGGGGCTCAGGTGAGTAGTGGGTAAAATCCTCCAAATGTAGTGATGGCTATTCACGGGCCTTTTTTTAATACAAGACAAGTAGGGAGATGAATATCACAGTAGAACCAGTACCCATTTATCATTCTTGTTGGCAGATGGAGAGGAGCCAAAGACTGAGTATGCCACTGAGATTTTATTACCTAATATTTCCTCCTGCCCTGTCAGGCAGCTGTGAGATTCCCTGGATGGCTGATAGGTGTGAGCTTGAATGGCTGTGGTCATGACCACAGACATTTTTATGCATAAAGTCTTTCATACTCTAATCCTGTCTGTTGAGTGTTCTTCACAGGCATTTAAAAGAAAAAAAAAAAGATGATTTAATGTATATTAACATCTGAACCTAATTAGCTAAGCTAAGGAGAAAGGTAAACAAACAAGACATCCAAGAGTTCATCCCTTCTCTGGATATACAAAGCTCTGAAATTTGATGAAACATTGAGATTTCCCCATGATAAAAAAGTGGCTGGTAACTAGGCAGGCTATTTTAAACTGAGCATACTGACTCAGAGTGTTGAATCTTTGTGCTACATTTTGCAGATATAACTGCCTTGCTGTTTATTTTTCTGCAAGGATTTTGGCAGCATCCACTGCATTAAAAAATGGACTTCTCCGGTTCTCCATGTCAGTTTCACAATTTATGACTTCTAGGAAATTATACCACTCCAAGAAGGAGCTAACAATTTCTTTCCTTCTTTTTTTTAAAGTCTTCTCATCTCCAGGACATAAATTCCAGTAGACAACATCCCAACTCTTTGTTTTGATAATACAGAAATCCTATAATATTAACAATCCAGATAAAATAATTTTAAAATATGTGATGTGTGTATACATATATTAGTTTATAAACACAGTGTCTTAAAATTGATATTAACATTTAATCTAAATGTCAAATGAAATGTAATAGTGTGATACATTTGAAATGAAATGTTTTGGCATTATCAGACTGAAACAAGAAAGATGAAATGATTCATTTTGACACTTTCCTGTGGAAAATTTCTTCAAAATTCAAATGTTCATGTAGAACAACTCGATTTCAACAAAACTGAATATTTTGAGTTGTACAGTGTTCTGCTGAAACATTTTTGAGCAGCTGTAGGTGGAGCCTGCGTGTGTGTGTGTCAGTGTTTGTAAATTTATCTTTCAGCGAAATGAAGGCTACCAGGCATGTTAAATCCACCATTCACTTAGGAAACTCTTCATGAATTATGCAACTTCCTCTGAAGCCAGAGTCACACTGTGACAAGATGGGGTCAAACCACAGCATGAAATATTTTGATATGTGTCCTCCACTAACGAGACTCCCACAAAGTACTAGCACAAACATCTCTCCACCTACAATGATATCAGTATTAGGAATTTTTTCTCCAGGAGGTATTTGGGCATCAAATGTGCCTGACTATAACATTCACATGGAGAATTTGGGGGTTATAGCATTTCCTAACAGATTTACTAGAGCAGTTAACTGGTAAAAAAAAAACATGCTTAATGTTTTATTACCAACTTAATGTCATAGTATGGATGATTACTGGTGGTAGTTCTTACTGTGGACACTTAGTTTACATTGTAACACAAAAGGATCTGTTTTCAGAATATAAACCCATCAAGATATAAGAGACATTGCAGGGGAGCCTTTATGTCCTAAGCCAGGCAAAAATCACATTTGTAAGCTACAAAAGGAAGCAAGAACAGTGTATGTGGATCAAATAAATAAAGGCCTGACCATGTTAAACATGACCAAGCCTAGCAGCAAGAGAAGCCACAGCCCAGATATGGTTTGGCACCACCGTTCACCACCCTGTGGCACCAGGGTGGCTGCTGGGATGGGACAAGCACCTGACTGGCCAAGAGACAGGGCAGGGCATGAGGCTGTGGTCCTGAGTGTGACCCCAGGAGGGTCTGCAGGGCAGGGAACATACACTGCCTGGGGAAGAGGGATGCTGGAGGGCTGCTGGGGGTACAAGCTGCCCTTCAAAGGGTGTGTGTGGGTGTGCATGAGTGCGTGTGCATGGGTGCATGCGTGTGACCGATACCACCTGGGACGAGCTGAAGATGGGCTTTAGAAATTCATAAGTGTTTATTAATGGTTTGCAATGTCTAGCATTGTGGTTTATCTGCTGAATTACATTGATCCTGAGTGTGCAGTGTACTGATTGCTTGTTAAGTACATGCCATTAATAATTCAAAAAACTGCTCTGGTTTAAATTACATGAGCAGTTTTTGCCTGTGACAGATATAAATTGGATAGTTTGAATCTAGGCAGCAGCTTTGAGACACAGTTTAAAATTTCCTGTACTTTCATTTATCCTCAAAACCACCAATGACTGATACAACTCTTCAATTTAACTATATTACTATGTGGCTGTGTTGTTGAACAGCTTATTCCTTGACTAAAGTTCAAGAGTCATTTTCTGCAGCTTATATGTGTTGTTTCCATATCAATTAAAATCTTAAAATTGTAATTTAAAATAATGTTTTATTTAGAATGGATTCTGAGAGAAACCAAACTTTCCTCTTGATTAACAATAAATTTAAATATATTGGTATTTTTCCTGACAAGAATTTTTTATTTTTATTCCATAAATATATTCTCTGCATCCACTATCAAAGGTTTCTGTTCATGCAACATTAAAATAAAATTTAAAAAACAACAATAAAAAAATTTTAAAAAGGAGACTTCTTTTTCTAATGAAGTTGTACTTTTTTTTAAACAATGGTAAGTCTTAATATCAACTTCTTTTTGATATTTTAATATCTTGACAGGGATTATTGAATAATCTAGTAGTAAGAGTTAATATTTGTACACTGCAGCTGACATAGCAGGACATGAAGTTCACATAGATGGTATAAAACTCAGGCATTAATTTAGTTTTTTTTACTTTAATTTCTTGTTTTGAACATGAAAAAGCCCCAGATGAAAGCAAGACAATATCAGTTTATTGTGTATGGCATTTTATGGTCAAATAAATGCCCTCTGGCTTTCTGCACTATTCACCAACAACTGTCAACATCAAAAATAATGTCACAATGAGGCTAAATCAAGTCCTATGAATAAATAATGAAATCTATTTTCATTTTAAATTCAGGGTCACTATAAAACAGAGATGACAACAACAAAACCCAGCAGCAATTTCTCTAAAAATATTTAGATTCAGAAGGGAAAAAAGCACATCAGGAAGAATTCAGCAGGACTTGTAAAAGATGAATAGATGGGAATTTAGAATTATTCTGTGCACTAAGAAAGCAATAAGTGATTATAGACCTTGTGTTTTCACAGAGACACACAAGTAAAATGCCAGCTAGACTGAGTCAGCAATGGCACTTAGTCTTCCATGAATTTTTCTAACAAACAGTATGTATCTTTATAATGCTGTAGAAATAAGGACCTATGTGGTGTTGATATGCTGCAAGTTGAAAATGTATCTGTGAAAACTGTTGATGGACCTCCAAGTACTTTTTTCCACGGACAACAACAGAAACAAGAATGTGCAGGTAGAAAAGACATAACTGGGGAAAAAGAAATGGACTGGAAATACTACCTTTTTTTTTTTTTGGTCTTAGCATCAGCCAGAACCATAGGGTATAAATGTTTCCACTGCTTTTGAGCTCTACAATACAGGTCTACCACCCAACCAACCAGTAAAGTAAACAAACCTTCTTTTGGAAAGCCACGGAAATTAATATGAAATACTGACTTCAGGTGTGTCTACAGCTGTTTGATGCCTGTTCACATTAATTGAAATATTGGTTTTCTATAATTGCAAAGAAAGACATTTTTGTTGAGATAGACTGGAACTCCTTAGAAAAATATAGTAAGCACAGCTCCGGATGGTTTGGAAAGCTATTCTGTTCCAAAACATAAATCATTTAGAAAATCCATATAGTAAATTAGAAAGCAATGTAAAATAAAAGGTTTTTTGAAGCTCTTGAAACTGATGATTTCAATAGCATTAATTTTTCAAAATTTCTATGTTTAGAGGTTTATACTAAAACTATATACATTTTGAAGTGATGTACTTTTCTGAGCTGCAACTAGTTCATATGAATGTTTCATATCAGAATATGTCTGTGAATATGAAAGCTGTCTTCCAGTCCATTCTTTAAATTAGTTTTATGGAATCCACCCCTTTTCACGGAAACCTCCTGATTTTGGTGAATTGGCTTAACATGGCAGCAACGCAAAATTTGTTTACAGCAGTCATGACCATGTTGTTCTAAATATAACTACACTGCAAGTATATGGTTCAACTATCTTCCAGATAACATGTTAATTATCAAAGTCTGTTGGGATAAAGTCTTAAGAATTAGTCCTCAGGATAACTTTTGATTTAGCACAGTGATAAACTGCCTGAGTGAGAGTTTAGGACTTGAGTCTTTGCGTAGGGAGCAGATCAAAATAGGATGACAGCACATGGCTTTATTTGGTGAGAAATTGATGTGGGTATGTAGTAAAGTGGAAGAAGAATAAATAAGGAGTGTGAGGGCTTGATATAAACAAAGAAAAGACAGATTTTATTAAATTATGACATTTTTTGCTTTATTTTTTATTTGCTGGAAAATGTATGCATTTACAAACGTGTATTAAACCCCAGAAGTATATCGGTTTTTCCCCTAATGATATTGGCATTTGATATTAAATACTAGAAGACTTAGTTTAAAATTGCTTCAGTGTAGAGAAGTACCTTTAAAGACAATTTCTAAAGATGGGAGAAAAAGCTTTTGATGAGGTACCTCTGGGGAGTCGCAAATTTCATGGAAAAGGGATTAGGTTCCAAACATATAGGAACAGCTCCAGCTGCTAGCAACAATGGTTAAAAAACCCCACAGTCCCAGACAGTCATCCTTGTATTTAGTGTACAGCAGTGAGAAAAGCAAACCAGTGCCTTAACGTATAACTTTCTGTGAAATGCTATAAAATTTCTTAATGAAATCTTTGCATTATGCATTACTAGAAAGCTTGAATCCTTGAAAGAAAAGTGTATTAAAAAAGAAAGGAAAAAATTATTTAATGCAGGGCTAAAAGTCAATAATATCTTGTAATGACATCAGGTATGAAGGTACAGGAACATTATGTATTATAACTTTGGGAATTGCTTAAACCTCAGGGATTATTTGAAGTGCTTATACGTGAAAGAAGAAACTGATATCAATTAATGGGATAATAGTGCAAAACAGTTTGCTTCTGTTTTGGTATTGGTAACATTGCACCATTAAGAACTAAAGAAATGACATCTAAAATACATACCAAAGATGAGACGTTAACCTTCTGAAGATAATGAATGCATGGTATTCTGATACAGCAGCTTTGATTCAGTGCATGTACTCCTACATAGTCTCACAGCAAATTGCATGCTTCTTTAAGCAACTGAAAAGGGTTCTTTAGTGCTTGAACAATGATAAGTTTCTAATATCCGCTAAAATAACCCTTAAAATGGTGTCCTGCTATTGTAATGGAGACTGGAGACATACATGAAGGAAGCCTAAGAGTATTCCAAGCTTAGCAGTTCTGTGAAATGCAGGAGAACTCAACTAAAATGCAGTTCTTTTACCCAAACCACAGTGAGAGCAGGAAAAGGGAGAACAGAAGCAACCTAGAAAAACAGCCTGAAGGCAGTAATAGAAAATATGTAAATTAATTTTAAAATAACACAGTCCATTTTATTTATTTTACTTTTAAAAAGCTACGTTAGGTAGCATTAGATAATAATGATAAAAGAAAAAGGAAATTTGTTGAGCAGCAAGGTTTAGTGGGGTTATCTTGCACCTGGAAAGCTGCTCCAACTCTGCTGTATGAGATTTATTCCGGTCACTGGCAGGGTTCAATACAATAATGGAAGTTTCTATAGATTTAAACTGTTCTTGTTATTAAATTCTCATCATTGAATCAATCCTGGTCTGGGTTTTAATGAACTTAAAATCCAGGCAGAATATTTATTGCAAAACTGTTAGATGTTGAACATGTCACACTTGTTTTCTATGTTCATATGAAATCATCAAGCATGGTTCGCACAATGAGGCTCTGATTACTTAGCAGCTACTTTTGAACAATATTCTATTCTTCTGTATTTTAACCTGATACCCTATTTATAATAACAGTGCTGATCAGAATAAAAATAAAATACATTGTCCAAATTCTGTTTTGAATCATGGCAGAGTCTTGACCAAGGCAGAGTAGCTATGGTCTTGCATCATAATAAATGAGATAAGACCTGCCTTATAAATCTTCAGCATCTGCTTCTAAGACTGTGCATACAGAGTCTTTGTTAGTAGTGGTCGCTGTCACTTTTCCAAATTTGCAAACCAACCTTCCTTCCTTCCTTCCTTCCTCCCTCCCTCCCTCCCCTCCCTCCCCTCGCTCCTCTGTTTCCCCTTTCCCCATCCCTCCTTCCTTCCTTACTGCCTCCTTCCCTTCCCTTCCCTTCCCTTCCCTTCCCTTCCCTTCCCTTCCCTTCCCTT
>VZRL01005845.1:352908-427964 GCA_013397895.1 Origma solitaria | reverse complement strand
CTTAGTGTCCTTTTCCTCAGGCGTAGCTTCCCCTTTCCGGGGGCCCCGAAGGGGCTAGGGGAAGTTTCTCTGGTGGCTCCCTGGACGATTCTCGTCCGCTGTCCCCCGGGGCTCCTCAGGTTCTCGGATGAGAAAGCAAGTTGAAGAAAAGGGTCCAGAACGATGAAAAACAATCGCAGGGAGGGAAAAAAAAAACCAACCCAAGCAGCAGCCACACCAGTAGCACCAGCCACCAGCAGCAGTAACTGACCGAGCCAAAAAAAAACCAGTGTCCCTTCCTTCTCACTCCCCCGTAGGAGAGCAGGGGAAAGTTTCAAAACATCCCGCGCTGGCGGCAGAGCTCCCAGCTGCGGGACACAGTTAAAGCTACAGGACCATATTTCTGGTCAAGCATACAAAACGATAGGGAATACAAGATATCATTATGCCACCCCAGGACACCTCCACACCTAGTAAGTTCCTGAGATATTCCACATTAAAACAATCATGACAAGACCATTTAATATTTGATTCTCTCTGCAGCATTACATACCTGTGCCTGCAGTGGCTCTTTCTAAACTCATAATAGCATGCATCTAACCTCTACAGTAGTCCATTACAGTTAGCTTCCAGACATGTATTAATAAAAATATTTAATATAACTACTAATAAATATTGTTGTTTATATTATATACTTTATAATACTATACACACTCTATTTTTTTATTCAGGGACTCTAATCATAGTAATTTCAACATTTCTTAGATTTTTCTACTACTATCATGCTATGGCAAAATCCTCCATGTTTAGCAACAATTTAGCTTTATATCAAGCATAATGGGTGCAGTGTTCCCAATTAAATATCTTGAGAAACACAAACTGAAAATGTACCCTAGAAGTGTGTCTTTTCACGGATTAACAACACTGCCAGTTTTAGCATTATGGATTGCTAACAGAAAAGCTCACTTAAAATTTTTTTGGAATGTCACATATTAAAGCCCTGGATTTTTCATATATATTATCTGATTGATGACCTTGTGCTTTCAAGTGCCCTAATACCACAGAGATGTCTCCAAAGTGGTCAGCAATCAGACTTTTTTTCTGTTGAAAATGATATTTTCAGTGAGAAATTGGGTAGCTGAATGAGATGCATGTCTCCAATGTTGCTAAAGTCTGGAGAAATATTTCATGGATTAATCCATGGGTGATGATTAATGCCACAGACAGTGACTAATATTAAAGCTAGTTCTTCCTGCTGCTTCTTATGGTAATATTTGCAGTACAGTACCATTTTTTCCTTCAGTTTTTTCTCCTTTTCAACAGGCATTCTTCATCTTCTTAAGTCTTTATGCTAATAATCTCATACTGTACAATCACTTCAGTCTAGCAATTATCAAACTACAAAATGTTGCTTTACAGCAAAATGTACACAGATGATGTAGAAATGATTAATATCTCGTGTATTGTTCATTTGTTACTATGGAAATACTGTTCCTCCATAGAGCTATTAGTAAACACTGTATTAGTGATGCAGCCAATGACAGAGAAAGCCTTGGCAAGCACAGTGGTAAAATTAAGATGTATATTGTTAGAGATCTGCAGTTTCAGCATAAATACATAGAAATGTATTTCTTTCCCTTGCCTCTGTAGGCTAAAAATATCCAGTTCAAGTGCAGCCTATTTGGACATAAACTTTACAAGTCAGTCATTGAAATACCTTATAAAAATGCATTCTAAGTCAAAAGAGATGTTGGGGGTGAAAAAGGAAACTCTACCATTTTTGTTATCCATGTAAGTAGAAGTGTATCTTCCCCACTAGATATACCTGTGGATTTTGTTTTGTTTTATTTGTTCCCAGAGTCAATATTCTTCTGCCTTCATGCAATATGGAAAAGCCCTTCTGTATTTATCATCAAGATTTCTTTTCCTGGTATGTAATCACATGATTAGGAGTGAAAGAGAACACTTTAAGGTTCCTCTAAGGCTTCACTGTGAGCACATTTGTAACTTTCTGATGTCTGAATTTTCTATGCCTAATGTTCTGAGCAGCCAAATTATTTTTCCTCTCTAGAAACTGTTAGTGTCAAGGAAGAGACAAAAATATTTTCAATGTAAAAGTAATTTTTTGCATTAATTTTCAAAGTATTTTATGGCTTGGTACCTCCTTTATTTGCTCCTTCACATGCTGGGAGACCACTGTTTAGCCCATTCTTCTAGCTTTGGTCCAGCAGGGTTGTCAAGTACCTATCTATACATATTTTCCCAGAATATGTCATTTTCACTGTCATGAACATCATGAAAGCTACTTCATTGCTCTCATTTAATTCTTCTACAGGACACTTTGGCAGAGATGATGCAAACAAAACCCAGTATACATTGTGGTATTGCCAGGAGTGACCTGCCAAGAAGACGACTGATTATTGTGGTCTTCTGAGCATCGCACGTTCTCTGTGCTAAATTGTCTCTTGCTTCTGTTTTAAATGTGTCTGCAAAGCACAGCCATCTTAAGTACATGAAGGAACCTGGCTGGGACTAAATGGGGATCATCATGGGTGACTTTATCCACAAAAGTATATCAGCGCACCAAATACTCACTATTTGTTTTGTTTTCTGGTTTGTTTTATGTTTTCTGGCTTAGAGAAGCCATGATTTCTGACTGGTTCTATAAACAACATCAATAGCAATACTGATAATATATAGCAAAAAATTGATATACATTTTAGAGAGGAAAAGTTCCATTTTCTTCTCTATTTACAAAAATACTAGGATTCTAAATAATGTGATTTCTATTTATAATCAAACATTTTCTTTATTAAGGATTAGAATAGAGGATAAATTATTTGAAGGTATAACTTTATTGCGTCGTGTGGCATTATGTACGTGTCTAGACCGGACTCTGGCCACAGGGAAAATAAACAGAAGTTTTGTAGACTTTGGAAACAAGATCTGTATTCTATGCTGTGATGGAGACATCTTCATAAAACACATGAATTTATTTCTTGTATTTCCAAAATTTAGATTCAAAGACTGAGAATACCACATGAATGGAATTCAATGACTCTTTGTACAAACACCCACAGAAGATATGATGAAAAAGAAAAGCTGCAATATTTGTCATGCAAACTTCATAACGTTCAACAAAGTCAATTGCAAGGTCCTGCACCTGAGTCAGGACACCCACCAATATAATACAGGCTGCAGGGTGAATGGATTGAGAGTAGCCCTGTGGAGAAACATCTGGTGATACTGGTGGGCAAAAAGTTTTGCATGAGCTGGCAGCGTGCACTGGCAGCCCAGAAGGACAGCCATATCCTGGGCTGCACAATAAGTGTGACCAGCAGGTCAACAGAGGTGATCATGATCACTCTACTCCTCTATTGTGAGGCATCGCCATCAAAACTATGTACAGCTCTGGAAGACATGGATGCGTTGGAGCAGCACCTCCACAAAAGGAATCAGGGGTCTGGAGCACTTCTCCTTTGAAGAAAGGCTGGTAAAGATGAGGTTGTTCATCCTGGAGAACAGAAATCTCTGGGGAGAACATATTGGAGCATTTCAATATATAACAGAACTGTCAGAAACAAGCAGAGAGGCTTTTTGCCGAGGCCCATAGTAAGAGGAAGAAGGATTCAAACTAAAAGAGGGTATGTTTAGATTAGATGTAAGGAAGAAATCCTTTACTGTGAGGGTGGTGAGATGCTGGAACAGGTTGCCCAGAGAAGCTGTGGATGCCCCATCCCTGGAAGAGTTCAAGGCCAAGCTGGATGGGGCTTTGGGCAACCTGGTCTAGATGGGAACTGTCCCTGTTCATGACGGAGTTTGAACTAGGTGATCTTTACAGGTTCTTTCCAATCAAAAACGTTCCATGATTTTTGGGGGTGGGTGGTGTTCTATAAAATTTGTGCCTGTATGAATGAACCATGGCAACACAGAACTCTAGCAGGTAGTCAAAATTATTTTTATATTTATGATTTCAGGCACATGCTTTTAAGTGTTACATAATATAAAATGCTCACTGCGACATTGACCTGGAGGAGCTCCATAAAATCACTTAATGGTCTACATCACAGCTTCAAATGATTCAGTTCATTAGAATTAATGAGGGGTGGTAGATCTGGAAAAGATTTCATATTGGATATGGTCATAGTCATTTGTTCTGTTCACTAAATAATTATGTTATCTCACTGGCACAAATCTTTCAATTTTAGCATATTATTTTTTAAGCTGCTTCTTTTAGAGCTTGTTTTGATAACCTTTGTTGGATATAATATTCAAAATAGTTCACTCTGAGGAATAATCTATAATTAAAAAAGGCATAAAAATACACTGTTCCAGTTGCCAAATTACACAATTTTAAAATGTCACATAATGCGTAAACAGCTTTGATGAATCCATTTAGTCATTCTTATTATATTATGATGTCAACATTTCATTAACTTCAGGTTTTCCATAGAACTCCGGGAGAGAAGTCATCTAACTTTTAAAAATTTGATTTAGTAAAATAAAAAAAAAAAATGCAACCAAAAAGTCTTCTTACACCTAGTGTTAGAAATACCTTCATGAATATCTTCATGCAAGGTGCTTTTGTATAATCAACATTAATGCAAGACAAACTATCTAGATTCCTCTGGGAACCTGAAACACATTTCATCTGGCTACATCATTATGGAAATTTTGACCATTGGCTCTTAATTAGGTGTTCTCATTTGCATGAAGAAAGTTCAAGAATTTGACTAGACGCCATTCATATGTCTACTTTATTTAAGTTACTTCGTAAGGAGAAATGTATTGCACTACAGTAAATAGAGAAAAAACTAGACCTTGATAAAGGCTGAAGATAACTTGGCACTTATGTCGCATGTTTAACATGCAAAAACGGCATTCTTAGGGCTAAAGAAATCATAGCTAGAGGTAGCAGTAAGAGTTGCCACTGTGTTCAGCTGAATTAAAGTCTTTCTGAGAAAATCCACTGCTAGTCCTACCAGCTAAAACATCGAAAATAATCTCATGGTTGATGAGATGGTGGCAGTTGTGACCAGCCTGGGGCTCTAAAGCAAGAAAACTCAAAAGGGCAAGGATCTTTTGTAACCGTGCACTTTTCAGCTCTGATAGCTAAGAAAGAGGGTGTTCAAAAAGATCGCAGACATCAAAAAAATTACAGAGCCATGTCTCATTTTATTAAAACCAACCAAAAAACATAGTATAATATTGTTATAATCTTGTCAGTGCTTAATTAAGAATCTATGTACACTGCAAGGGAAACTCAGATGAGTTAAAATCAAAATTAGAATACCAAAATTAACAATTTCTTAAAAAAAGTAACAACCATACCACCTTAAACCAAACCTTGAGGATGGTGATCTGAATGTGTTAGACTGAATACAGGTTACAAGTATTATCCACGCTTAGATAACTGGTCTCTGACCTTATCCTGGGGCTAACTGTGAAGCCTGACTGGATATTAGCATATATAATGAGAAAATACATCATATCATTGACTTAATCAAAATATGATAATTAATCATTGCTGTATCTGCCTTTGGGAATAAAATATTTCTAAACGTTAATTAGCCTACAAAAGTAACAAGTGAGCTTTTTAATCTCCTTTGCCTCTTTATTAGCCTATGAGCTAAGTGCCTCAAGAGAGCCTCAACTTCTACCTCCTCATTTTGACTCCTTGTGTTTTGCCCAAGTATCAGACAACTGGATCTCTTTCTTGAAAAGTATAAATTAAACTCAGTACTCTGTGAAGAACACAAATGAAAAATTATTACAGAAGCAAAACCAAGAAGTGATTATCTGCCTGATAAGTATGCCAAAACTATATGAACTGTGTTTTAATTCAGTTTATTGCTCAGGTGAAATTATTAATTTAATTTTACAAATCTGATAAATTCTTGCAACTCATTTTTCACTGTTGCTATAATTGCAATAATCATTATTTAAATAATTCAATTTACTTCAGACCAGCCCTGCCATCATGAAGCAGTAAAAAGAAACCAACCTAACACACAAACGAACAAAAAATCCCACAAAAAACAAAACCAAAAAAAGACAGGAAATGTGTACTGGTTTTGTGGGGTTTGCTTGAAGCTTAGGCTATGCATTAGTTTAATAGAGCAGGGGCAAGGGAGATAAAAATTAAACAGAGGTGGTTATCAGGAAATAAAACTGAGAATTTTCTGATTTTTTTAAAGGCTAATGAAAAATTCTGTCCACAAAATGAAATTTCGGAAAGCAACTCTAAGAAAATACCAGATTACATATGTAATTTCAGTCATTAAGGTAAATAGGTTCTTGGTTCTTTTTTTTTTTGTTGTTTTTAAGAACAGCTCTCAAGAGATTGTTAAAAGCAGAACTAAGACTCATGTTTTTAGACAGATGGGGTTTGTAAATATCTTAAAGCTGTACAGTTCCAAATATGAATCCTGTTTTCTTCCTTCAAATCTCCAGGTTGTTGAGGTGCAGATTCCAGGCATTTCTTTCCAAACTGCAAGATTATTCTTCTCTATGTACCCAAATCTCCAAGACTGGCTGTGTGACAAAAAGTTTCAGAAGCTCTCTCACCCTGTCATATTCAAGATCAGTCATTTCACACTGCCAGCAGGCCCTTTTTTAACACAGAACCAAAAGTGTTGGTAACACTTGCTTTTGCTAGAATCCCTTTTGGACTGGTTGATAGGGCCAGGAAATGCATGTATGACAAGATGTATTCTTTTTGGAGATACAGTTATCATTTAGAAAAATGTGAAAACTAAATATTAATAAAAATAAGACCTCTCCTTCATATACATATTGTACATATTTATTCACTCATGTAGAAAAATATATACATGTATAAACACTCATTTTTGTGCACAATGCCTGTGTATGTGTCATAAAGAAGGCCCCTAATGGAATGAAAGAAATATTGCAAAGCTATGTAGCTATGTAATGGGCAACATTCCTCTGGAAATATAACATTAATTATGATGAATTCTCTCAGTAGTCATGGGGTTGCAATATGAAATCCCTTAGGAATTCTGTTGCAATTTAGCATTAATTAATTTCCAAGCATTCCCTAAACTTGAATAATGTAGTGCTTATTGCCTTTCCTGTTAATATTTCTGATTTTTTCCAGTGTTTTCCTCCGTTTACCTCTAGTAGTCAGGAGGTTATTCTATGTATTTTTAGACATCAATACACAGAACTAAGAGTTCCCTACTACCACTCAGATCCAAAGTAATTTGAATGCATTATTTATCCCTTGAGTAATTTGCCACAACTAATCCTCACAAGCAGGTCTAATGCTGGATCCTCTGGGATATTCCTCATTTCTGATTAATATTAACTGTGAATGCATGTCTTGAAAAAATACACCAATGGGGTACTGTTATTTAGGCCTCTCCAGCACTGAAACCCAGGATGCCTGTTTTCCAGTACCAGTGGAGCTGTGTCAGGTTTGTCAAACACGTGAAGCCTGTGACACCACCAGGGGAATGCCCTGACCCCAGCCTACCCAGGCAGGCAGCAGAACAGTTCCAAAAGGTTTCGAACATGGACTTCAAAAACTGATCCCCATCTGGCACTCTTTGATCGCAGGTCTGAAACTGCTAGCATTATCTATCCATACCTGTATGTCAAGCATGTGGATAAATGCCTCACTTTAACCTTTAGTAAATCTGTATTTATGTGGTGGTGGTGCAACCGGAGTTGTCTCTCTGCATAGCTGTGTCTTAGCCAGGAATATCTGTAATGATGGTTCTTTCTCACTTTCCTCTGCTACTCAGATCACATCATCGAACCTAACAGGGCTCCTACATTCTCTTCAGAGGGTGTTTCAAATATTCCAAAGTTCAGAGAGATTTGTTGTCTCTTGAACGCAACAGTAGGTTTGCAGCTACCATATTATAAACCCAAATAACTCAACATTGTGGGATTCAAGATATTGTTGAAGTGTTTTCACTTTTTTCTTCTCTTTCAGATGAAAGGTATTTGAACTGTCACATTTTTCAGTCACAGGAATGAGAAGAAAGAATTACACAGAGCTTTGTGCTTCTGACAGTACTCTTAAAACCCCCTTTATACTTCTTAAATACTGTTATCAGTGCTTCTTAAAACAAACATCTTCTAGTTAGAAGGCTTAAAAAATACACATTTTTTTAAAAAAACCAGCTACTGATATTTTAGCAAAAAAGACAAAGTGTTTATAGTACATCAGAGAACAATACAAATTTTAGTGATAATAGAAACAGTAAAAAAGGTAAACAAAATATGTTGTATTAAAAATACTAAAGGTCAATTTGAAAAGTAACTACTGAACATTACCAGCCATTTTCCAAGCTACATCCCCAGTCAGTTTGCTGGGACAATAACATAGTGATAATTTCAATAAGATTTTAATGCAAGTCTTTAATGGAGACCCTATTATGGTGCCATTTACAAAGTGAGCTAATGATGGCAAGATGATTTCAATATCACTCTAAAGGGATTCCATTATGAAGCCATTACAATATGAAGCTGCAAAAGCAAAATACTTCCATGAGAAATCCATAGAGACAGTGGGATTTTTCCATTACTGGTTCCAAAGTGATATGATGGCACTCCAAGGATCTCACTACAAGCCTATAGGGACCACACCAGCATGTAAAATGATGATATGCACGATAAACTTCTTTGCAGATAGACATGCATTTCCATTTTAAAATAGAATTTTGTTCTGAGACAGCAACAAAAAAAGTCATCTTTAGAATCCTGCCTTTTTTCTTACCTGCATTCCAAGACACCTTCATTTCCTTAACAAGAAAAGCCCTTCAGTCTTCCTTTCTTTTTAACTCTAATCTTGCTGCCATGTTTAAGAGAGAATGTGAGCTTAGTTGTATTCTTTTTAGTTCATGGTTTTTTTACCAGAAATATATCCTTTGCTTCAGCACTCACCTACTGAGGTGAACATAAGAATAATCTGAGGTTGGTGCTATCATAGAATAGTCTTTTCAACTGTCCCCACTGAAAGGGATCGGCAAAATTGTAGGATATAAACTTATCCAGAAAATGTCCTAAACCTATAGAGAAAATTCTGAGTTAAAATGGTTCAGTTTTGCTATCTAGCTTCTTTGTAAGGCTAAATTCTCTTGTAATTTCTTATGAAAGGTCCATGTTAGAATTGCTTGTGAAGGTGTTGATAGAACATTTCATCAAGGGTGAAAAGTTCTATAAAAGTATGCCAAGCTTGCCAAAAAACATAGCTAAGTATCCTTTTGTGACATATTAAGAATGACACAGTTTAGAGGCTTGTTACGGAAAATTTTCTGAAACTTCCTCTCTCCCTCTTCCCCGTTCTGCTAAATTATGAAATTGCAATAAAAATTGGGACAGGCATGAGCGGTTGGATGGGGTACAAGTGTGTGTATGGTGTGGTTTTGGTTTAATTTTCCAAAGGTAAGGTGGCTGAATGGACATTACTTTCCAAAATCTTGGAAAAGTTTTGTTCAGCTTTGGTGTGAAGCTCCTAGAGTGCTGAAGTCTTCTATGAAAGAGAATTGCTATTTTTGTCTTGGTTCTGTGACATATATAGAAATTTTCACTTGCCAAGCAGCATTCATCTTCAAAACCCTTTGTGGATATTGAAGTTTATAAATTTAAATAATTAAGTATTTCAAAAACAGTGCATTTGAGACCCCTTTTTAGATGAGTGCTTGCCGTTTGGAAGTACGGATTTTTAGCAAACCCTTGTTCCGTTCTTGTAGAATGCAAATACAAGCATGTTTCATTGCACAGACACATACACCAGAAAGACACATTTCTAAAAATCACAGAACACATGGAGGTAGGTTAAACTACATGTCCTGTTCCTGCTAATGGTCTTTGTCTGACATCTTACTAATTAATGTGTTCAGCTCAGCAGATCAAGGGCTTTTAGTTGAAGGATCTGTTATCACAGCATATTCCTCCCTTCCCTGGTTTTAACTAGCTGGCTTCCTCAGATTCTGTGGAGCTCTAGCCAAGTCTAGGAGATGTGCTCTTTATCTTCTCAGGGTTTTTTTGTTATTCTCTTAATTGCATTTGCTAATTTTAAAACTGGATTCCTAACTTTAAATTTCATAGCAGGTTAATAGTTTTAAAGTTGTAGAGTTTCTGTAAGTTTCAGGAACAGAGAAGGCAGGTTAGAAGGGAGTAAAATAAAATTAATATTGCCCACACAAGAGGAAGAGCAAAATATGAAATACTTTTATTTTTACTACTGCTGTATACAATGACTTCTCTCAGCACTGATACTGCCTACAAGAGTGAAAGAGTCTTGAATCAAAATTCCAAATATTTATGTTAAAGGCTGATGAATTCATATCTTTGCTGTAATTCCTGCTTGCAAACTGCATCCAAACTATTTGGAGGAAACTTGGCTAGAGTATTTCGTTACTGCAACCAAGGTAGCAGTGTAGGTGTTTAAAGCAAGAGCTGCTAACAGACCTGAACGTATTTAGAAAAGGAAGGTCAACTACAAGATGGTGTGAACTACTTTTTGAGAAGAAAGTTTCTCCAGTCTGGAAACTTTCAAAAACATCTAATTCTTAACCAAGAATATGAAGAATCAGAGAGCACTGGGATACACTTCATTCTTTTTATGATTTCTGACCTTGAAAGAGTTCAGACAGGCATACCAAACTATTCTAGCTATGGTTCTTTTTTCTTCTAAGAGGTCTTAACATTATTTCAACATTTTTTCTCAGTGGAATAAATTGCTAGTCATTCTCATCCCAGCTCTTCCTTTTACTTCTGCGGTGTATATTCAGAATCCATTTAGCAATCATTTCTTGGCTTTTCACGATCCTTTGAAATGCTTGAAAGAGCTAATATTGTATGTTTGTTTTATATACCATGTGTAACAGGCATGGAAACAGAGCACTGGTTGAACTTCGATGTTGGTATTTGCAGCTTGCTTGACTCCAGCTGCCATGTCAGCAGTGCTCACAGAATCAAAAAGAAGAGCAGAGCAGTCTGCAATGCAGCCATGTATTCTGTTGCTTCCACAATTGCAATCTCTGCAGCCCACGGAGCTGGTGATGCTGTCCAAAAGATAGCAATTTGTCTGCAATTTAAAAATGGATTTTTTGACATGATATACGTATTTGACACTATAACACAATAACAGAAGTGGAGTAACATGGCTATTGTAAAACCAAGTATCATTTGGAACAGTGTCGTGTCCACAATTAAAGCATGGATACTGAAAATAGTAGAGCTCTGACTGACAAAATGATTGTGTGAATAGAGCTTGACAAGATGCATTTTGAGGGAGCAGTCACTTCCTTTCCAAGAATTCTTAAGATTCAAAATAAAGTGCTCCTCAAAAAAACTTGAGTCACCTGGCATTTTTGTGTGCACTGCAGCCACAAAGAGTTTTAAGATGTCTGCATTTATGTCCTTATTGTATTTGCACTACATACTGCCTAAAAATAAGTGATGCTATTTTCACTGTGTGAGATCTGGGAGAGAAGCAGCCAACTTGTAGCTATAACAGGCAGCAGCAATAACCATCACCACTGGCAAACTCTGGCAGATATTTTTGCTGTCAGCATTGTTTCTTAAAATAAAAGCCTTTTCTGTTAAAAACTCTCTTTGGTCTCATGCCACTTTGATATCTCTTCTTTCCCTGCTGTCTTGGTTAAGGCCATTGGGAGTGCAACTTAAGGAGTTCCAAATTTGTTATGGATCCCTTTTGGAGGTACAACCAGAGTTCATATATCTCTGATTCTTTCAATCCTCCTTTGTCTCAAAGGGGGTATAAATATAAACCTGTTTGGCCATCTCTATAGATTTTTAAGTTTTCGTGTTTTTCCTCAAGCCAAAATTGATAAAGATAGTTGCACAGGCAAAAAATAAAGCAAGCAATTTTAGCACAGAAAGTGCAGAACATAATAATATTCAGCATTGCGTGTTCTGACATTACCTAGAATAATCCAGAGAACAGCTGACGAAATTTTGTTTTAACTAAAGCTAACTAAAACTAGGGTAATGGGTGAATAACCTTTAAAAAGAAAAGCACTGGAGTAATTGAGAAAGGAGTAGGAGGACTAGATGGAAACAGAGAGTGACAATAAATTGCCACTTTTGCTGTCACCATTGCAATACAAAATAACAATCTGTGGTGCACTGCATTATCTCTGTCTTCAACAGCATCCTCTGATATGATCCAGGGTTCTTCTTTATGATAGGTATTGCATATCAGAATTTAGAAGTTGCTATTAATCTTGTGTGGGGAAAAGGGAACACATCCAAGAATTTATTGTTAGTCTAATAAGGTCTGAACAGTCTAACCAAATTGCCTACCATTTATCATTAGTCTACTTACAATGATACTAACTCTTACAACTAATAATACATTCAAGATTTCTATGCACAAGCATCTAGCATCTAATTTTTTCCTCCAGTGTAAATTCAGCCTTTATATGTCTCCCTAGATCTCAAAGTCAACAGCTTCAAGAAGGAGGGGTAGGATTTGAGCTACAGCAAGCTATCAACATCGCAAGTCTTTTGTTGGGAGAAATATGACAGGGATTTCTTCCCCCTCCCAGCTGGGTCCACGTGCAGTCACTGGTTTACAAGGCTGTATTTCTAACTGATCAGTAACTGGCCACTGTGCTTTGTCTTACATTTTGGGGTCCCTGGTATTCTCCAGCATCTTTGCATTCCTGCATTGCATTTTGTTCTAGGCTCTTCAATAGCTCGCTCCCCACTGACTAAATACTTGTTATTCCTATCCAGTAACTAACAAGATATTACAACACACAACTGCCCGAAGTTAAAACAAGTGCAGGCAGTAGTGTCTTACCACAGAACAGCTGTTGTCAAAGGAAAAGAGAAAGAGCTCAACTCGAGATAAACCAAACAAGTCCTGACACCCTGCAATGGTAGTAAAAGCCTATGACCTTTTGTTAGCAATTAGAAAACTGTATTTATTGGATTTTTCCTTGCTTTTTCTACTGCATTTCAGCATGAACTTCCATTGGTCCATATGACTCAGCTTGAGAAAATTTGCTACAGTTCCTGGGAAAGCTAGATCTCAGATATGGGAAGCTGTATCCAAAGATTGCAATGGAATTAAAATACAGATAAAAAGTGAACAGCAAATTTCGAAAGTAAAGGCAGTATGGTATGCTCCTGCCTGCTCTATGATAAGGATATCTCTCTTGAGACCTAAATAAAGAGGATCACATTCACTGTTGATATAACTCCAGAAATATTAGTAAAGTCATAAAAGGAATTTATTTGGCTTAAAAGCTAGTCTCACAGAGATAACTTGGGGCTTGTCAGTCCTAAAATTCCACCACTCACAGACACATGATAAACTTTCTACTCCATTATCATGAACATGATAATTGTTCTTCCTCTGTGTCATAATTTTTGAATTCTTTTGCTGTGAGTACTCAAATTCTAATGCTTCTTTCCTTGTGGGAAAGTGTACATAATTTCTACATGTTAAAACTTTAGCTACCTCATAGAGAAAAAAGGAAAAAAAACCTATTTCACAAAATTTACAAATCTTCCAGATTTATCATCTACAGTAATATAGAAGCCCATATGGGACTAAAAGATGTATATATTTCTCCACTCACCTCTCCTCGTTTTCTCCACATCATGGAAACATAACCAACTTCTCCTCAAAAAAACAAAACTTCAAATCCCAACCAACTTAATAAGAAAGAATTTTTTTTTTTCTCCTTTCTTGGGAAATGTCAGTCTGCTGTATGCCAGTGGCATCAGAATCTGATGCAGGATATCTTGAAAGCATCTGAAAAGCCTAATTAATTCCAGAATTTTTCCCAATAATTTAATATAGCCCTAGAAACTAAGATTAACATTTAGAATACAAATCACTAAAAAAGGAAAATATATGTGCCAGAAAGATGACAATGAAATGTTAAAGAAATATTGTGTTTTCATTTACTAGCATTGTGGAAAGAGAATACTAGTGTGTATCACAGACCTAAATGTCAAAAAACCAATCAGTTGCAGAGAAATTACTCATTTTCCTGATCTCCTTAATCCTTAGATGTTTGGTCAGTGGAACAAAGACTTCAAAAGGAACAGCTAAAAAGTAGTTCCAGTAATTTGGCACAATGAGGGACTGAATCGTTGGACTGGACTGACTTTCCTGGAGCTCAAGGAATTTTCCAGATAACATTTTGTCTGAACACAGGTCTATGTGTGTGCTTCTGTATACTGTGCTCCAGTTCACAGCATAGGGTCCTTTTATGTTAAAGGTGACATTTAGATGTTTTTGTCACATATTATGAAGGTGCCAGAGAGTCTGGGGAGTGCTTCTGTGGCAAGCATAACGGAATACCTTGTAAGTTGTTATACATTATATCTCCTTTCATTTTTTTCCTGATGTCTTCACAGAAACAAAGAATAGGAGAAGGCCTTGATTACTTTTCATGAACAGGTCAGTTTTGTCCTCATGGCAGATAACTATTTTGTAATGTGGGTATTTTTTTCTCATCTTTAAAATATTATTGCAAATAACTAAGAACTTGTTAATGAACATTTAGTGCTTTCTCCCAACAGTGCATACTGAAATTCAGAGCAGGTTGTTGTTCAATACTGAAGTTTTTCACATGCCATTGTATATGTGTCTAAAATATTTCTTGCTGTACTGAGAATTTACCAAAAGTATATGGATAGAAAATTAACATTATGGTTGTAAAATATTTTAAAGTTAGAAAATTCCAGAATGAAATCTGCCTGTCAAATTGAAATTATTGTCCTTTACATACATACAATTTTTAAATACATGAGCGAAAAAACAGCATTTTCCCACACACATGAACTGGAAGAAATTGGAAGTGGTGAGGTGGAATTGTTACCTGCTGCTCTGAAGACCTCTGTCATTCTAGGCATGTTTCCTAAATATTTTTTTTTTTTTTTTTTTGGCCATAGTAATTGCAGGACTGGGTCTGTTGAATTTAATAAAATGTTGCCTTGAACAGCAGTAAAACACAGCATCTGTATTTTGTCTGCATGGTAAGAAATGATCCTTCTACACAGCCCCACTGATTCCATATGAAGGTAGCAGCCCACCTCTGTGTCACTACTAACACACAATTTAAGATCTTCAACGTGGCATAATCAGGCATTAAACTGCATGAACTGCTTAAACTGTCTGGCAGATAAAAGGTGTTCCCTTTTCATTCCCTGTACAACTACAAATATAGAGGCCTGGTTTAACATTAACTTGCAGATTAGGTTTTGTTTCTTGAAAGTGAAAGAAAAAAGCTTATTTCTTTTGCTCTGCTAAAGAAAAAAGGAAAGAAACAAACAAAAAGCAGGTGGGAGGCCTTCATTAAAGAAAGCAACTGCAATTAATTAATGATCAAAAAGGGTAGTGCTGCCAGCCAAGCTTTTAACATGTAATTTTCTAGTATGTGAATACACTTTAAGATCCTTCCTTTGTGAACCAGAAATTGAGTGCTTAGTAGTGACATGCATCATCCTCCCAGACAATAAGCAGCATGTGGTTTCACAAGCTGGGGTCACACCAGATTGTAGTAACTGGATGTCAATTATTTTCCTTGGAAACAATGACTACCAGCAACATTAAACTCCCAGGTTCTTGTGAGCACACAGAATGTTACCTTGTGAAGATGTCATTGATACTGCCTATTGCTACTGCAGATAACGTATCTGTCTCTTGCAATGGGAATAATGCTTCTTTTCATCTGCTGCATGTCTCACCTTCTCAGTTGGATCCACGATGCTGTGTGGGTGGAGGTGCCAGGATTAGTGAATCATTCCTGATTAATGGTGATATCATCAGCAGCATTGTTTTAGGCTTAAGGTGTTGGTTAGTGCTTGGTACCGAGAGGAAGTTCATTATATAGGTAGGACCCCAGGATGCAGCTCTGACTCAACTAAGCCTGAGATTTATTGCCATTGCTAAAAGATCTAAGATATGGAGATACTATATATGAGGTGAATCCAGTAGAGAAAAAAAAATGCTTTAGATATAGTTTTAAATGTTTTTCTATACCTTTCTATTATATCTTTTTTCTAAAAAGTATTTTAGCTGCCTAGCCCAAATTTTTGAAAAGTTTATGTTCATGAGGAAGCTGAAATGTTTCTATTTCCTTCCTTAATTATTTCCACCATCAAAGATATTTTCTGCACTCATCATTCTAGATAATGAAACTTCTGGTGACTAAAATATTGAGAGAAAGGACTTTAGGTAATCTGGATTTTAGGTAATCTGATTTCCCTTCTAATTTCAAATTTAAATTTATACCAATATTGAAATGTCAGTGGGAAGTAAGCATCTAAATAGCCACTGAAAATTGCTTAGCTTCTTATCACTACTTTGCATAGAAAACTGTTAAGTATTGGTAATGTATTCTCCAGCTTTTTTTTTTTTACTCAGACAGTAAAATCTTTAGAATAATCTTTGTTTCTTCCCCATCTTTATGTATAGGAGAAGGCAATGTCCCATCTCAGTTAGGGTAGTGCAACAAATATGACGAAGAAAGGGAACAAAAATGGAAAACCGTGCAGGGTAGGTTTGGTCTGCAAGTTTTTCAATTCCTATCCATACCCAGTATAATCACAAGAGTTACTGTAATGTGGGGAAAAAAAAAAAAAAAAGAGACTCCTGTTGATAAATTCAAGACTGAGTCTTTCATGTTGCTTTCAGAGGAGTTTTCAGAATAAAATCAACAAGCTCTGAAACTTGTCTTGGAAAAGACAAGTGGCAAACAGATGTTAAATATTACTTAGGAGTTTCTGCACTCACTGAACCACAGCATAATTTGATTTTGTTGCTCTTTTGATAAGAGCAGGATTTCTAGAGCATGCTTGCGTTCAATAGATGTGGAAGTGAGCCAGCCCTGTGCTGCCTCCGCCCCCCTGGGCGAACTCTTTGCTGGCCCGCATTGACTCCGCCCTGGGATTGCGAAAGGCATGCCCAGGACCCTGACTCCGCCCTCTCTTCCAGACCCTTCTATTCCGTTATGTATATGATTGGTGTATTTGAATTGTATCCCTCCCTGTTATGTATCGATTGGTTCTGTATGCTTGTCCCCTCCCTTTCCCTCTTTCCTTATTGGTTATCCCTCCCCGTTTATAACCGGCTGCACAGTTCAGTCGGGGTCCTTCCCTTGTCTTGGCACCCCCGGGGGTGGACCCTTCAGGGTGTGGGGACGACGGCTGGCCTTCTCCCTGCTCTCTCTCCTGACCACCCTCACCCCTTTCCCCCAGTACCAGAGAGCCTCGGGAGAGCAATAAACCTCCTGCCACCCTTTGCCTCCTCGATGTCCTTTTTTTTGACTACAACAAATAGACACAAGTCTCTGTTTCTTTTTCTATTAATGAAAGTAACCTCTAGGGAATAAAACTTTTCCACAGGTATTTAGGCTTGTTTTCAATAAACTTTTGTGCTATATAGAAGCTTATAGATAAATGTTCTCTTATAATTGTGAGTTTTTAACAGATCAGTTTTTAACAGATTGTGCCTGTGTTTTCTTTCACTCCTTTCAGAGCTGTTAAACTAAGGAATAACTACTGGGGTGGTTTGGGTTTTTTTTGTAAATACATTAATATTCCTTATGACCTATCTTTCTATGTTAATGTAATTTTCAGTAGGCTCATAATATTAGCAATCCCAACATCTCCTAATCACTTTCTGTTGCCTGGAATTTACATATTTGTGCAGCTGAACTGGAGAGATGTGCTGCTGTTCTTCAGGTGAATATAAATATGATGGATTTTTTTTTTAACAGAAAGTCTAGTGAGTTATTATGTGCTTTCTGCTTTCCTTTAAGCAGCATTTATAATGCCTGGATAAATGTAGACAGGAACAGCATAATTTTTTCTACAGAGGAAACATGCTACCTATAATACCATAAGAACACAGATTTCTCTAATTTCTGGTCAATGTTTTTTACACTTGAGAGAAAATTTCCATTCTGTTGTAGGCTGTAGATTAGATAGACATTCTGCAAATATTTCCACCACCACGATATGATCATGGCGACATTTTCATAGTGGGTAAATAGAGTGAATTTAAATTCATGGTCTTTGCATCAATGGTCTGTGATTTGCAATGATTTGGATACAAGGTCACAAAGATGTGAAACTTTTACAAGCCTGTGACAGAATATTTGTTACGAAAGAAACCAGATTCTGGTCTGTGTGTGCATCAGTTAACAACGGAAGGATGCTCAGGCAACATGAAGGAGCAGTAACATGAAAAACAGGATAAGGGAAATGGTGGGGAAAACCCTTCCTATTTTCTATCACTAGTTAAGTCCCAGGAGGAGACCAGAATTTAGGGAATGATCCCAAAACTGCTGTCTGGACATAGTGTTGGATCATATTAAGTGCTTGCTTAAAACTAAGTTTAAATAAATATGTAAATAAATAAACTGTGGAAATTATATTTGAATCCGTTAGATAAATTTTATCTCAGTAAACATGTCATTTAGTTTTATTATAATCTCTACATTATTGTGACACTACTTGTTCAAAAAAGAGAAAAAAGAGGATTTAAGCACTTGTCTCTACAAGCTTCTGAAGTTAGCTGTAAAAGAGCTAGAAAGAAAACTCGCCCTCTTTATTTTCTTCCACCACAAACCATAACACAATTTTACAGTCTAAGAGAACCTTCCCTTGAACTCTGGGCGAAATCTCAAGTTATGTTAATTTGCCAAATCCACTAGACCTAAACTTCTACTTACAGCTTGCAAAATCAAATATTTTTGCCATGTAGATCCTAACCTTTACAACTCCAAAAGAAGGGATGTTTTTCTGCTTCCTCTTCCCCTTCAAGGAGTATTGAATAAGCTTACAGGCAAAAGTAATTTTGTTTTACAAGCTGACACTTTTTTATTTTATGTTAGTTCCAATGATGTCTTACAAACGTGAGAAGATTTATTTTGTCCTTATTTATATTTATAAATTGTAATTTATTTCAATTTTCTTTTCATGCTTGATATCATTACTAGAATCCTTAGGTAAAAGTACACATTTATTAAACTGTCTCAAATTCTAAGGGATGTTTTTTATCTTTTCATGTATTCAAACAGGACAGAAAACAAAATAACTTGAAAAGTGTACTGTAAATTCTTCTGAATTCATAGAAAGCAATTTTCAAACTACTTAAAAAGGTGTAAAGAACAAATATGAAAATGTTCTAGATTGCCAAATCACACACACGTTTCAGATACACAACTGTTCACTGAAAGTAAAACAATTTGTAAGTAGAGAGAGGCATTTAAGCACAGAAGTAAAACAACGGGAAAACCTCTCTATTTTGCACTCATGACTGTGTAGTCAAAACATGGAAGATGTTCTTATTTAAATTCTTCTCTAAATGTTATAGTACTTCACTACTTAAGACTTAAAATATCTGGGTTTTTTTCCTAAGCATAAATAAACAATTATAACATAGTAGTAACAGATGCTAACCTTCAAAAGCACTCAAAAAGATTGTTACAGGATACAATGAAATGGCTAACAGATTAAGGTAAATGACAAAAATAAGAGCAATGATTTTCCATGGTTCTATAATATTGAGTCCTTTTGTTTCTCTTTCTTTCTTTCACAATTGCTTTCCTGTGAGAATATACAAATTCCCTTCTCAAGGGTATATGACATGTTAGTTTAAAGAACCCTCAGTAAGAAACTCTAGGTCAGGAAAGACTATTATCTACTTTATGACAGTAGCTGATAGCATTCCTCAAGCAAGAAATATAAAACATACAGTAATGCTTCCACATCTTTCAGCGCAAGCTTCTCAAGATATGGATATTATCTTTTTGTTTAAAACTTTAAACAGTTTCTACTTCATTACCATGTTTAATTGCTTTTTGTATCTATTTATAATTTGACATTAACTACTTTCTTTAGCTACAAGTCTTTTCCACAGTCTGACTGCAATGTGGAACAACTATTTGTTTTGAAGTTCTACATAATGATTTCTTTGCATAAATTTTAGTTCTTTCATTATAACAAATATTACATAATCATTCAGTTTCTGCACACCTCCTGGGTAGTTATCTTCCTTCCATTGTTTCTTTTAGAAGTTGAAGTCTATTTTTCTTTACTCATGAAAAATGGAACTGTTTCCTCTATAACCTTTTTGTCTGGCGGGGTCCAAGTTCTCACCACTCAGCAATCAAGACACAACATAGATTTATGCAGTTGAGTAATAATGCATAGTGTTTAATTCTCTATTCTTTTTGAATAATTCCATCATTTTGTCTATTTTTGGGCTAAACACTGTTCACAATGATTCTCACAGCTCTTTCCTATTTAAATTAGGTAGCTTAGAATATATCACCCAGTGCATATGTTTAGGACTATTTTTCATCATGTGTGTTACTTTTAATTTATAATTTCTGAATATCATCTACCACTTTATCACTTAATCTCTTGATAATGTGATAGTCTCTGCAGCTCTTTAGAGCCAGCTGTTTCTATTGTCCTCAGTAATTTTGAATCACCAGGAAACTTTGTCATCTCATTAATTACCCCCTCCTACATATTATTTTTCAGTACGGTGAACAGCAAAGGTCCAGGCAAAAATCCCCGTGAGATGCATCTGAAAAGTGATCATTTATTTACACCTTTCTTCCCAAGTACTTTATCTATTAACCCACAAGTTTTAAGAATCTTTAGTGTGTGATGTTGCCTGAAGTTTTCCACTGTTAATAGATGAATACTTTTGGATACCTGCATAAAATTGATATTGTGGGAAAATTGACTCATTATGATACTATGTGACAGTGGGGAATTATTAATGTTGCTGCCTACCTAAAATATAAATATGTCTAAAAATCCACAATAGGTACACAGTATTTTTTCTTTGCCTATGGGGTTTGATGAAATGTTGCAGTCCTGAGTGTCTGTGTCCTTGAGAATGCTCTAGCCAGAAGGACACACTCTCTTCTTTATAGGGTAAAAGTTGAATTCTCAATATTTTTGTTGTTGTTTGTTTGTATGTTTGTTCTTTTGTTCTTTCTTTTTCTGTCCTTTACAGTTTTCTGTGATCTGTAACTGACTCATTTACAGAAACCAAAAATCCTGTTTAAAGTGCAGAATCCAGAAGGATGAAGGAATTATTGCTGTGAATTTAGACATTTTCATAGCAGTACTACTGGCAGAAGTCACACAGATTTTCCTCCACTGTTCCTTGAATATTCAAAAATAACAAAATGTGGTCCTTGTTATAGAGTAATCATGGTTAATCTTCTTTACAGTACATGTGGTCTTATTCCTTCACACTGCATTCTGTACATTACTTATTGCTTACCCTGTGTTTATCTGCATTCTAATTTGTGTTTAATAAGAGAGATTCTTCCATTTCCCCAAAAGGCATTTAACTGAAGTGAAGGTGACCAGCAGGTGGTTTGCATAAAATTTCATTAGCCTCTTAGATTGTTTTTGACACCTTCATGAAAGAATGCTTCATTACCAAGCAAATGGTCATTGGCCCTGCTTCCAAGCTAATCACCATATAGCATAACATGAATATCACAATGTTATATTCTGCATGATTTATATGATTATTTCAGCTAATTTCAGAGTTATAATGGCACAAGTAAATAACTGCAGAATGGCAAGCATCTCATATAAGTCATATCCTGTTATACCATTAAGAGTACCCAGTACAATTCAGGTAAGAGAAGAATCAAAGAAAATGTATTTGTTTGATACTGTTTTCCTTCCTGATAAAGAAAAGACTGATTTCTTTCCAGCTTTGAGATGACATTAAGACAACTCAATGCAAGAACAAGTATTAACTTTCATTTCCGTGGTTATCTCTCATGAATATGAATAAATGAAGGTCCATTTTGTACACAATAATGTATACAATTTTCAAGAATTAAAATTTTAAAAATTTTAAAATTTTAAAAGATCACAATTTTATTTATTTTTGTATTGTGGTTTTTTCATATTGCTGACTAAATATCAGATTAAATCTTAATTTTTGTTATCATTTCTAGCTTGTGCATTAAGCATTAGAAATTTCAAGTCAATATCCACAGATTGGTTCCTTTTTTTCACTACATGTATAGTTTACTTCTTTTCATGTAATATTCTAATTTTTCTGAATGCTGCTCTGAACATAGCTTTTGGACATGGATTCAGTTAATTTCAAGTAATACAAACTACATATATAAGAAAATACTGCAAAAGTAGTGTGATTTCTACGGAAAAACTTTCCTATTGGGAGAGAGAAATTATTTAAAGGTAGAGACTGGAGTTTTGTTTTAAAAACTGACATCCACTTACAACAGAGTATGGTAAGGTGCATGTTTTTGTGACTTTCTTTTTGTAAATAATTGAAATAGAGCTTGGACCTGCAGGTATCCACCATTAAGGCCATTAAATGTTTCAATCCTATTTAGCAAGTACTGAAGTATTTATGCCTGAAAATTCATATTGTGTGTAGGTAAAAAAGGACACAATATCATGATTGTTACTCTTTTCCTTCCCTTTCCAGCTCTATAGGTGTGCATTTACCCAAGCACATTTGGAAAGAGGATTCTTTTGGCAGATTCACAGCTATGCATATCCTGGCCTTGGCTTAGTGGCCCAGCAGGGTTTGAACTGAGAGTAGCAGACAATTAACATGAAAGTAATTGAAAAGTTTCAGTGCTAGCAAGCCTTTAAGTGATATTAAATTAGCTAGCTGGAAATGTTTGTGTCATAACAATGGTTGCTGCAACTACTGCTACTACAAACAATTTCTGACTTTAACAAGCAGTGTCACTTTTTCTGAGATTCATATATTGTTATGATAAGAAATGAAATTATGTGACTTATTTTGACATATTAATTACTCAATTACTGGCATAAATCTTGCTGTAGATCATGGAGAAGTCTCAAACCCAAGATTTAGGCTTCTGAATTTTTGACAGCTTAAAAAATACATCAAATCTCAAGACTTTTTAATTAACTTTAAATATTTATGTCTTTGAGTTGTTTACTTACTGTAATAGTGAAGACTAGTTAGACAGTATGGAATAAGTGTAATTGATATAAATCTCAGGAATACAAATATGACCTGATCCATATGAACTTCATTTTCATTATTTTGTAATTTATAAACTGACGCTTCTTTTATAAACAGACGCTTTCTCTTTTTTTGCATATTTTTTTCCCTGTAGAATCACAACATTGGAATATCTGTGGTTAAAAAGGGATGCCAGTTTCAAAATTCCACAATGTGTATCACAGAGCTCCAGCTACTGACCTTCCTTTTTATTAAGAAAGAATATAATTTAAAGACTTTCTGCTGACTCAATGGGTAATACAAAATATGACAAATGAAGTGATTTTTTCTCATAAACTGATTTCAGGTAATTTAAACTTTCTATACCTCATAGGCAAATCTATAAATGCCATGAAAATATAAATGGGCACTGTCAGTCTCTGAATATCTGTTTCTCATTTTGACACGTTCACCTTTTGAATAGTACTAAAAAATGGTATAGTTCTGTGTGAGTTTTACTGAAAGACATTGGCACATTTCAAATACTCTCCCATTCTGCTATTGATTTGTGTAACGTGTAATAATATAATATGCAAACTATATGACAAACCATGTTAAATGCATGGTATAATTTGTCCAATGCAGTTGTGTAATGCATGATAAAAGATCCCATGTCAAAGAATGAATCTGTATCTCAAACTAAGTGCACAAGATTAAAAGCTGTCTGGAGCACTTGTATAGCAATTCAAATGCCAGCTGGAAGTCTAAAATCATGCCTCTGGTGTAGGTGCCTGTAGATCCTGAAGGTACAGCATGGTAGATAACTATTAAATCAATGAGAGCAATATTGTTTCCCTCTCAGCCTGTTCCTCCAACCTCAGTTTTCTGGCCTCAGTCTGAGCTTCAGGAAACCTGGACAACTTAGAGAACTTATAGTACATGACTTCTGCTTGAACACCACTGCCCAAACCAAACACAGCATCCAACCCTGATCTAGTGCTTTTCTCCAGAAAAGGCTGCAGTGACATCTGTTACTGCAGCACTGTTTTGGCGTTTCTTTGTTAGCTCTTGATAGTCAAGCTCTTAGTCAGTTTAGACATGTCATGTGTTATGAATCAATACTGTGCCTGGAATCAGATGGTCAGGATAAGCACAGAAGTAGAGATAGGAGGTTAAATTTTATCAGTTTGTCTAATGTTTGTTTAAAATTCCTAGTTTCCACAAATATTCATTCTAACAAAATCATGAGTTAGAACAGTAGCAGAGCTACTGTTGAGGGTAATGTAGAGCCACAGTGATTGGTTTCAAGATGTAAATGTGTATTTGCAGATTTTTTGAAGCAGAAATCAATCAATTTCACTTTAATTGTAAGAAAAATTTAAGTAATGTTTATATGCCTTATACCTAGCATACTCCTGATTTTGCTGCACAAACATCATGAGGTATAGATGATATAGAATGTTTTTACTCAAACTTCTCTTCTTGAGGACCTTGAGGAACACAGTATGCCCACAGTTAGGAGCATGGAAAAAGACAAAAGAAGTTTCATATGGGCTTAACTAAACTGAAAACGTCAAGGTCTCATCTGCCTTCAAAACCAGCATAAAGCATCTCAAGAGTGTGTGTGAGAGGAGAAATCCCTCAGTACTGTACTTCTAAATCAGAGGGTCCTGATAAGAAGTCGTAGCATTATTAGTCATAATTTGACCTTAAACTTTTCCAGGATCACAGAAGCTGTACACAAACTGCAAAGTTCTAGCTAAATGTTGCAATGTAGACTTTGATATCTTTCTGTGTCATGATTAATTTAATCTATTAATTAATTAAGCATTTCTGTATTTATAATTGAGTGGTTATGCATGGGTAATTATCACATTACTACTTAAATACTATAAACTCCCTCACTGAAGATTTTTTGTCCTTTTCTTCCCTTTTTCAAATGCACTGGCTCTATATGTAGAATTATTCATCAAATAAAAATAGGAAGATAAATATTTATGTCATAATGTTCCTTAATTTAAATGACATTTTCTTTTATATGTTTAGATTTCCAATTACTGAAGGATGTGTAGCCATTATTTCCTCACAAACAACACAGTAGTTAGTCATGGTTGATGACCAAATCCAAATTAATCTTATATTGCTTTAAATTTTACAGAAAAGGTTGCAATCTTAGAAGTTAGGCAAGATAACCAAATTTATAAAATGCATGATGTATCAGATTTTCTATCACAGCATTGCCTTTATTGATCTTCTACTTCCTAGGCTGCATTTCTCTTTTCTAGGTCGAGATTCACATTTGGTGACACGGCTGCATCAGCGTATATTCACCCTACTGCCAGGCAATTTTTCCCAACATCAATCTGCCTTCTGTGTTTGCTGCTACCCACAGTTGCATCCAGCTGTTTATGTGGTGAACTGGGGAATTGATCCAGCTATAAAAGAGTTCAGACACTTTTTTCAGAGTTAATTTAGGATAAATTAGTTCATCAATCCAATCCATTCTGTGGCTGTATAAACACTCGTGTCAGCACTGAGCAGGGGCTCCCAGAGCAGGAAAAGCCTGGGGAGTGAGGGTGGGCTGGTGAAGCTTACAGAGCAGTTTCTACTGAAGGATCATAGCCACAATGTCCTGTACTCGCATTCAACTGCACCATATCTGGGTTGTATAATTACCTCATTCTGATGAAGGCTAGTTTCCATAATTATGCTCTATACAGACATTTTGCAAGGAGCCATTACATTAGCTTTATTTACTGAAAGCTTAAGACGTACCTTTTTCTTCCAAATGAGAAACTGGTCACTGCAAATCTCACAGGCCCAAGAGGTACCTGCTTATCTTACATTTATTTATGAACCACCTTGTGCCCTGATCTTGCCTCTGGATCTGCTAGCTTGGGCTTCTGTGCCTGTCACTTAAATTTGTAGTTTCACAAAGGCCCAAAGGGCCATGGCAGTAAATGAAGATGAGAAAAGCTTAAAGCAAGATAGAGAAGTAAAAACACTGTCATAGCTTCAGCATCTTTTTTATTTTCAACCACTGAAAGTACTTTCCAACACTTACTTCTCTTTAGAATATACTGTTGTTGAAAGTGAAGATGATAATTTTAATGGTTGGTCTTTCAATTATATCCCCTGACAAAAGAGCTGAATAACAGCTTTGAACACTGAATTTCTGTTTCTGGAGTAAACTTTTAGGAAATCCCCTTATTTGTTCGTTTCTAGTTTTGGAAGAAGTGTAACTCCAGTCCCGTAAATTCATCTTTTGCTGAGAAATGTCTAGCTTCTAGTCTTTACTGCTCATTGTCCATATTGCCTATCAACAGTTCAATTTCATTATGCTGTTTTTGAGCAAAACTGACACCAGCTTGTCACAGTAATGCCTACTGTAAGCAGTAAGAGAACTGGGCTCAGCACTTCAGTGTCTTCCTAATGCCGTATCAAAGCAATAGCTCTAGAAAGCTGAATTAGAGCTGGTAGTTGAAGCAGAACACATTTCCCATTCTCTCTACATTATTCCTGTAAATGATATCTTTTACAGGCAGTGCTCTCTGGAAGAAAAATAGTACGCTGTTCTTGTGTCTGGTTTATGTATTTGTAAAACTACTCAGGCAGAAAGAGAAGTTGATTATTTCACTATCTGTCTAGTTCTACTCCATGGATACAGGGGAAAAAAATCCCCCCACTGAATGAAAGGTGCTACATTTCTTTCATACACATTAGTGCAGATTTCCGAGATAAAGTTCTAACAAGAAGTGAAGGTGCAGCAGTTGTATTTGAAAATACTTGCACATCTGGCAATGATGTATCGAAACTCCTTGTTTGTTAACCCAAATCCTTTGCACTGCATTTCTTTAAAGAATCAGGGTGCATGTCTTTGCTGAAAAATACTTTCCCTGCAGATATGCACAGTGCAGTCTCTGAATAAATCAGCTAGAAGAACCCAGAAATACACAGACATAAAAACTGCACATTAATTGATATTTCAATAGCTACCTCTAAAATTGCAGAGTAAGTTTTTCACACTAAGTAATGATAACAGTAAGTACATGATACTATCTTCCAAAAACTGAACTAGAAGAGCTAAGCGTAGAAAAGTTTTAACTTATTTGTAAAATTCAGCCATATAGAGTCAGGAGATATTACTTTTCTAATACATTTTTTATTAGATCCATATTTTGTGGATGTAGAAGAAAAATTGTGGGAGACCCCAAGGTCCTCTCTGATGCTATGCAGAGCTCTTGAACTAAAATTTATATAAAGGATAATTATTAAAGGTAGAATTTCATCTTGGCACAAACATCGTGGAGCTCTTTATGGTAGATAGCACCATAATTTTATCAAATATTTTCTCAGTGTACAGAGAAATGATGTCTAACAGGGAGAGAATCTTAATAGTCTAGCTGATTACTATCTTATGTCAAGATCTTAATATACCCTACTATAGGTAGAACTTCTAATATGCACTCCAAACATTGGTTGTTTTGCAGATAACTTGAGGAACCCGACTCTTTGGAGTTTTCTAATCATGGAGGTCTTTAAATTGATCTTTGTTGGCAGGGGAGATAAGCTTGGGAGCATTGAGGTGTTTCTGCCTTGTGAGCTCTGCTGACTCTGTAGCCCTACCACAGGGATTGGTGCATTTACTCAGCACAGCAGGGTGGAGACCAGAGATCCCCAAGCTAACAAAAGATACTTAAATTCCAGAGCTGCAAGATGTATAAATGCATAGTTGCCTGTGATTGGTTAGAGCTAATAAGCCCTGCTGAAAGGCAGATCTATTTAGCTGAGACATAGCACAGTGCTGATCCTGCCAGCTGTTTTGGAAAGTATGTATGTACATTTCGCTGGCCAGTTTTGCCAAGTTGCTCAAACATCTCTAGTGGAATGCTTCACCAGGCTCTGCAGACTTGCTTGTAACTGGAATACTCTAAAGAAATGTACAAGATGAAGCCTGTTAGTTGAAAGGATTTTATTCCTACTGACAGATCTTACACATTTTCTCAATTTAAAAAAAAAAAAAGGGCATAGTTACCTTAGAAGATGAGAGCTAAAGTCTGCCTGAGAAATCAGAGATGTTTTTTATGGTATTCACTCACTGAAGATTCAGGTAGGTACTTATAGGAATTGCTATCTTTGCCTGCATATTCAATTCTATGAAAAGTTCTTTGAGTAGTTCTTAAAGGGCAGACTTTCATATTAATTAATTATCAGCAGTATAGTATGAAGGTCTCCATGTCTGAAAAAGATTTTTCCCTTTTAATACAAATACACAATATTAAACAAGATTTGAAGAAAAAAATGTCATTCTCTTATGTTTATTTTTCACACTGTATAGACAGTCCTCATTTGTGACTTGGGAGCTGCTGCCCTTGCCCTGTATGTCTGTGTCCTAAATGGGTGTCAATGACACTATGATGATTAGCAGTCAACATTTTGAAGGCATTACCATAAGGAATTCATTATACCACCATTCAAAGACTACACTGACATAAAATGAAGTTTATTACTATTATTATTATAATTATCATCATCATTATTGTCATTGTTATTATCATTGTGATTATTATTGCTCCAAGGTTTGACAACTGAGCTTCAACATCTGGTATGGTTTGCTTTCTGATTGCTTAGAGGACCTTTCCTCTAGTACTCTCCACATTTTAAAACAGTAAGTAATTCAGTATCTGTGTTGGAACTAATAATCATCCCCTTCAACTTGTGATAAATGGTTTATGGAGATTGTCATGATGTAGATTCAGTTTTGAGATCTGTCTGATAACCAGTACATGTTGCAGTCCGTCTTCAAAAATCAATAGGGTTGGGACTTAACTGCTCTGGGACAGTACATGCTTTTTTTTGTGGTGAATGGTTGTATGATTACATCATGTTTCATGTTCTTTATCCCCACCCCCCCACCCCAATTTCTTGCAATTCCATGGGGATAATTGGAAAAAAAAGGAGCAAAGGTTTTTTTTTTTTTTTTGCCTAAAAGATAATCACATGGTTTGTGTGTCTCAAGAAAACTAAAAAATTACTCCATAGAAGTGAATTCTTCTCTTGTTATGTGACAGAATTTTGGAGTATATTATTATCCTACCACCTAAGTTAAAACCACTTCAAAAAATTACAGTAGAGTAAAAAAGAAATAGATGTAGTTTTACCTCTTAAAAGAATTGACTGTTTTCTGAACACTTTGGTCTGAACAACCTAATACCTGAGCATGGTTGTTACCTTTCTAAGTGTTCCTCTATTCTCCTTGCCCAGCATCTCATGGATGCAAATTAAACAGATTTCCTTAGAATTTACTGAATCAAAGTGCTGATAATGCCATACTGAAGTGCATGAGTCAGCTCTGTGCAATACATTTATATAGTAAAGATGAGATTTATATGTATCTATAAATATATATCTAATCCATCTGGGTATCTATACTTCATCCTTCTTTGAAATCATGAAAGGTCGCAAAGAGACAAGATTGGACATAGAAGCTAAAACTCTGAGGAACTGGTTACAAGAACTACAAGAAAATTCAATTACTTAATTTAGATATATAAATGTTAAACCAAATAGTAAAATATTCTTTTTTTCTTTCTACCCTCTCTTCCTGTGGTTTTCATTAGCATTTTTGGTCTTGCAAGATTATTAAGTGATTTGTCTATATTTAGACTACAGCTTTTGAAAATCAATCCAAAATAATGATGATGCCAAAATTGCCATATTCAATCAGGCATTTTATCAAGCCAAAATCACCTTTTAAGCTCATCCATGCTGATAGCTACCCTAAATTTAATCTAAACTTAATCTGATCTCTGAGCAGATTTACAGTGTTATACTGCTAGCAATTCAGCAGAATTAATCTTGTCCTAATCTTGTACCATACTTGTCATTAAATACTTCATATTCTTTACAATTTGAAAGGTCAAAAATTCAGCATCTCTGGAGTTTGGTTTGTGGTTTGTTTATTTTTCTTTTATTCAACTTAGAATTCTTTTTCTATGTCTTAATTGTTAGGCTACTTGTAAGAAATATTTAGTTATTACAGTTATATAATTATGAGAGTAATATAATATAAATACAGTAATAATTATATTACAGGGGTTTTTTATATTTTTTATTGGGTGAATGTTTAGCATCTTAGGGAACAGAGAATGTTTTTTAATGGCATGGTACAGTTTTCCTTCACCTCCAGCATCTCCACTGCTCATTTACACTACGCACCTGATAACTTTTTCAACTTACCTGGAGGGTACTTCCACTGAGTAGAGGAACTCCAAGGCAAAATCAATCTTCCTGATGGCAGAGAGAATTGTGCCACCTTAGTTGGTATTACAGGTTATTTAGTATAAACATATGTGTTCCCATTAAGGGCCATCCACATTCAATTAAAATGAGTCACCTGTGTAAGAAGTTTTGTTTATAAATCTGAGACTAATTTCCCTAATCTATCCTGTATGTGCCATGTGGTATAAAATTGTACAAATGTCAGTGTGCAGCCTCACAATACATTTCTCTGAGAGCAAAATGTGAAGTCATTATGCAGTAAATTTCTCAGCAGAATTATAAATAAATAGAACATGGAAAACTAAATAAGTTTGAGGTGAAAACCTGCACTACTTATCTCTCAGTTAAAAATGCAAATATTTTTTTCTGTAACAACAAGCCATTCACATGGTGGTTATATTAATAGACAGTTAATGCAGATTATATTAATTTTGTGCACAGGTATTTAACGTGTTGGTTGAAAGGATCCATTCCCCCTGGCTTTTATAGCTGACTATATGCTCCACATGCACAAGACTGTGTAACGTGGCTGCCATTGTCTGAAAGAACATTCTTGTACAACACAGTGGAATGGAGTTAGTCAGGTTTTTCAACTTCCTTGGAGGTGCCTTCTTTCAAGCTAAAGTCCCTTTCATCTATAATAGTCAGACAAGACAGTTTTGCATTTCAGAAAGTATTTGGTCTATATTTTTGGTTGTCTTTCATGTGCTAAAATCTGTGGAATTTTCAGCCTTCCTGAACTTGCCTGAGAATCTTATGGTGCTCAGTGGACACCCAGCCCTAACTGTGCCACCACTACATGATGAGAAGAGGGTTGGAGAAGGAAGGAGGAAGGGGATGGGGTGATGATACAGGCATGAGAATCTGGGCTCACCTACAGACCCTGCAATGTCCTTTGTGACCTCACTGCAGCAGCAGTTGCCCCACTGTGCCCATACACACTCTGGCCACAGCACAGAGCTATGGGACTGGCACACAATCCATGATGCTGCGTCCTCACCTTAGGAGCTGTCCTCTGACCTATTGGAGTGAGGCTGTCCCAGAGGCCACCTCAGGACTCTCTCTGACTGCTTGTATTAGCAGCACTGTAAGCACAGGTTTGCCAGCATTAGCTTGGTTAGCACAGGTCTAGGGCTTTGGCAGCAGTGCTTGTGCAGTCTGGAAGGAGTTTTCCTCTTGCTTTTCACCAGATCATTTTCTATTTGTATTTCTGGTGAAGGAGAGGAGATTCCCATTGCAGGTGGGGGCTGTTTCTTGTTAAAATTTAGCACATATGGGTTGTTCAGTGTCTCCCAGCAGACAGAGGCTGGGCTTGGACAGGTACCAACAGGGACTGTAGGGTAGCTGCCATGGGTCTTGGTGGTAACTGGCACATGAGCCACAGCATTTGTTTATGATATTGGCTAGCCAGGATAGTGTGTTTGGCTAGTGTTGTCTGGCAAATTTGAATCTCTCAGTACTTGTGGTTACAAGTGCCGAAGTGTGATGTCATATCATAGGCTCCAGATGAAAACACCACTACAAAGCCAAATCACTAGGAGAGGCATTGCAGATATTATGGTCTCTGCTGAGGTATACATATCATCTTTAGTGGGTCTCATGGAAGAGTTTGGGAAAAAGGAACCTCTAGTTGTGACAGCAGAAGCAGTGTAGAGAATGGGAATGTCTGGGCATACAGACCTTGTATTGGGGAGCTTTGGATGGCACTGAAAACTGGCCTGCTTTGTAGATAAACCAGGGTCATGTACTGAAAGAAGCTGAAATGTGAAGATGAGCAGTTGTAAACCACACAGACCTGCTTCTTGGGATAAATGGAGCACTCTCAGTCCCAGCTTGAATGCATCCATGAAGTCTGTGGGCCTGCACAGTCAGAAGGTTCAGGTGGAGCAGCTAAGTTATTTTTGTTACACCACTGAGTAAGCCTTAAGACCCAGACTCACTAAACCAGCGAAAAAGCTTCACTTCTATGTGCTGATTATAAGTACTACAAAAAACCAGTGCAAGACAATCAGTGAAATTCTTCTTTATTTCTGGCACCTCTGGTTAAATCTCATCATTTCCTACACAGACTTTCTTATATGCTATCGGTTCTGGAATTTCATACTATTCCTAAAATTCATACAGAACTTTATATGACAGTATTTGAAATCAGTCTTGAAAAAAGGAGTCAAATAAAGACAGTACACACCAAAACAAAGTTATTAATTACAGCTCTCAAGGTTATGAAATTACTGAAGAAGGAAATGTCTAAATTAGGGTTGTACTTTTGTCGCAAACTGTATGAAACTGAATTTTTACTTTGTCACACTATTTTTTTTTCCAAAATATGATTGCATCACTGAATAAGGATTGCATCCTTTTCTACAGATTAAGCACAGTAATATATTCAAGGCATTTTTTTGCCCACACCTGCAGAAAAAAGTACTATAAGGTCCTGCTGTAAAGGCCTGCTTGGTGAGTTTATTTAAAAGGCACTTGAGGTATCTCTTTCCCTGAGGTGGAACAAAAGTGAACTTCAAAAAAGTTCTCAGGTAGTTAGAGAACCAAACCGTAATGGCAAATATTCAGTCAAAATAAAACATTTCACAAAGCATTGACTCAGCAAACTCTAACCCATCCAACCTTAAATTCCTCAGATTTCAAGAAGAGGAAATTAGAAGAAAAAGAGATAAAGAGAAAAAAAAGAGAGATATAGCTACTGCCCTTGGATTCAGCATTGTTTCAGCTGCCATAAAATCCAAGAAAAAAAGGACCAAACAATTTGCATCTTTTTGCAATGGTTTTTATCTACTCTGGTCTCCTGTGGCCACTGCTTCCCCCCAGCTGGGGTTTCTGATCATCTGGCCACTCTGGGACAACACTGGGGCTCCAGCGTGGGCTGTGGGGGATTGCTTCAGGTTTGCCAGTGTCTGACTGCTCTAGAGGCTCCAAAGGGGACAGGGTGTGGGGCAGAGCACATCCCACTTTCACAGAACTTGCCTTGCATCCTCACACACTCACACACATACACACACATACACACACACACACTTTGGTTGTTTTGACCCAGTAATTGTTTCCTCCAGTCTCTCACACATGCGATTAAAAAGTGCCATAAAACATTTGTTGTAAAAGCAACTTCAATTATCACATTTCTTAACTTTCCATTATTAAATTAAAAGTTCTTAATGTACTCATAAAGTAGCTTTTTCTATGCACTTATTTTCCTCTTTAGTTTTCTTTTTGTTTGGTTAACTTTATTATGTAGTCAAAATGAATTTAGTTTGCCTAATTAGAATACATACAAGCCTATATCATCTTTAGAAATTGAGAAACTTTAGTTTAAATGTACAATAATTAAGAGAAAATGGGACTGAGTATTTAAAACAGTGGCAGCTCTGTATTTTAAAATATTGCTATACAGTTGTTTGGTTATAGAAAACAAAAAAGGAAAGCTGGAAAGGTGCCAATAAAAACATACCTACTCAGAATTTTACTTTTATCTCAAAGATCAAAGGATCCCATGATCTTCAGCCAGAATTCAGATTGAAAATGATGAAATTATAATGCATATTGCAGATGATAAGCAAAGTAATTGTTTAGCAATTTGTGGGAAGGTGGAGAGCTTTTATGAGAGAGCAAATGAAGACATAACATGAAGCCCAGCCACATGTTCAGAGTCTGTCAGGGACTATATCTTGAACTGTGTAAGGGTAACAGCCACTAGATATATTCTTCAACTGAAACCATACTCATATGAAAAATGAGGATGTACTGTTGCATAACTGGCACAACTGGGGACCTCTAGTCTTACTAATGTCTCAGTAATTAGTACAGACTACAAAAACAAAGGAAAAAAGAGCACAGTTTGTATAATGAGTTAGACTGTTCAACCCTGACTCTTGGCAAGCACTTACCCAAATATTTCCACTGTGTACTTTCTCAGAAATAATTAATGTGTAATAGTTTAACTTCTTTTTTAACAACACAGTTTGACCATTTCTAATATTTATTACACAGCTTAGTCAAAAATGCCTGCACATACAAGAGAAGGTCACAGTTTTTATATTTGCTCCCAGTTTGTCCCGCTTGAAATTGGAATGAGAAAATGTGATACAAGAGCCAATATGCCTCTCTCCCTCACAGTATTATAGCATTGATGGTCATAATAAAAAGATGTAAATCCATCCTAAAATGCACAGAGGTTTAAGATAGGAAAGATTTTTTAAAAGCAAGCCTTCTGCACCTGTGCTGAAGAAGGAGGTTTAAAATAAATCCAGGGCTCTACATCAGCAAATGTAAATGCTGTACTTCTATTGACTCAAAGAACTGCTTCTACTTATGCCAAAAGTTAATTTGTCTTCAAAGTACCATTCAAAGGTTTGATCTCCCACTGTTGAATGAAGAAATGGAATTTAAGGATTAAATTTATTTTCCCTTTACACTGATTTTTGTGTAGTTCAGTAATTCTGGGGGATTTGGGGTTTGCTCATGACAGCATGAGGTTCTTTATATTACAGAACTTAATATTATATCCCCAAAACTTCAGAGACTAGTTGAATGACTGAATCTTAATAGTGGCCACTGTTCTCAGAGTAAGAATACACATATTATTCATAAACTGCTCTCACCAGATAGTAATTTTGTTTGTGGTTTGTTTTAAATGAGCTGTTTAAAATTCTGTAATTAATTCAGTAAACACGGCAAAAATGACAGATGGTTATGATAAAAGAACTTAATGCCTCATGGAAGCAAGTCAAACCACAATCACTAACAGATGTTTTCTGCAAAGACAGATAGTGTGTGTGTGTGTATGTGTGTATACATATTACGTATATATATGCACATAGAAGAAATATGGTTTTATGTATGTGTATTTATGTGCATGTATATCTCTATCCATACATGTTACTTGAACACTTTCCCCACACTGTTGCACTTGCACTGTTTCTTAGTGCAGTAATGACCACATTTACTCCCATAGTCATACAAAACACTTCAATCAAGGGCAATTCCTTAAATTCTCATTAGTTTAGAAATAATTTACAGATAGCACTTTTGGAGACTTGTTTATAAATTAGAAATATATGGTTCTAGTTGTCAGGACAAAAAATCAAAGCAATAGTTTCAAAAACTGTTGTTTTAATACTATATAGAATTAATTTCTGAAATGCAGTTACTGGAGGACAGCAGTGGAACTGATCTGTTGTTTAACAGTAGTGATTACCTTACAGACATAGGGTAACACTAACATAGAGTCAGGGAGGTGACAGCATCATGGACAATTCTTGTTTTTCAGCATCATCAATTGAAGATCAAAGACCATACTTCATGCCATACATAAGTACACATTTTTAAATCTAATAATCATAATCTCACTGAGCAAATTTGACAGGTAAAACACAGAAAAAGTGGGATTGGGCATTTCATGACAATTTTTGCTCCAATGTTAGTAATCTTGCATTCAGACTTGTATTCTGACAAACCTCTTCCCTTGAAGGGGGATGCCATGACAGAAGCAGTCCTTTGTACATGCTTAGAACCATCTAAGCATGTCACAAAGAAGCAACACAGGTATTCAGGGACCTTTGATTTCATCACTAGACTTTGTCAGTCTCCAAGAGGCTGAGAACATGATCTGTGTATACTCTCTAGACAAGACCCAGATTCATTTCTGTTTAATAGCAGCACGGATGCCAGGCCTTCTGCACACACATTCTTGGGAGTAGAGAATTAAAACTGGAAGATTTGGCAAAGAGGAGGGAATAGCTTCACTCAAAGTGACCTTGCAGCTGGGAATGCTAAAAATATTGGTGTGGGAAAACTCCATTCAGTATACCTAGTGTTGTTCATCCTCTGCCTGTTTTGAGAAGCAGAATTCCTGCGTAGAGATACCACTCTCTCACAGGCATGCTTGAGCCTCCTGCTGGGAGAGAGAGAGGGCATAAAAGCACAGCCTTGTTTTAAACAGTGTGCGTGAAGCTTTTTGTTTTATTGGGACAGGCAGCGGCCCCTCCTACCCTACTGTGCTCTAGGATGAACTGAGCCTAACAGAGCCTGTGTCCCTGAGTGTTTCTGTCCACTGGGATGAGCTGATCCTAACCGAGCCTGTCACCATGTGTCTCTGCTGCCTATTGTTATGAAGGTGATGAAATAAACCTTCTCTTCGTGTTTCAGTGGTGGCTTTGTGGTGGTTCTGGTTACCTGGTCCTGTGTGATTTCTGTTGATTCACACACCCATACACACACACCCTTCTTCCCGCTTCTCTTTGCAGAAAAGAGATGGGCCAAAATCACAGTATGCTGCAAGAATATTCCTGGCTCAGAAGATCAGAAGTCAGAATTCCAGAGGTATGTAGACATAGACACTGGCTGTACTTTGCAGACACTAGCTGTTTTGAACTGATATGATTTCCTCTGTTACTCCAGCCTCTTCCAGCACAGCCAGGATTCACTATTGCCTGTGAAGTCTTTTTATCTACTTACATTGACACTGAATGCCTATTCGTGATGTTGGAGAGAAAGAAACAGAAATGAACGATTTCATCTAAATTCTGACACTTCTAAATCTGAAGAACTCACGTGAGCTACAGACAGAATACAAGCTCCTGGTTATCCAAGAAAAATACAATCAGCTGGGAAGTACTTAATAAAAAAATCTTTTGAGGATCACAACAACAATTAAGTAAAGAACTCTTTAATAGTAATTGTCAAATATGTGAGTTAAAAAATACATGTCTGAGTAAAGGTCTTCAAGTATTTTAGATTACATCCATTTATTTAATTTATTATGGTGTCACAGGCAACTGCTCAGAGTTTATTTCAGAGAGTAAAAATTATTTTTAAGTATCTTTATATTGTTACAATGCTGTCTTTATATGGTTTCCGTGCTTTTAGATTTTCTTGTCCTGGACTTTGTCATTCCTGTGATGCACAGAGTAACCAAACTCTCAAGGAACTGAGGAGGGTTAAGTACCTGTCAAGTTATTTAATGTCCTAAGGTGAGAAACTCACTTTTACAGAGAGACAGTGTATAAGAGAACAGTGAGGTTATGAAGTCAACACTATATTCAGGATCTACACATACAATAACCTCATCTGCAGTAAACTCACAGGAAATGTTGTCCAACTTTACAGAGAAATTTAATGGCAATGCTCAAAACCAAAATCAAAGAATTATTGCTATAAATCAGTGGAAGAAGTGGGATGCTGAACAGTGAGAGCTCATTGTCTCTGAGCTTGCATAACCAGCTCCTTCTGGCTCTTAGCTTAATCATTAGACCAAACATTATGCTGTTTTGTGATGTGGATCCTATCTGGATTTCTAGCTTAGTTTTTGTCATGCAAAAGATGCTGCAGCGCTTGAAATAATCTCACTGAAATGAATAACTCATTTGAAAGTGAATGGAATAGAGACCTGTCTTGGAAATGCTTAAAGATTTCAGAAGACTACATTAAAATACCACACAAAGGGTCCTCCCAATTGTACTAGAGGTTTTACAAGAATGTAGGCCCTCCAGATGGAATCCATTAGAGTCAAGATTTGAATCAGAGATATAATCACTCTTCTAGAGAGTTTCTGCAGTAAACAGGCAATACTGACAAGAATAACAGGTATGTGAATACCCATGAATAAATCCCACAGACATTCACCAATGAGACTGGATTAGAACTCAAGGCCTGCCGCCAAAAGTGTTTGCAAATGCACAGTTTTATAGGTTGTGATCACTGTGAAAACACATGTTTGGATTCCATAATATACTTCATAGAGGCTGAGGCACAATATAAAAAGTAAAAGCAAACAAAATCGAGTTGTAACTGTACAGAAAAAAGTGGGACTAACAGCACAGAATAAGATACATCACCAATTAAAAAGTTACATTTGAAAGTACTAAACTGGTAATCTGCAAGTTGCTCTATGGAAGCTTCTAAAGTTACCAGGAGTGTGCTGACTGCTCCCTCACTTCAATATTCTCAGAAGAATCACCTGCAGCACGTATCATAAAGATATCCTAATTTCTCTTCTCTCAACCTTTGAGACCCCAGCACTGGACCATATGCCAAATGGTGAAAACTCAGGCAGGTTACACTGAGGGCCTGGAATCCTGCTGTCTTGACCCTCTTTGAAGACATTTGGACTAAACTCTCCCATTAGGGAGCAGATCCCAAGCTGCAAGCCCACATGTCCATGAAGTGACCTAGCTGTCTGATGGACCCAGTCAAAGGGTGCCTGGCATGCAGAGTGACCAATATCAAGTGACCAGAACAAGCAATACCTCAGTGCAAGGAAGTGAGAGGAGAGCTTGGCAGATGGACAGAGTGAGACTGGAGCTGGTGCTCTGATACTCACCTTCAGTGTCTAAGAGCTGACAGGCAGCTGTTTGCCCGATGGCATTCAAGAGAGAATTTTTTTTTTTTTTTAAGGTATAACTGTTGGCTGATCAAATTATCATTTAAAACTACTCCTACTCGTCCTGCTGCTGCTACTACTAGTACTGCTACTATTACTGTTCCCACCAGTATCGATCTTCATTTTCTGATCACATTCTTGTATACACTATTTTTACTGTATCAGGTTAGTTATTGTGTTCTAAAATAGCATACTTATTCAAGACAATGTTTTTTTTTTTTAAACTTTGTTACCATGTGTTTCTCTTTGATTAGTAACTGTGCAAACTATATCCTACATAAAAATCTTAAATTCATAAATGATGTCAGTCTTCTGCTTATCTATCCCAATATGCTAATAGAATACAGAAAAAATTAATTAAATTTTATATAAAATTTGAATCTGTGCATCTTCATATACATTAAGTTGGAGATTGCCATAAAGTTTAAAAAATAAAAATCATAGCATATTAAATGAAAAAGATATAATAAATTAGAAAGCAAGGAAATTTTCTTTGGAGGATTTGAAACCCCTTGCCATGTTTTTCTTCTTTCCTCATTTCTAAGAATTCTACAAGATGTAGGAAATGCCATAATGCTCTTTTCTTACAGGTTTTCAAAGTATCCTTTAGAATTTTCCCTCCAGGACAGAAAATCCTCTCTTGAATGAAAAGAATTTTAGAACTCATGGATGGTGGTTTCTCCTTTCCTTTGAATTGTTATCTAAATTTTAAATAAGTCTCTAAATTATAAAGCACATGTTCTGGGTTTTTAGTTAAATAACTTTTAATAGAATTATTTTGGCTAAGGTATAGTCATTTAAGTCTGAAAATACCTTCTGTTCCAAGGGTTATGATATAAAAGTTGAATCATTATCTATGTAACCCAGAAGGCTCAAATTAATTTTCCATTATCAATGACAAGTTGAGCAAACAGATGAGAGTTTATATTAGGAAATCCACGTAATATATAAGCATAATCACATACCTATTCTAACATATATATATGCATACAAAAAATTTGGATGTGTATATCTATGTAACTGAGTTTTCTTCTTATTTTTCTGCTCTTTAAAATATAATTACCAGACAGCTGGGATATCCTTGAGCATCAGAAGACGATTTTCAGGAAAAGAAACTGTAAACTTGGACACTGGTAGCAGCATAATAGAGATTAACTTGGACATTAAATTTTAAACACGAATGTAGCAGGTCTTTACTTGACAGAAGACTCCATTTCTAGAGCAATCCCTTTATCTTCAGTAAAAAGATGAGGATGACAAAATCACATGGAGTGATTTTAGAGGAAAAAGGAGGTTCATTATTTATGGTTTGTACTCCAGTGGCTGCTAATTCCCACCAGTGTTAAAAGGCAATAAAGATGTCACAGTGACATAGGTTGACCAAAGCTTGAAATCCTCAAAAATACATACCATGCACAAAATGCTGCTACAGAAACTCTATGAGAGACCAAGAAAACACACACACACACACACACACACACACACACAAAAAAAAATCTATGAAATGTAAATACAGTTTAATCAGCCTGGAAATTAGAAACAATATTATTTTTGTTATTGGGATGTCCCTTATACTGCACCATAAATACCCATATACAAATATTCTTTCATTTGGTTTCTAGGTTTTTTCACAGTTTGACTCTTCTTACAGTACATAATCCTTCCACAAGATTCAGTGCCTACAGGACAATAACAACAACAGCAAGGCCTTTCTACATGTTTCTCCAAGTCATTTTCCTTAGCATGAGATCAGACTTTAAAAACTGTTTTGTTTTGTAGCTGTTTTTGTCATGCAAACTTCTGCATTTAGAAATAGCTGTGTGAGCAGCAGGAGAATTTGTTCTCTGGCTTGGTCTCTGATTAGATTCAACTCTTGAGGCAGAGATTCTCCCTGGATGTTGTTGCGTGGGAAGAGAATACCAGTTGCGATCATCTGTTCCAGAACTGGTACATTGTGATGACAAAACAAATAAGACGGTGTTTGTCTGAGTTTCCTATCACTGAAACCACTATGGCAGGCAAACTGGAGCCACAATGCCATACTGGTATGAGAAAAAGGAAGCAGAAATTGAATTTCTCTGGAAATAATTTTGTAGTGCAATCAGGAGATACTATTGCCCATCAAGCAGAGATTTAAAAGGTCATGTATAAATATATATAACCATTTAAATAAATGTTTTAAAATCTGCCATCCCTGGTAGTTAATGTATTCAAAATATCAATAATAAATCTCTAATTAAAAAAGAAAACAAATGAAGAACAAAAACAAATCCAGCAAAACAACAACAAAGGAAACAAAACAAAACTAAATCCATTCAAACAATAAAAAAACCCCAAAGCAGCAAAACTCAAACATACCACCCTGCTCCTAAACCAACCAAACAAAATCACTAATATGAGAGTAACTTGAGCTTCTTCCTCTTGGTGTTGAAACCCACTTCTCCCAAAGCCAAACCCTTAATCTGAGACAGAGAACCATTTCAGTCTAAATAACAAATCTGTTGAAACATTAGGGGTTGCAAGTCAACAACATGCCAGATAAAGCCCAAAGTTTGACAATGAAGGTCTTCTTTTTGAAAAATTTTAAGTGTACACTTCATGCAAAATAAAGCATGTCTTTCAAGAGCAAGTGCATATGGTGGTGTATTTACTTGGGTAAAGGATTTTGTCTTAAATTCCATTGCACTCCAACTGTCTTGCAAAACAATATTTTAAAAAGCCCCACTCCCTGCTGATCTTGCTGTGTGTCTATAAAAAACACAGTGTGCATGTTGTCAGCAGTTTCTCTAAACAGCATTAAAGTCTTATGCAAAGTATCAGGGAAAACTGTAACATTCTTTGTCCTTAAAAAAACGCCAGGTAAATCTCATACCTCCTTACCGCTCTCCACAGCCTCTGATTAAAAGCATACACAGTTTTCTCAAGTTTGAGAAACAATACTTAGAAAAAAACCCTAAATAATTCCTCTTATCCCAAGCCCCTATAAATCTGTAAATTCCTCTTCAATAATCTCTGATGTTTTGCAAACAAGGCGTGATTGATGCAAATTTTCAACTCCCACCCTTTTTTGGGAGGTGTGGGTTGGTAGGGGAGTGGGAAGCGGAATCTTAAAAGCACAATGGTTGCTATTAATGCAATGTCAGCCTGACAGCCTACATAGCTAACTATCAGTCCCAGTCCTGGCACTGGGCTGTGTGCCCCTCAGACACGCTGGGTGACTATCTTCCTTTTACCTTTGTGAGGTAGCTTAGATGCAAGCCAGGGCATCTAAAAAGATAAGGCTGAATGCTACAGAAAGTCAAGGGAGACAGGTAGTTTCTGCCTGATGGTGACTTAAAGTTGCCTCAACTGAAATGCTGTTCACAATCTTCAGAGGATTAAAAGAGGAACTGCAAATAAGCTCTCCTTCCCTATCAGAGACAGAAGCTTCGCTGTCTGCCTCTTTCAGCTGTTAAAGCTCCATCCTATACTAGACAACTTCTACACAGCTAGTTCAGGTTTAACAAGGCAACAAGGCTAACTTTCAGTCACAGAAAAACAAGATGTTGATCTCTGGATCTGGCTAGAAAGTTGCTGCTAAAAGGTCTCAGGACTAAATCAACTGTTGTTTTTCTCTTTTTTTTCTTTTTTTTTTCCTGTTTCTGAGAAGCCAATACCTATTGAGCAGTCATTCTGTCTTGGTTCCACCTGCTTGCTGCTCCGGGATTTCCTAAATTGTAGCAGCAGTAGCCACCCAAACAAAGCTTAGCTCTAATATACAACAGAAAGTGCATATACACAAATGCTTTATAAAGCATAAAAATACAAACCACAATTTTCTGCCCCAAAGCTTTTCTGTCCTAAAGCTTTGCCTCAAATAAAATGCCTTTGCATCAATTTTCAAACAGGAGCTTCATATTAAAAGTAGATTTGGCCCTTTCCATCTACTCCAGTGAGAAATGAGGTTTCAAACTCGAAGCCTGTGAGTCCTAACTGAACAATGAATATTTAGAATTTAGATAGATACATACGATAAAGAATGCATCTTCATTTCATTAATGGACTCCTTTGACAGGTTTCTGTATAAACTGTGGTGTGGTTTGTTATTTTTTTTTTCTTTCCTGGGTGGGTATCAGTTTAATGACTGGCTAGTCTTCCCTTATTGAAGTAATATTTAAAATTAAATAACAGATTGATAAGATGGTAAAAAAAAAGTTACTACCATCATTTTGGCAATTCACTAGTGTGCTCATTTCTACTACTGTATTTTGGGAGCAGCTGTTGAAAGTAATGGAATTATTCTGGCATAGAACTGAATTGTTGAATGAGATTGTTCATCTGTATGCCAGAGCAATCTTAAGGTGTTCTATTTTAAAACAATTGGCCAAATACAGGCAATATTTTTCTTGAAAAACTTGGTTAATGGATATTTAATGTTTCACTACTTACTTCCTCTATTAATATCTATTTATTTTAAAAGGTTAATTTTAGAAAATCTGTGATTTTTACAATTTTCAGTTTCTGAAACTGAACCCACAAAAAGATCTTCTTAAATGTAGATCAACCATTTTTCCTTTTTCTCCCCCCCACCACTGTCACAAATGCAGAAAATACATATGAAAGTGGGATCTCTATTACACATTCAGTAACAGAATACTAGTTCTTTTTCAATTCCTGACTTTTTGTTGAGCCTTGCGATTATTTTAAAAAAGCTATCCAGATCTTACTAAAGTCTGCTGCTGAAAAAGAATGCAACAAAATTTTTAGTAAGATGTTTGAATTATTTACTTTAAAATGTTGATTTTTTATTTAGTCTGAACCTCACTGACCAGGCTATATTCTTGGATTTGAAAGTATGCAAATATTTTTTGGGACTAATTCTTGATTTTTTTTTTTTTTTTAATTTGATATGCTCTTTTTTTAGACCAAACACATGTTTCTATCAGGAGGTATACATGCTTTTAACAAAACTCTCTTCCAGTTTTGGTGGCTGGTAGCTTAACATAGATCTAAAAATACGTAGAATACAACACAATTTTCTTTTCACATGCAAAATTCCTCTAGGCAAACTGAGTGGCTTGTTTGACTCTGTATCAAAAAAAATTGAGGGCTGTAATGTACATGGTTCACTGCTCCTTTCTTGCATCCATGGATCAGGCATACTGTGAAAGCCATGATATATTAAAGCCCTCTAATTGCAATTTACTATGAGTCACCATTAGCAGTTGTCTTGGGCAAAATGGCACTGACTTATGTCATCAAAAATGTACCATGGTGTATTATGTACTTATTCAGATGCAATAATTAGCTCACATTAATGCAGTGTACATTTTGGATTTTGCAGCAAAGGTTATTCAAGGCAGCAAATCTGAAAAGTATGTTTCTCTTTATTAGCACTCCTGGCATGTTGCATTTTATTAAATTAGCTCAATAAAACTAATACCATCATGAAATTCTTGCATACTCTATCCTGTGATTGTGATTGGAAGAACTAGTGAATCCTGCAATTCCTCTTAAAAAGAATCCTGTGGCATAACCTCTGGAGAATTACAGTGAGATGTCAACGATAGCCCAATAGCTATTACTTTCATCTAAAAGAACTTTGATAATATCCCTAGATGTGGCAAATATGCTGTGCATCTTCCAGGAAACCTAGTGTCCACTACCCCAAATTTCCCTGTGAATGAGAATGAAAATAACTTGATCAATGGCACTGAGAGGGAGGGACAACTTTCAATAACCATTAGAAACATTATAGTGCTCTAGAGGCAATAAATTCTAACAGAGCTATCCTCTGAGAATACTCATACTCTTGGAATATTGTTTATTTCAGCTCCTGCTTTTATGCATCCTGAAAAACTGCATATCACCTCGATGCCATGGAAGTAGTCTCATGACATATGTCATCCCATCCCATGCCCTTTCCTTTCAATTGCTACTCAGTCACCAAGTAAATTTCATTACAGTAAGAAACTTTCTTCTGATAGATATGTTCATTTTTTTAAAAAATATGTCTTGGCACAATAATCATCTTCAAAATCAAAACCAAGGAATATGCTATTGCATGATTCACTGGTTAACAGATGCGCTATCCACACCTACATCATATAAGGTACTCCTGCAAATATGCCAAATACTGCTAGATTTCTTGGCCTTCTTCCCATTCAAAGACAAAACACACTTCAGACTCTTAATTTTCTTGAAAAGTAAAACATAAAGTTCTTAAGGAGTAAAATACAGGTTCTTGTCATAAGCATTAACAGGAGTATTGAATCTCATTTATATGAGAAATAGAATCTCGAAGAAGCTGACTGAACAAAACATGACATTTTAATTTCCTTCTTGAGCTTCAGTGCTTGCCTATATGATATTCATTTTTTTAGTAGCAGTACAAAACTTTAGCTTGAGAAGTGTTTTTTTTTTAATAACATGTTCTTACATTTTCCTACTTAAAAATGAACCCAATTTTCAGTCACTTTGGAGGTCTAGAACTCTTTTGTTTACAAAACCACTTTGTAATAGACAGAAAATTGAAATACTGGACACTAGCTACTCTACTTTAGTACTGCCCTGACCTTGTCTGAGTAGCTAGAAGCCTGAGACATCCCTGAAAGGACATGGTTTACATGATTAATCTCATCAACAGGCAGTAGCACCTTAGGAAGGACAACGTGGAATTGCCATTGACAGTTCTCCAAGAGCGTCTCGAGTGCTGTCCTGATGCCCGTATTTCATGACTACAACAGAGTTAGGGAATGCACAGAGAAAATTAGATAAAATTGACTAAAAGAGATGGAGTACATACCCACGAAGAAGAGCGAAAATGCTGGGAATCATCAGTATGGAGAGCGTGAATGCGACCAAAGTGTAGAAAATCATGAAGATAGTGTATGAGAAGAATGCAAAAATATTGTTCACAGAATGGTCATATAATAGCAGGTAGTCATAGAAACTAGTAGGAATTTGTCTTAAATAATACCTGGCATCTTTGGAAGGTGTGATTTTGGGGGGAAAAACCCAACAAAGTGAGTGAGGACAAAATAAGATGCTATTAAAAGTAATTCAAATGAAGAAAAGTATTCTTTGAATATTTTTAGTGATTGGGAGGAGTGTGAAAACTACAGAGCTTTAAGAATATCTGAGATTCAGTGATAACTGATAACAGAAATGGCTCACACACAGTTGACTCTACTTCAAGACAAAGGAACGAGCTGAATGACGTCATGAGGATTTATTCAGACCTATTATTCCATGGTTCCCTAGGTAATTAATTTAGCTACTACAGGCTTTATGAGTACCTCATTTGGGTTCTTTCATTGCAGTTGCATACACAGAAATAATTTAGCAAATATTGGCCATCAATGACCAATGGAAAACTTTGTTAGACTTACACAGTTTCACAGCAACAGTATGTGTTGTATTAGTATATGAATATTAGGGTTACCTAAGCCTATTTAACTCACTGAAGTATTATGATTAATTTCCATTAATAAGTAGCGCCTCACTGTGTCTAGTTTAGTATCTAGCGAAATTTGAAGGTTCAGCTAAAGTAACCAGGTAACTGTTTTCTGCTGGTCCAGCAAAGGAGGTTTAAATTCCTTCTTTTTACCTTCAAAGCCCTAGTGAAACTGCCAAGGCCATAAGGTGTTTAGTCTGTCATCAAAAGGTTATTATATATCAATTTTCGTCTATAGACCTGAGAAAATCAGATGTAATGTTTCCTTACACCAATTAAAGAAAAAACCCCTAAAACTACATGAAAAGTAATGATTTGACACTCTTAAATTCTATACGCATGTGAATGCAACACTCTTAAAGAAAAGAAATAAAGAATTAACTTTACTTCTGTTATTTTGTTTTTAAAGTTTTTTTTTCTGCATGAGAAAATTCTTCCTGTATATGTGGCAGGTAGACTTCAAGTTGCTCTATGAAAGACGAAATAATTTGACCACATTTGATTCTTTACATCTTTAACAGTATATTTCATTAATTCTTATCAAGCATTTCAACAATGCTAAAATGTTGTTTGAATTTGCTGTGAAATGGCAGTGCCGATTTAATCTTTTGTTCAAAAATCCATCTGATTGCTGACATATTCAGGAATGTGCAGAGGCACAGAGCATTATTCCATGGAATGGCAGTGCTGTTACCACAAATTGTATTCTTGTTCTAAGTATGTGACAACAAGAAAAAAAAAGAGATTTCTTTCATATGATGAATACCATTAAATAGCATATTTGAATATTGGTTTACTGCTGACATTTGTAATAATAAGCAATCAGCTACACAATAGAAAAAAATGCAAACACAGATTCCCTAAACAATAAACAATCTATATTTTCTAGGTTGCTATAATGGATATAAATGTATGTCTATATTGAATAGTTCCAGGGTTTTCTCAGACACTAGAGTGCATAGCAAGTTGAGAAGTAGGTAGAAAAGAAACAGATTTTTCACAGCCTGCAAAATCTTGCTCTAATTTTGCAACCATGTCAATAGCCCTACTGAAATCACACATGAGACTACTCACACATGTAAAGCTACTTGCAAGTGTAAATATTTGTGCGAAGAGACAGGGAATTGCTCTAGGTAAGTATTCTTCATGTAAACAAGCCTGATAAGAAATGCCTGTGTTAGGAGTCTTCTGTAAATAGCAAAGAGACTTAGGATGTCTCCATTGCCAATATCAGTAAACCTCCTTTAGCCTTTTCAGCGCTGAAGGATCTGCAAAAAGACAATATTGTGATAGTCCCTTTAACATAATAGAGGCCATTACTTATTTAATCAAATCAGAACTTTGTTGCCACTTTTTTCCTCTTTTTCTTTTCCTCTTTGGACTGCTTTTAGTAGTCTAATCAAGATAAGATTCTAGTTGGCAGTAAAATGTTGATGCTTCCAGAAATTGCTTCTTCATGCCTAAATATATTTCAGTGTAGTGATAGTCTAACCATGCCTCTTAGCCTTTTCCCTTTTTTTTAAGCTTTCTGACACATGCAGCAACATGTGCAAATTCATGAACGATTTTCTCTATGCCATCCTTTCAGTTGGCAAATTCAGTTAAGAAGCACACAGTAGGGAAAAATGTCGTGCTGTGTAGTGAGTGGTTTTTTCTTGCCACTGAGAAAATAGGAACTTGCATCTGTCTAGGTTATTCTGCATTATTTTTATCAGCACATATCAAACGGTTCTTATCAAACCTGAATATCTTTACTTCACCATCATTCACATCCATGAGGAGAAAAACACGTGGGTTGTGAAGCTGTCAGATCTCATAAACTAGTTTTCTCTCTGGAGAGCAACATGGAATAATTCCAAGACTAAATATGCCTCTTTTTAATTAGGTTAGGTCCCAGATATTATATTTCTATCATATTTTGTCAGAATGCTGGCTTCTGTGCCAGAATTTCTTTGCCACAAAAAATATACCTTTATGTAGACAGGATTGTCAGCAGGGACTGCTTTAGTTGCAAAATGAGTGATGGCCTTACCTAGTCCTCTTGAGAATGAATAATACACTCTCCAAGAGGCCATTTGCTCTTCCAAGAACACTTCCTAATTTGAATGAGAGGCTTTTGTCTCTTAGAATTTCTGGATATAAAGAATCTGAAAGAAAAGTGTGATGTGTCTTCCATTTGTATATTTCAAAGGCAAGAATGCTAAGAAAATATTAAACCTGAGCAGCTTTTTCAGTGACTTACTGTAGTTATATTTTTCTGCAACAGAATTAGGGTTAGTTAGGAAAGAAACAGGTCTTATTTATTCTTCAGGGTCTTGCTTAGTATTTTTGAAAGATGGTTATGCTGCTGTACATAAGACCATGAGAAAGGTTCAGCTGGATCCTGTGACTTTGCCCTATAATCCTGTTCCTGAGAGGAAATATCTAAGGCAGAGAAAAGTTAAGCTAAGCCTACATGATACCTTCCATCATGTCCTCACAGTCTCCAGAAATTTCATCCTAGGCATCTCCTTGTGTTAGGTAAGGCAGTATTTGGTAATTCTCAATAGATTCTCTGGCAGTATTTGTCCAGTTTCCTCTCGAAGCCACACATTTTTTAACATCTGTAGTATCTTTTGGTGTAGAGTTCCATACATCTGCTGTCTGTTCAGTGCATATTTCAGTGTTCATTATGGAATACAGAGATGAAATATTAACTGCATCTCATAATGTCTAAACTAAAAAAGGGAAATAAAAGAGGTTTTTTAACATCTTTACAGATCTCTAAACTAGCAGCAATTTCATAGTAGGTGTAGCATCCTGTTTCAGGAATTTTATTTTGCCTGTCTTCTAGTCAGGAAAATTAGTAAATGCTTCTGCAACTATAACTGAATTTATAATCTTTAGCAAAAAAGTAGTACCTTCACTAGCCCTTTACTGGTACCAGATTACTCCTCTGGAAAGCCTCAAGGCATTTATATTAAGCATCATTTATGGAACGTTTTCTTGAGTCAAATCCCTTACTTTGTATTTGTTATTTGTGTATAAATACACAGTCATTGCAGAAATGTCCATGTTATTAAAATCAACCATTTGGGCTCAGAGAAATTGATTAAGACTCAAGAGTCACAGAAAAAATAGACTAAGTTGACTAACCAATATCAAGTAAGAAGAGATTTGAAATCACCGTGAATGTCTCTATTTAGCATCATATAGAAAGCTGATTGAATCATATAAGGAAGGGACACACAAAAAGACCATCGAATCCAACTCTTGTCCTAGTACTGATACTGAAGGAACCTCATAAATTCCTGCTGTACATATCAACATGCTATTCAGATTTTTTATTCACGTGTTTGTGTATGTGGTTAAGTAATATCTGGCAGCAGGAGTTTGGCAGGAACAGGCAAGTTAGCTGTTGAGTAACTACTCACAGATAAGGAGATACTCTTGAAAGTCTTCCGGTTGTATTTACAGGTTTTTGGCCCAAAGACATCATTAGGGCCTGACTCTTGAGCAGTGGAAGTTGTAGAAGTGCTCCAAGTAATTCTCAGAGAAAAGAAAGTGGATAACATCTAAAAAGAAAATTAAAGGAAATTAAGGAAGTGTTCCATCTTCAGTTTAAAGGCTCACTTTACAGAGAATCCACATAGACCTTTGCAAATTATTTCAAGCAATATTATGTTTTCAGTCAAATCAAAATTTTTTCAAATTCTAAATTTGCTCAGCATTTACTTCTATTTTTTGTCTTTCTATTTCTTTGCCTGGCAAATTACAGAACCTTTCACAGACAAATATTGTCTTGACTTAATATGGGAACAGAGGAAAATAAATGCTTTTTTTGGTTTACAAGATGAAGGATTTTTCTAAAAAGCCCCCCTGCATTAGATATTATGTAGAAAGGTGCTAGAAACTGTAAGCATGGCACATTTGTGATTGTGATAATAATGTATAAAATAAGAAGCAGAAATGTTAATTTATCTCCTTCCTAAGTATTTAGTACCTTATCCTACAACATAATGCAGACTACCTCACAGTGGTACCCTCATTCTACTGCCAGGTGAAGGAAGTTCCTCTGGGAACAGGAACCTCCTCCCCTAACTACAGGTTAATGAGTTCTAACCGAACTCAGTTTCAGACGACAATTTTTCAGAACCTGAAGAAGAGAGGGGTAGGGTTTGCTCACCCACATTATCTCTGCACTGATGATTTCAGATAAAAGTATGAAAACCAGCTGTAGAGGTGAAAAAACCTTGATCACTTTTGGAGAAAGGTTAAGATATAAAAGTTCCATTAAGATTGATTTTGGACTTTGGTAGTCTTTGAGTTAATTAATAAAAAGCAGAAAGATATGAAAGATACATATTAATGTTAATAGCTAATCACAAAAGAATTTCCTTCAGTGAACATAAGGGATGAACCAGGGAGACCTTTACTAAAGCATCTGACTTGGCCTTCAGACCCTTTTACAGCTCTTCTTCCAACACTGCTGGCTGACAGAAGGAGTGCCTTTCAGGCTCTTTTAGAGCATCAGCAGCATTTACATGCTATTATTGCTTCATGCCCTGCTTTTGCAATGATCCCCTTCTTCATTAGGAATGCTCTGCAATATTGAACCTCTACCAGCTACACAGTGATAATAGCCTCAGCTTGGAGTGGCATGAAAATAGATGACCTCTAGTATCAGTGATTACAATGAACACATGCATGGTCTGAAATTACTCCCATCATATTTCACATCCTATTATATACATTGAAATTGGAACAAGCTCAGGACAGCAATGTTTATGTAATCAAACTCAGTGAATAGGAATAGAGTGAAGAATTGAATTCAGGAAATGTTGGCAGGCTTCCTCAAACCTCACCTATCTGTGAGTCCTTTGTCTTTAGGGACTTGAGATTGGATGCCTGTCATTCACTCTTTAGAGTATTCATCTCCACAGCTGATGATAAGCTGTAATTTTCATGGCTAAGACATTCTGAACCACAACATTCTTTTGTATATCATTATCAAAAATGACATAATATTTTCTCTCCTAAGAATTCCTTTTATTTCAATAGTACTGAGGTCTGTGTGTGTTAAAATTATTTTTTCAGTAAATTATTTAATTTACAATTTAGATAAATTAAATTTGATTTTACTGTAACTCTAATTTCAGATCTAGTTATATTTATGCAATAGTTGTAGATCATTAAGTTCACAGTAGGCATTCTACAGTAAATCAGAGAAATACACAATAGTTTTATGGATTGATATTGTTTTCTTTATGCCACCATTACATGTTGGTTTATAGCATTAAACTTTACATACTTTCAGCAAGGAAAGCATATCCAAGGAAGACTGAGATGTTCAGCTTGAGGCAGTCAAAGGATGCTTCCTTCATGAGAGATTTGAAAGAACAAGAAGGATATAAACAATATGTCATGAGGACATGGAAAACAGGCAGATCTAAGCAACAGAAGAATCTCTACCTATAGTGTAGGCCATTTAGAGAATTGGGTACTTGTGGCACAGAGGCGAGGGACTGTCAGTGATGGGTGTTGTAATGTGGAGAAAGGGGCCCTCTGTGTACTTCTGCTCAAAAGTCTTTGTCCCTTGTTCATCTGTTCTCTGTCTCACTGTTCAGTGAAGAACAAAGCTGTAGATGATTAGCATGTATTAGCCACAGTGTAGTGTTTTTATGCTTTCCTAAAATATGATTTTGTGTGAGAAATGGTGTTTGTTTCATCTAAAAACCACATTTTTTAAACCTGCCATATTCAAATAGTTGAATTAATCCTCTCTCAGCTGGATGAAGAAATGCTGTTTGATGCTTCATAAACATATCCAGTACAAGCCAGTGCTTAAAAGAAAAGTTATTTCCTTGTTAGGCTTTTGTATGTGTGCCGAGAGGTCATAGTTAGAGTGTGTGTGTGTGTGTGTGTGTGTGTGTGTGTGTTTAATCACTTAATAGAAAAAAAAGGCAGCTGGTGTCTTTATCATAGTATCATCCTTAGTGCTATCCTTTGAAATGACACGTGTGTTTTTTGAACACAGCTTATTTTGAGCACTAAGCTACATAGACATATTTGAGCTAAAAAATTTCTTAGACACATGTAGTGGCCGTAAACACTCCTTTGCTCTCAGCCTCTGCATGTTCATTCTTCCTTGTATGAAAGATGAATTAGTCCTCTCCTCTTTTGTCAGATTATTAGTGGTTTCTCACCTCTTCTGACTCGCAAGGTCTATCAGGTCAGCTTTTGAAATAAGGATGAATCTTTTTAAGTAACAGCTCACAGTCCTTTAAAAATCACAACTGCAGTCTGATGCTAGGTGGCACTCTGCTGTCTGTATGATTTTCATAAAGGATTCTGCTGTCATGAGTTTTAAACTGATATAACCTGCAAACATTAATGGAGTCGCTCCTGGTTTATGCTTAAGTAACAATCGACATAGACCAATTATCTAAAAGACGTAAGACAGAGAGCAGTTTATACTATTTTTCTTACCAAATGCTAGTGTGAGTGGTCAAACTGGGATTATTTCATTAATATGTGGTAATTTTAGACCAGTGTAACTAACTTGACTCTGAGGTTAGCTCCTTCCTTAGAAGTAATTTAATGAACTGAAGAATTAAATCTCAGGTTTATAATTCATATTCATTAAGTGTACTCAGAAGTCTAACAGGAGAAGAGGAATGACCATTTAAAAATAGTATAAGTGTATTAAAAGCAGTGGAACGTTTTATGTTAAACTATGCAATACAGATTCCATAAAAGTTTTCTGTTTTCTATTAGTCAGAGATGAACACTTAAGGTGTACAAAAGGATTATTTTAAAAATTCTATACAGTAAAGGTTTTTTGGTATCAGCAAAAATGTCATTGTAATTCACATAGACAGAATTTCTCCAGAGCTTTCTTGCAAAGACTACCTCTAATTAGTGCAAAATACAAATTGTCTTGCTCATCCAGATCTTAGGAATATAGACATTACCAATAATGAAAAACAGTGAGTTTTTTTCCCCCTTAATCCTAACTAAATATTGTGATGCTTGATATGAAGTTTGGGTTTGATTCAAGCTTATTAAAGGAAATGAAAATACCTCCAACATAAGGGGCAAATGAGGAGAAAAGAAAGGGTAACAAAATAGACTCAATTTTCTTCTGTGGGCTGATACAGAGATAGAATTGGAGATAACCACAACAACAGAAAAAATTTATCAGAACTATTCCTTGAATGCTCTGTAACTGTGTGTGAAAATCCCCAGACTGCTTTAAGGTTTCAAATCAGACAATGCCCGTGAAGGTTAGAAATTTCTGGGAAAATATCTCTGTATGGTGTACTGGCATTAAGAAGTGATCTAAAAAAGACAAGCTGATGCTGCATGTTCCAATTACTGACAGCTGTTATCAGGACTTTTTGCAAAACTCTTAGATTTCTTGATAAATAAGGGACACACAGTGCTATGTTTTATTTTTATGGTTAACAACAGTGATTTCTTGGCATGACAGCCAGAGAGATACAGAGAAAAACTGAACTTTATACAGTAACTGCTTTTTTCCTAGTGCTAGCATTTTGAACTATTCCAGGTTTTTTGTAGACAGAATCAAATGAAACAGCTTCTGAATTATCCCTATCTTTTAATCAATGTGTGTCTTCCAAAAATGATGGGCACTTCTTGGAAGAGTTTGTGTGGTTAAAAGAAAATTTCTCTACTGCTTGGAAATTTAACTCTCCTGCTTGTTCAAATCATATCCTGGTATGAAAATTTTTTCAACTGTCAAGAAAAGGGCAGAGAATTTCTGCCTACTGCCTAAATAAAGCACATTCTTTGTGTTTGGAATCAGTGATGTTTCGGTCAGTTTAAAGTAATCTGATCTGACCTCAGTCCTGTTTAGGACAAATTTGAATGATTGACTTCCACATATCGGCCAGAAGTGCCATCAGCCTACTACTGATTATTAAATAGAACACTGAAAACCTTACCAGAAAATGAATGTCAGTGTAAATATTTCTCCTTCACTAGTGGCATTTTCTTTTTCTTCAGCTGTTCCTTATTCTTCCAGTTGCTTTGTTCCTGTCTCTGCATTCAGTGCCCTGAATGCTCTTTGGACTTGTTTAGCTATGTGTTTTTTATTGTCTTTTGACTTCTGAAGAAATGATATTAAGATGGGCAGTATGGAAATAAATAAAATAGGATTCTAGAAGGCTACATCCGAAAATCCTCTTATGGATTATGGATTCTTATTTCCTAAACACAATAGCTGAGATTCTATACTACATGTTGCTAAAAAAAACACCCACGTCACAGCCTTGGGGAACAAAAAGAAAGCCAGAATGCTGTTAAGCTTGTCTTACTATTTTCTCTGGGTTAGATATTGGTCATGCTAGTATTTCAAAAAGCCTCAGGAGACAAGTAGCCTTTCTGTCTCGCTGGTGGGATGTAGTACCACACAGACTCTTTGCTGCCCCACATAACATAGTCCTGGTTTCACTTGGGGTTCTTACCCTCAGCAGGCTGTTAACATCAGATTTATAAAATTATTACTTTTTTTCTGTGCTTAAACTAGCCTTCCCAAAAATACCTCGAATATTAGAGAATACGTAGACCATGCAGACCTTCTGCCTGACACAGAAAAAGAGAAACATGGGGTAAAAATGTTACACAATTTTTTTAAGAGAGGGTTGTTAGTAAAGTTTTATTAATGTTATTTTTATCTCCTCTGTTCTCAATTTATTTAGGACCTAGACTCCTTTAAGTGCTCCTTGATATATTTTTTTTGGCACAGTCCTTCTGCACAGGCTGATTTAAATCAGCAAAACCAAACCATTGGCACATCCAACAGATAAAAGCTTAAACAAATAAATAGATCCTGCAGTATAACTTGAAGGAAGCAGGTGCAGTCAAACTTCAGAAAAGTAGATTACAGTGATGAAGGTTCTTCAGAGGCAACATAAAATTCCAGCTCAAATAAATAGATATGGAAACTGTCATTCTGAGAATCTTGGTTTATTCTATCCATCTATCTATCTGGAGAAAAAAAAACTTTCAAAGAGATTTAAAAAATAACCCATAAATGGCAAAACCTTCTCGCAACTTGCAATGAATTCCATTCTCTGTAGAACATGTATATAGCACGTATCAGTCATTAAAAAAGAGCAGGAAATGAGATAGTTAAAACTGGAGGATAACTTTTAACTAAATAACTCAACATTAAACTCTGAAAAATTTAAATTAACAGAAGTAAGAAATCATTACCTTTCAAAAAGTTATTGAGCTTCATATCTGTTTGTACGCATTCAAAGATCCAGTTTTGTCCTGAAAACACTGAAACTGATGAATCAAGTTCAGCATGAAAGCTATGATATTTCTTTGATCACCTATAAAAGACTTGATCAGAACCAGAAGAGTGTGATTTTTTATTGGTTAGATGATGTTTTCAGATAATTATCTTACTGAACATCTGTCAATAGCGACAAACGGATAAAACCAGTTTAAAATAGTTCCCGACTACATGCAGCTATGACAGAATTAGGGGCTTTTGCAGACTCATTTAGCTACTTACTTTCTTTTATTCCGAAACAGAAATTCTGGAAAGTTGACGAAACCTAGAATAAAGAATTTTTCCTTCTCATTTTGCATGGTTAATTTCATTTGGGCAGAGATGTTAACTACCTGCCTAAATTTATTAAGCCTTATTCCCCAGCTAATTTTTGGCTGATATGCAGTACTTCATCAATGCAGCTCATTTTAAGTGATCCTTTAAACATCCAAAGTATACAAATACTTTATAGTGTGAAACTAATGCAAACCAGCAATACATACCAGTTTTTCTGCACCACTGTTGACTGTAAAGATCTGTTTATTTACAGCTTCTGAACATTTGGCAACTCTGACGATGTTTACAGGAACATACTGCCAGGAACTAGACAATGAAGATCATACCTTAGAGAAAGTTAAAATCTTGACAAGTAAATATCCTTGTCATTATGTATTTTTGAAAGCTAAAAATATTCAAGCTTCTTTCCCATTACATTATGTTTTTCTCTTGGTTTTTTTAAATTTGTTCTCAAAGCCTATTGACAATGAATGCAGGAAGTAATAGTGCTCAGTTTATTTAACTTCACCTTTCTTTTACAGTTAAGTTTCCATTAGTAGTGCCTTCTCTATTTTTTGCCACAGGCAAGCTATTTATTTTTACACTACTTGTGCATTTCATTATTCTCTGTGAAATTAAAACCAAGGACATGAACTCAGGATGCTCTGCTTCACCCTCAAAATTATATTCTTGACTCTTTTCCTGCCAGTTGCTTTGAGCAATTTATTACCAAATTTATTTGTTATTTTTATATTATTCACTTCTCTTTTTATATTATTCACATCTCATGTGATGTCCTGTGTGGTTCTATTTAAACAAGTAAACAAACAAATCTCAGACCTATCTTTTCTCCTGTTTGTTCCCCTGGACCTCTTCTATAATCTCATAATCTCATAATTGCTTCTTTGCTATATAACTAATGTGCTAAAGTAACAGAAATGGGCAAACTGTGCCACTAGCTATATTTCCAATCAAATCAGATGAAAAGCTGCTGTGTTCATACCCAACACCCTGATGACTCAGAAATGAAGCCTTTATTTCAAACAATGTTCTTCAAGAAGCTTTTCCATATTAAATCCTGAAAGAACTTAATTTCAGATGTCTCACACTTTTAACTGCTTGAAAACAGCCTTCTAGGATGTTCTTTTTTACTCCTTCAGAAGAGATATTTTGAGCTTTCCCATAGAAGAGGGGCTGGGAATAGGTTGTTGCCCTCACACACTGCATAAACACACACTCAGAAATTTTAGTTCTGAGTTTGTCACACTTCAGAATGCCAATATTGTTAATGCTACAAGTGTTTCTTGCTTTATATTGCCAGTGACAACTACTTTGTATTTTGGAATAAAAAGGAGCATGAAGCACCTGGTCTTCTTTAGATCATACGTGCACAATTACTCAAAATCTCAAAATACAAAAATCAGCACAGGATAGGAAGCATACTCTCTAATCTGGATGTTTTTTCTTGAAGAAGCTAATATTCAGTGCTAATTATGGCACATCTGCTCATACTGTATAAGGCTAGCCTGAGTAAGAAGTCCAAAGAAAAGCAAAAGTACTGGAATTACATACTACTGCTGCATACTACCACTAAGATGGCAGAAACTGGTCCTTATGTTTTAAAAATATTTGTCACACTAAAGGGTAAGCATTTATTAAACTACCTTGCTTATTACTCCAGCTCTTTTAACCTGAGATTTATATCTTGGACATGACAATTATTTCATTTCATTTTTTCCTCAATAGAAATTCTGCTGGTTTATAAATTATTATAAATATTACTGAAAATCCATCTGAGCAGAACCATTTCATAATTTAAACACCCTGCATGGCAGGTGTGATATTTAATAAACTTTCTTGGATTCTATGATAATAGAATATAAATAGACTTTCTTGGATTCTGTGATAATGATCTATGCTTTTACCCCAAATCCGAAAAAAGAATAAAAACACATTTTCAGACTCCTAGAGACATCTTTTATTGTTGCTATAAATACTCTGTTGTCTTTTTATTAAGGAAATGGTGCCCAGCTGCAAAGCACCTCAAAATGTTTGATCTCCTAAATAAATCAATGAGACTTTTCTATTTGTCACCACATAAATGTCACACACCTCAGAACCTCTTTTCACTTACATGGCTCTATCAGACAGTGCACCTAATATTTATTTTACATTATAACCATATAAAGTCCAAAATATATGAAACCGTCACACTGAGTCTTGCTCCCTGTAGGAAGAAATGCGAGGTACAGCATGCAGAGTTAAAAGAAATAAGCATATTAAGGTCTACATTTCAGAAGTTTATTCAGAAGTTTCAGTTTATTAACAATACTTCACACTGAGAAAAAGGCTTGTTAGGATGGGTTGGGACAAATTAGAAAGGAGATGAGTTTCTAGCATAGAAGCAGTTAGTTGCATTTAAAAAAAATATATATATAACTCAGTAGCATAGAGAGAGAGAGTAAGCAATCAGTTCCTAACAAACACACACACACACACACACACACACACACACACAAATTTCAACTGAAAGGAGAAGCTCCTGATCTAGTGCTTGTCAAAATACTCACCATCATTTTATGGTTATAAATTTAGCTCACTCTCATGCTACTTTAACTCCCTTCTTACTTACGATTTACCCTTTGATGTCACAGATACCTACTGTCCCAGAAGCACAACATCAAATATTATAATAATAGAGTAGAAGGAGTATGTTCAGTAAGGTCAAACTGAAAAAGCAGGTTCTGAGATATGTGCAAGCTAGGGAAGTATCAGTGAATGTGTTGATCGTGGAAATACCTGAAAATATTGTTAAGCAGTAAATTTGAGACTTTATTTTTGTGCATTGAAAACAAAGCAGGTTGCAAATACACCTGCTTCATCATAACAAAAGTTCTCCCTTTTTCTGGATTTTAATAGCACTTAATTATGCTTCCAGTAGATCAAATAAGAGATAAGATTTTTTAAATGTCATATTCTATTGTGTTATAGACCACTTGGAGCCATTATGGTCTATATGAGTTCAATAATACCCATTCTGAAACTCAGCAAATAAATATTTATAAATGATAAAGAAACATTGCTCCTTGGAGTCTATCAATAATTCATATTTTAGAAGTCCTTAAATACATGATAAACCATAATGGCTCCAATGGAACAGTCAACTCTCATAAACTTCTAGGAGGAATTATTTTTTTATTTCATGTAAGCCTCCATTACGATTCTATAGCAGAGGAACCATGCATTAAAATAGCTCTGTAAAAATGATACTACAGATGCACATGGTTTATATTAATATTCTTTGTGGCTAGGGATAAGTAGCTATTTGTGGTAGGGACCATGGGTTTTTATGTTTTTTATGCAGTATCACAAACACGAAGAGCTTAATAATTGCCTTTATTCCTAATAATTGTTGTTAGTTGCCTTGCAGCTGCATTGAAGAGGTCCCCAGTGCATTAAATACCATAGAAAACATAGAAAAACTAAACACACTTGCAAAACTTTTGTTCTTTAAACTGAACAACATAAACCAAATGAGCTGTATGGCATTGTAACATTGAATGGGTATAAAAATGCTTAGACAAAGCTATCTTAATCCTGTACAAAGAGTTATGTACGCAAATTTCACTCCTCCCTGAAGTAGTTATACCTGCACAAAGTCTACTTGTGAACAGGGACTGAGAGGTGCTTCCCATGCTGCTTACAATTTGCCAAGTAAGACAAACATAAGGTAAAGCCAAGAAAATGAGAGACTCATGAGGAGCTGAAATGACTTTCACATATTAACGCAGCAGGTTAATAATGACAGCCATGAATCTTTAATAACTAGGGAAAATATGTGAGATACTTACTGCCATGTATGCATGAGCCCCTTTTTACACTGTTCACTTAACAACATGCAGTGAATTAATGAGTTTCAGCTTTTAACTCTGCATTTCCTTCTATACCATCCATTTAAGCTGACTTAGTGAAGCATGACACAGTGATACTTCCTTTGCGACTTCATCCAGTGTCACTAGAGAATAATTCAGGTGAAGAGACCTTCTCATGAAGAGGATCAGGGCAGCAGCAGCACTGAATCATAACCAGATGGAAAAAAGACTATTTTTATTATGAGGCACTGTGTGAAGTTCATATCTAATTCTTTCTCTTTAAAAACCTTCTAGTAGAATGAGACCTCTCAAGATCTCTCTGTGTGACAGATGTAGTTGTAATTAGATTTTATTTAATAAAAAATTACAAAAACACTAAAGTAAAATCTAAACTGATGGATGTACTCAGTATAGAAAAGGATTGAAGCAATTCTCATAATTCACTCCAGTAGCAGACTGGGATTTTGCCAGCTTTGGGAAGTTCTTCCATATTTCAACCAGTATTAGGTAGTTCCATAGTGAAGGGAAGGTATGCACGCAAACTAAAGGAAGAGCCAACATGTTTGTTTAAAGGAAGGATGAAATCTTTGTTCACAGGGCTCAACATGCCAGTAAATTGGTGAGGAAACAATTTTCATGTAGCTAGTCTCCTTACTTTGAACTTCTTCCAGGCTTTTCTTCAACATCAGCCAGGGTGCCTACATGAGGAAGCAGCAGAGCAATTAAAAACATAAAATTACTTTTCTAGTAAAAAGTTTATTTTTCTGAAATAGCAGTCATCTCAGTCACAGAAACTTAGAGCCCTCAGGTCACCACTGGTCCTTATTTTTTCTGACCACCCCTCCTGGTACCTCCCCTCCTGTGCCCCTGTACAGAAGCTCCACAGTACCTCAGGCCTGAGTGGGCAAGAGGGGGCTAGTGGTAGCCCAGGCTGCTGCTTGCTTGCCTGCTGGTCACTGGGCTGGCAGTGGATTCTTGCATTGCCAGAAGCCCTGCCTTACTTGTCCTGATCATGTGCCAGAGGATGCTGCTGGGTTTGGAGGCAGCATCAGCCCTGTTTGTCCAGTGGTCACCCTTGGCTCTAGCATGTCTTCCCTCCAAAAGCTCAACCCTGATCGGTGCCAGGCAGCCTTACGTGCCTGCAGACTTGTCCTGCAAGAAGGGGAAGGAAAGAAGGAGACTATTGAGGGTACTACTGAACACTCTAAGTGCAAGAACCACCAGATTAGGAAGAGGCAAACCAGGAGCTACATCTTTTGCTGTCTTTGAGCCTTACGCCAGGTCACTCCACTTCACCTGCCTGACAATAAGGCACGTGCAGGAACCTGTCATTTTATACTGAGAATAGGTATATTAACAAGTTTACTCTTTTCCACTAGTTTTTGGAGTATAAAGAGAGTACATTGCCTTAATATTACCTGGTTTTAAGAGATCTCTATTGACTTTAATTAACCTTGCGTTAGGCTCACAATCATAACAAATACTAGTCCTAAGACCAAATAAAATTGACTGTGTTCCATGGGATTTTCAAGGCATTTCTAGCTCCTAAGGATGAAAATAAGAAGATTAATAGGTAGCTTTTGAATAGATATGGGCTATTTCTACACATCACTAATATTGCATTGATCTTGCTAGCCAATAATTCAACATCATTATCATCCATATCATAAGCATGTTAAAAAATTATAAAATTAACTAAACTGGCATGAGTTTTGCAGAAAATTATATCATATTTTCCTTGATCTTTATGTTCTGTTTACACAGTTGCAACCTTCAAACAGAAGGTTTTGAACTTAAGAAAGTAATCCGCACCAGACTTATAAAAACTTAACTGGTGGTACAATTTCCCAGCCTAAAAATATTACAATGTTGCTGATCACAGAATCTTTGGAACAGTCTAGCTCCAGAAGAATCAGGTTTCTGGTTTTGGAAGCAATTCAGGAAAGAGGCGAAATGAATAAAGTATAGGGATATGAGTCTTCTCTGAAAGCCAAGTCTGCATATAGACAGATTTAACATCTTCTCTAACGAAATGTTGATACGATAAAGTTGCACTGCCATATAATAGCATTATAGCTACAAATGCATAAATTCAGTCTTTCCTGAAATGCTACTACCAGGCAGCAATGGAACAGTAGTTAGTATACAGTATTCATCTATTTTTTTTTACATGGCTTTAGCAGAGAATTCTTGCTTAAAAATGATTCTAAGTTACAGTTTATGCCATTCAGCAACAGAAATGAAGTGAGAAATAAAGTAAATCAGAGACTTTAGTTTTACTACAAATTGCTGCAACAAAATAATCCCTGTTCTATCATATGTAGTGTAAATAAGACTACTTGAGACATAATTAACACTGATTTTCCATGTTTTTAATTAATATATATAGATATAGCAGTATATCCAGAAGCTAAAAGAAAAATAAATTTAATATTTGGTCATTTTAGTGGTTCCATGAAAGCAGTTGGGCAATTGTACCAAACTTCTTTGTATGCCACTGTACGTCCATGAAAATTCTTTAAAGATAAATGAATCAAGATCCCAGATTTTGCTCACTATTACATCATAAGGCAAGATTTCAGTTATCACTGACACCCTGGCTATACACACAATCCTTACTTCTCAGAGAAGTTAAATCTGAGTGCTCCCACTGTAGTGTTTTTCACTGACATATTTAGACAACCTGTGGTTTTTCTTAAGATGTAGTTCAACTGATAACCCTCCTGAGTTTTTTGTTTCTCATTTACTGGTTCTCCCGCAACAGCTGCCAGAGTGCTAATAAAGTAGCTTTACTGATGCTGAACAACTGTGAATATCAGTGTAAAATATGGTTGCTCCACCCCATCTTTTATTTATCTGCTCTCAGAACTGTTTGAGCGTGAAGACAGAATAGTCTCTGAAGATCGGTCCTGATTTTCTATTTCAAAGGACAGGGCTACCATGCTGGATGCTTCTCATTTACTGGCAAAAAGCTGCATAAAATACTTATTCTTTCTCAGTCTGTAGTGCTTCTATCTAGACAACATTCAAATAGGAAATACTGTTAATCTGAATTATTCCTCTTCATACTTCAGTTTCAGAGACAGCACAAAACACAGAGCTTAATGTAAAACTCCCAGACCTGTAACTGGAATTATCTGATTATCTGCCCCATCTATAAGATTGATCTCTGCAATTGGCCACTACAGCTAATGGAGCTGACCTGCAAAAATCACATGTTCTTTGTATGTCTCATGGATGAGTCTGGCATGAAACGGACTCAATTTCTGTGCACGACTGTTTTTCACACCCTAGGATTCTTTGGTGTGCCATTCTTTTAATGTATCTTTTTCATACTCTTTTACCAGTTTCATTGAGATCATATTTTGAAAGGTGTAAAGTCAATAATAAAACTTTCTCCTGAAATACACACACACAGAGCAGTACTGAAAAGGTTAACATACCCAGTTAAAGCAATTAAATGTTTTATTTATATTTTGAGGATTAAGCAAGCAATTCAGGCATTGTAACAAATCAAGCTGACAAGTCCTATTCACATAAATGACAATGTGCAGACAAAAATTAGATTAATTTCCAAAATAACAATAATTCCTTTACCCAGAATGCCACATTTATGGAAAGTCTTCAGAGCATTACTTCCAATTATTTTCAACTCTGAAACAAATTATTACAGAACAACCTTTTCTTTATAAAATTACTTTATTTTGGTGACTCATTGCAGCTTTTCATTCTATATATAAATGGACCTTCTTCATTATGTAGACACAGTAGGGATGCAATTGCAAAACAAAAGCAAGACAGAGGCGAAAGAAATAGTTTCCTTGTTAATGTAGACACACATCTATGGAAACTTACTAAATTAATGTAGCTGCAGGGTTCATAATAACCTGTGTGCACTTATGCCTTGCCAGATGATGCATAGGTTATTTCCCCGGAATTAAGCAGTGATGTGTATTTACCTCACAGTAATATCTTCTGACAGACATATCCACATATATACAACTACACTTACAATCATGCATGAAAAAGTATGAAAATTAATTAAACTAGAATTTTTCAATAAGAAGAAATGGTTGTATGATATAGTAGGTAAAAGTGGTCAACATAGAAATAGTCAAGAAAAAGCAAAGCAAAATCCAGCTCTTTCCTCATAATCAGCTCTTTATTAGTTGGTCATTTATTCAGTTTTTAATAGGTTAGTTGGTTCTCTGTTAACAGCTGATGATGATCACACTGAAAATTATGAGAGTCAGTTTTGTATTACTGATATTTAATTGCTGCAGAGTTACGTCAGCTTCACTTTTAGATCTGGCACCTGCTGTCCAGAGCCTTTAAAACATTAGGTTACTACAATACATAATTTATCACTACAGATTAAAGTTAGTCATGCATAGAAGACAGAACACCAAGCAGGGTGCTTGTCTAGGGGGATCTATGCTGAATACTCATACTTGCTAGTCATTGTCTCTCTAGTTCTAAATCAGAGACCTGATTACTAAGAGCTTATCTGTCACCTACCAGGATACATACTGCCAGCAGGTTATTCTTTGTAAGTACTCCTGGTTCTATATGACTTGATTTTGATCAGGAACAATCCAGGAACAGGGCCAAAGCCATTTGTGTATAAGGATTTTTCAGAGAGAGGTAGTGTTATTTTTTAGGAGACAACTGTTAGTTGAAATACTGGAGTTTATGACATTCACTGGCTGAATGACAGGTTCATGCTGAATGTTTAGGTTTTTTAAGCCTGCTGAATCTAGAACACCATTGAAAGATTAAGTAGGAGACCTTTATGTGCAGCTTTTTTTTAATGACACAAACCTAACTAAATAAAGAACAAAACCTGGAATGAATTGTGGGAGCACCATTTGCCTTTGTCATCTTCCTGCAGTCTATGCGTTTTTCTTTACTTGCTCACATATAAATTGTCACCAAGCTTGACATGCTTAACTAAAATAAACAAAATCTTCCCCATAAACCATCACATGGAAACAATGCTCAAATGCCATTCCTAAATGCTGGACTGTGATTTGGCCTATGTGTACATGTTTTTCCTCAAAAAACTGCTAGAAAACTACTTATTTTAACAAATAGCAGTCTTCTTTCTTACTTTAACAATTATAGGAATAGTAATTATCCACTCACTTATTGTGTTGGGTATTCTCTCTGAATAAGGTATCCTGAGTGAACAGTGTTGTTTCTCCCTCTACTTCCTCTCTCCAGAGACCTCTGTGCCCTCTGTGTGATTAATTTCTATGTGATAACACTTTAGCTTTAGTTAATGTTATCATATTGTGCAGACAGACTTTTGCATTTCTGTTACTTTTCAGGAACACAGAAACTTCCCTAAACAATTAATAAAAATTGTTTGTTCAATAAAAATAGGGCATTATTCTACATTCTCTATCATAACACTATCATATAAATGTGAATGTAGTGAAACTGTAATCAAGGAAAAGAAAGACTGTACTGGGAAGGCTTTAGTGTAATTTCTAAAGTACCTGACCATATGCCACTGGAAAAGTATGTCCTTCATCCCCATAAAACCAAAGGGCAAAAGAAGACCACACAGCTGACAACAGTTAAAAAAAGAACCTTGCAAAAAAATGGCAACTACCGTTGTTGAGGTACATTACCCAAAGTGACAGATTTCGGATCTGCTCTTTTTTGCAAGTCCCCTGTGAGTCACACTACCATCATTTCTTTATCTGTAGGAGACAAACTCTGTCCCTTCTGTGAATTATGTCAGCAATCTTCCATCAGACACATGCAATATTGCTAGGTGACACCTTGCAGCAGGTGTTCACTTCTTCCATATGGTGCTTCACACATTTACTTGAACTATCATATTTGAAGCATATTGAATTTGTTCAGCCTACAGAAGTTATCAAGCTAGATGGATGACTTTCTTTTAAGTATGCACATTCATCTTGGCTTGACAAGTGTCCATTTGACACTGACTGGAAATTCTTTTCCTGAGAAGGCTCCAGAATACCGTATTACTTGTCACCATAATTGTTGTGCTGCCAAAATTTTGCAAGAAATGTTTGCAGATTCCCACTGGCAAATTACTTTTAGTTTGATGTGTCAAAGTATAAAATACCTGTTCTGAATTGGATAAGTGGGCATATTTTATGAACAATAGGCAAGTCCATACCTCCTTTTAAGCTTTCATTTCCTAAATGAGAGTCTTGGGTCTGTGTTACTGGCTGCTTCATTCAATAGTGGAGTGATGGTATCTAAAATGGCCTCCACTGGAAGTTTTAATTTTGGATTTTTCTAGAACGCATCCTACTGACAAGCAATGTAATTATTCTCTGTTCTCTTGTCCAGCACAATGCGACCTGCAGCGATGATTCTTTAACTGTTCTTGTATTTGCTGAAAGGATCCAGTCACAACATGTGTGTAACATTTGGCATCCTGTCTTAATTGAGGCTGCAAATTCCTAGACAATTTAGTAAGAATAGTTATTGACTTAGACAAAACAACGAAGGATGACACAGTTCTTGTGAAGTGGGATTCAAAATCAGCAGGCAATATCAACATTTGTAATCTGACAAATATGTTCTGTCAAAGTAAGATATGTTTTTGTTTGTTTGTTCGTTTTGTGTGGGTTTTTTTAAGCTCATAGTGTAAGAGCAAAAATAATAATAAAAAAAATCTTGGTCAATCTATGTTAGGATGATACATATGAAAAGGTTGGTATATACACAGTAACAAAAGTGTCAATCCCCCATTTATACAGTGCTTAAAATCCTCTAGCTTATTTCCTAGTATTTTTCTACACTGAAGAGACTCTTGGCAGTGGCTCCAAAATTAATGAAGCACAAATGCATCTTCTACAAAATCTCTTCCAAAATTATGTTTTTCTAGAAGAGATTTCACTCTAACAAGCTGGTGCCACTTGGTAGTCTGCTGAATTGTTACTTGCTATAGCACTGGATATCACAAACTGAAGTGAAAATACCCACGGAAAATAACATTTGCTTTATCAAAGCTAAAATTCAAAAAGGAGGAATCAGCCTTTTAGGTCATGAAAAACTGAGGGTTATTATCTGTGTAATTAATTAGATTTAGGGCAATTGCTCATAAATCATGTTAGCCCTGGATCCATTGTCTAGTGCCATGTAGATGATGGCCTTATGAATAGATATTTCTTCTTGTGTTTGCTTAGATTTGAATGGAAAACAGGTTCATAAGCAAGGCAATCCTGAAGTCACTGGATCTTTCATGAAAAGGCACTGCTATTCAAAAAATTAATGTTCAATTTTTCCAGGCACTTTTGGCCTGAATGAAGAGACTGGGAGTTGTGTGAATGTCTGCAGGCATTTTCCTACCTGATTTGTTCCACTAGTGTGGCTAAAAGGAGTCTGTGAGTACTGTTTGAAGAGCCCACATACATTCTATTTGTATATTTTGATCCTAGAAAATTGTCTAGATGATAGTGTTTGTGTAGGGCTAGATCAAAATTTCACATAACTTATTTTCTCGTCCCTCATGTTGAACAGAAATAAACATTTTTTACTTCATTGTAATGTCATTCAACCACACTGTATCTCTGACATCTTTCTGCAAGAACTTCCGATCTTTTCCAGATGAACTCCAAATATTTCACTATTGTTATAAGCTTTGCACGACAGTCCATCCCTTCACTTACCACTTGTGAACTTGATTATCTGTCCTAGTACAGAACCTCTTCACAGAATCACAGAATGGTTGAGGGTGGAAGAGACCTCTCAAGCTCATCTTGTCCAACCTCCCTGTTCAAGCAGGGCTGACTAGTGTCAGAGACTGAAGTTTGAATGCCTCAAACATTGATACAAGTTTTGAATGCCTCAAACATTGATACAAGTTTTTCTCATTACAACAAAAACTGTATAAAGAAACTACAATCAAAGAAGCCTCCCTTGAAGATACCTGATTGGGACTTTGGACTGAAAGTCAAACTGCTGAGATTAGACAAAGGGAAACACTAGAGCTAGGGAGAAGACTGAAACTTTCCTTAGGTTCCAGAGTCTCTAAGGATAGAAATTCTGGAATCTCCAAGGGCAACCTGTACCAGTGCTTACCCAGTAAAAAAGTGTTTCCTGATGTTCCGATGTCCATGTGCTTCTGGTTCTGTCACTGGGCACCCCTGAAAAGAGTCTGACTCTGTTCTTTTTGCACCCTCCCTTCAGGTAGTTGCCTACATTGACAAGGTTGCTCTGAGCCTTCTCTTCTCCAGACTGAGCAGACCCAGCTCTCTCAGCTTTTCCCCACAGGTAAGATACTTCAGTCTTCTGTGGTCCTCCACTGGACTTTATCCAGTATATCCATGATGCTCTTGAACTAAGCCCAGAACTGGACACAGCACTCCAGGTGTGCCCTCAACAGCACTGAGGAGAGGGAAAGGATCACCTCCCTTGACTTGCTCACAACACTCCTTCTAATGCAGCCCAAAATACCTTTTTGGCCACAAGGGCACATTGCTGACCCATGGTCAGCCTGGTGTGTGATGCTGCTCCTACCTGTTTGCCTCATCCTTTTGTTCTTCCTAGTCATACAGCCTCTAGCAGCCACCCATTATCACGTCACCTTTCCCTGTCCTCTCTTTAATCCTAACCCATAATCTGTTGCCTATCCTCAGGGAGAGCTCCACGCACTCCAGGTGCATTTTCACATTAAGGACAATCCTCACTCCTTGTCTTCCCTTCCTGTCCTTCCTATAGAACCTGTATCACTCCCTTACAACACTCCACTCCTGGGAGCTATCCACCATGCCTCTGTCACCCCCAAGAAGATAACAGCCCTGCAAACTGAATTCAGATCTTTAAATCACTATACTTGCTCCCCATACTAAGTGCATTAGCACACAGGCAGCACCAATTCTGCAGCCAATTATTAACTTGTTCTGTTTGTGCCCTTCTTACACCATTTCCCCTCAGTGCCAGGATTGAGGAGACCAGCTTGGTCCTCATGCCCTTGACAACTGCCCAAAGAGTTTTGTGGTCCCTTTTGATACTTTTATGACTCCAATTTTGTGGTAATGACCTCAATCTTTCCAGCTTGTTCTCTGTGAGGCCCTCGCTCATCTGTTTCGTTTGGTATGGCAATCTTTGTAAAAGTAACTTATTTTTAAAAACTGACATCTATTCGCTTGATGTTAAATCCAAGGTGAACAGCAGATTATTTTCCATAGAGAGCTTTTTTAATCTTAAATTGGAGTTTCTTGAAAATACTTGGCAACTTCTTGCTTTAAAGTTTAGCACTCTGTTGCAAAACCATTTCTACCAACATTTCAATTTTATACAGTTCATCATTGTAAGTACAGGGAGAAATCATCAGTGACAACCTTCCAAAATCCTTCCGTGTAAACCAATGAAAAATGTTAATTAGTCTTGCAAAGTCTAATTTCTTTTATAGTATCATAATTTACAAGCTTCACAACCTAGTGTTTTATACTTTCAACTTATGCTTCTGTGGTATTTTAAAGTATGCTCAGATGAGGAAGCTGCCTATAAAAATCTTTTCTCATGCTTCTTTTTATACTTCGACTTTTAAGTTGTAAAATTTAGTTCTTTTCAGTTTTCTCCAAAAAGACACAGTTTTTTTCATTCTGAGAGATGTCTGTGGTTGTAGTAATTTTCTAGTACTTCAATTTCATCTCAGTTTTTATTGAGTTCTTTTAAAGTCATGCTTAATTTGTGGTTTATACCAGTGATTCTTTATGGAAGTAATAATCATTCTCTGTGTGCTATATACAGGTATTTTCCCGTTTGACTGTGACTTTTGATTTCCTTCTTTCTCATTTTGTTTATTCTCCTTTTTATAAGACACATTTACTACATATTATTTTGTTGGGGTTTTTTTCCTGTTATAAGGGTTAGAATGTCACTGCATTATTGCACTTCCACTTGTCAGTTTTATCTGGAAAAGTGCTTTCAACACTTTTTAAGATGTAATCAAAGACTGTCTCAGACCTTGAGGTCTCTAATTGGCTGGTTCAAGAAATGTCCATTGATGCTGTCAAAAACTTTATCATTGCACCTTTATCTGTAGTATTTTCATTTTAATCCAGAGATTTTCATGAATATGTGTTTTTATTCTCCCTTCCTAACAGCAGGACTTCTCCACAGAAATTACACGGACACAAGAAGCCTGGGAGTCATGCTTTTTCTGACTCCACATTCTCTTCCTCTACAAAGAATCAAAGCTCTGCAGGTGAGATCGTGCAGGTCACAGGAGGAAAGCTAACATGGTCCTGAGAAAATCTACTCCAACATTGTCCTGCAGTTTCCATCATGGGAAAAAAATGTTGCTACCCTAGGAATATCATAGCAGTATAAGGAAAAGGTGAGGGAGAAAAGATAAACTAGAAATTTCTATCAGCTACTGCCCCCAAAAGACTAGTTTTATTATAGTAACTGATAGTACGATGAAAGACTCCAACAGATATTGTCAGTTGTGGAAACGCAGTAGAAGAAACTTCTGACCATTGCAATCTTCAGTCACTCTTCATCAATTATGGCAGCATCTAATCCATTCCTTGAACTTGTCAAGCTAACCTTCCTCTATGCACCCATTCTCCTCTGCTCCAAGTTATAAAAACAAGCCTGTTCACATTTCTGCTGCAAAATTTTGTTGGTCTTTTCTTTTTACTTTTTTGTATTATTAGTATCCATACAGCACTTGTAACAGAAGTTGTGCAAATATACGAAAATAATCTATATTTTACATACAGATTTGCCTGAAACTACTCAGAACTGATGAGCTCATTTAAATTATGAGGAAAAAATATGACAATGTCAGAGAAGAGGAATAAACTGTTTAGTAACAGCTTCTTTACATAGCTGATTACATCAAAGCCCCTTCCTGGATAAACCTCAGAGGGAGAAGGATATATGTTGAAGCAATATAACAAGCAGAAGCTTTTTTATAACTGGCTTGATCCCAGCGATCATAATGTTGGTGATAATTAATTACATGTGTTGTGCACAATGTTTCTTATTTTGACAAGACAGAGACAACTTTATTTGTACTTTGTAGGGGGAATACTAAGACCAGGTGTGAGCTCAGCCTTGAACTTCCTCTTCCATGTGTCATGTGCATACAGTGCATTCTACAACGCGATTGAAAACCAGGAAATTACTCCCTACCTTGAGAAAAGAGAATTAAAACCACAAAATACTAAAAGATTATGTGCACAGACATAGCTCTTCTATTACCTAAAGGCACAGCAGTGTTAATAATGAGATATTTTAATCTGGTAGTAACATCAAATTTAGGAACTATCAAAGCAAAGCCAGACAGAAATCAGAACAAGTGAACAGAGAGAAGTGAACTATAACCATCAACAACCTCCTTGTGACCACAGGATCTAAAGACAGAAGTGTAAAATACTTTTATTAATATTAGGTTTTTTTGAAGAATAGGGAACCAGATAGCAAATTCTGTAACAGAAATTTGACCAAAGGAGAATTCTAATGATTTCCTGGGTTTTGTGGTTTTTGTTGTAAAAATAAGTACATTCGTATGAAGTATTACACATATAAACTGATAAGTGATTGGTCACTTTAAAACAAATCTGAAAAGCAATTTTCTTTACATGAGATGCAAATGTGGAATTATGCAAAGAAATAAACTGTGTTTTTACATCAGTTTTCAAAATATAACCTAGAACCCCTCTAGTCCAAATGAATAAGTCAAGATTAAAAACAAATTATTAACAAAAAACATTCTTAAGTTCTGAAAAAAAGAAGCAAGTGTATCCTTGTAATCAATTTAGGATGCTATGGCCTACATGAGTAGTCCAATGGATGGGTAAAAACTGGCTGGATTGTCAGGATCTAAGAAAAGCAGTTAATATTTCATATCCTGCCTGGAGGCCCATTCCAAGACAGATCCTCAATGATCTATTCTGGGATCTGTCCTGTGCAATATCTCTCTCTAAAAAACCCCAAACACCAGAAGGGGCAGAGAGTACCCTCATCAGGCTTCTAAATTATATTAGACTGGCGCTGCAGTTGATAAACCCAAGAGCAGGCCTGGAGCAGACAGACTGGAGGAATGAAGCAAAGGACAACTTTATTATAAAGAATGATTTCCCCACAGGAAGACTGTGCTGTTAACTTCCACACAAAAGTTTTTCTTTCTTTTGTCTGGAAATTACTTCCATGAGGATATTTCCAGGAGGTGAGGTAAGGTTGTCTAGCCTGTAATTCCCCAGATCTTTCTTCTGGCATTTGTTGAAGGCAGGCGCTACATTTGTTCTTTTGTGTAAAAACAAGGACCCTCTCTCATTTCTACAACCCCTTCAAAATATTGGAGAGTGATTTTGAAATCACATAATCTAAATCCCTATTTTGCAAACACATTAAAAGAGCCTAAAAGCAATGCTAAATAATTGAAAGAATTTGGAATATAGTATTGTGCATCCTACAAGTTTGCAGATATCTGTGGTTCATAGGACCTACCACATTTTAACACAGTTACATGTGGATGACAAGGAAGGACCTCACAGCTGGTTCACATACACACCTTTCCACAAATGTATCTAGAATTAGAGCCTTGGTAACTTTAGAGATCAAAGTAAAAATGTGTGAAGAAAACTTCATGAAAGTGTCACTCATTTTAAGGCCATATATTGTACAAAAGCCAATTATCACCACATATTTTGCAAGACACTTAAGGTCTTCCAGACTTTGTCAAGGAGGGCTACAGAAGTCAGTTTGTTCCCTAATAGCACCAGCAAAGATTCACTTTAGGCTTGGAGCTTTACTTCTGACTGCACTTTCTGTCACCAATTATTTTGTGTGCACACCAAAGGAAATCAGTCAAGACTGTCAGCAGCATTGATCCCACTTCTCTCTGCCAGATGTTATTCTTGTCCATCTGCTCACACTTGCTTTGCACAACATGAAAAAGAACTGGAGGCTGTGAAGTGACACTGCAATTAACCTTGTAAATGATTTCCCCCTTTGCAAATGAAACCAGCAATTGGGTCCATAACTTACACAATTAAGAGCAATGCATCTTAGTCATTTTCTGTAATCCTCCATTTAATATTTGATCATTGATTTAATGTTTAATACTGTGGAATCATTGTTCTGTGTTCCTCATTTCTTGAATGCCCTTGATTTTAAGGATAGTCAGCAAGACAGTAGCTTGATCTTGCAAAGATTTACTTGTGTGAGTACTTTGATGAAGGCCAATGTGATTAATTACATGAGTAAAGGTTTGCATGGGTTAATGCTTATACTTCAGATATCTCATTTCTATCTTAGCAGCCTTCTTTAATTTTTTTTTCTGGAGGTGGTTTATTTAAAAATAATCGAATGTTTAGAGGGGCCAATGGGTACTAAATATAATTGTTTTCAAAACCCAAATTTCTGTGCATTATGATTTAAAATTTGCTTCTTAAAACAGTCATTACCCATCTCTTTTAACCATGGAAAACTGAAGCTGCCTGTCAATATTATTTGACATCATATGAATGAGAATATGCACAAGTAAGTTTGCATACGTATATTTGATGTATACTAAAGAGAAAGGTTTGGAACAGTGCACAATTCAGACAGATTTTGTCAATCTACCTGGATATTCAAATACCTTAAGGGTGTTTCTGTTAGTTCAGGCTTCTGATTCTGTTATAGAAAGGCTTTCAGTATGTTGCAATTTTTTAAAGAAAACTGCTGTTCAGTGGAAGGTAAATGAAATAAATAGCCAGGGGCTTGTTACAATGGATGATTTAGATGACCAGTTCAGAAGTTGAAGTTGAGCTTCCAGAGGTGAAAGCACATTCCATGAAATTATTATATAGTAAAAAAGATTAAATAGCTTTACCAAGGGACAATTAGATTGGACATAGAAAAAATTTCTCCACTGAAAGGGTGGTAACACACTGGAATAGACTATTCAGGGAAGTAGTAGAACCACCATCTCAGGACGTGTTAAAAAACATGTGGATGTCACTTAGGGACTGATTTAGCAGGGAACATGGAAGTGCTGGGTTTAAAGTCGAACTCAATGATCTAAGAGGTCTTTTCCAAACTTGCTGATTCTGTTGTATCACATATATTTGCTGTAATTTAATTCCATACCCCACAATTATTTTCTTATTCAGCTGAAAACCACTAGGCTGAAATAACAGACAGTTGCATTAAGGGACAGCTGCCATCTTGGTCATGATCTGAAATAAAAAGTTCAGTCTTCTGTTGATGAAAGCATTGGGTACTACAGCTGGAGCTACAAGACTCTACTCTTTGTTATAGTAAAATGATTCTACACGCAAGGCAAGATGCACCATTCACTCACCCTGTACTGTTATAGCTGAACCCAAAAATGCAAGAACCCAGCATTTTGCTAAGTCTTAGTAGATGAGGCAGAAATAAGTAGCATAAGGAAATATAGTTCCCTGTTTTGTTGGAAAAGAAAAATCATCTATGTCATGTTTGCAATAAATCAGCTGGGAAATGTATGCTTTCTTCACAAGGTCTGGGGAAATTTTTCAAATTCAAATACTTAAAATAAGTTTCAGTGAATTGCCCTAGACATTCCGGGTAAATATAAAATTTTAAACAGAATAAATTTTTTTAGAGCAATAGGACCTTTCATTGATGCATACAATTTGTTGTTGGTTGGTTATTTGTTTTTTAGTTTTTGTGGAATCTCTTTTAAATCAGCTGGGAAGGTTCATTACTTGTCAACTATAGTAAGAACTATATATTTTTCCTGTTGTGTATGCAAGTCTTAGAGTTCACTGGATCAGTATTGTTTCTAGTTGTGTCATCTTCAAAGTTCTTAGTCATGAAACCCTTTTATACATTGCAACTTTTATAGTGGAGGACTGGAGAAATTGTTAAAATAGATAGCAATGAAGAATTCCAGCTTTTTTAAATTCTAGTTTCTCTTCATGGAGATGATAAAATTAAGAGCAAAAAATCTGAATCTATTATGATTTTAAGTGTTATTAAATAAAACAGTTTTGTCTTTTCTCAATAGCCAACTGATTATGAGAACTCAGCAATTCTTGTCATATTGTTTACAGATAATTGACCAATTTGTTTGTCCTCTATGCTCATGCATACATGGGCTTATTCTACAAATAGAACATTATCCCAGGATTGATCATAAAATAAGGTATAGTGCACTCTGAACAAGCACATAATGCTTTATATGAATGTCCTTGGATAATGAAAGTTCAAGACATAAAGTTATTCCAGGCACACTGGTGTATATTTTTTCTTCATGCCACCTCCAGAAGTCACCAACATTTTCTCTTTGTGTATCTTTTTCAGTATTTAGAAAATGTGAGGTAAGAAGATGATGGATATTATTATCCTGCCATACTGTGACACAAGGGAAGTGACATTCAGGACAAGTGAAAGCCAAAGCTTATCTACTGTTCATTAGTATTCAACATCACATAAACCAGTTCTCTACAGAGTAAAAACAAAGACACTTTCAAACTACATACTGATCCAATGTAAACAATCTTTTCCTTTTCTCCTTTCCTTTCCTTTCCTTTCCTTTCCTTTCCTTTCCTTTCCTTTCCTTTCCTTTCCTTTCCTTTCCTTTCCTTTCCTTTCCTTTCCTTTCC